>PVHT020000230.1:17119231-17131002 GCA_004024745.2 Catagonus wagneri | reverse complement strand
GCTAGGGGTCTAATCGGAGCTGTGGCCACTGGCCTGCGCCGCAGCCACAGCAACGCAGGATCCGAGCCGCGTCTGCGACCTACACCACAGCTCACGGCAACGCCGGATCGTTAACCCACTGAGCAAGGCCAGGGATCGAACCCGCAACCTCATGGTTCCTAGTCGGATTCGTTAACCACTGCGCCACGACGGGAACTCCAAAATTTTGGCTTTTTATACAAAGCTGGAAAACATCTTGATCCAGTAAGTGTTTTCAGTATATAGAGTCATTTAAAATAACTGTAGAAATGTAATGAACTTCATGATCAAAGGGATGATCACTTTTAGATATTTCCAAATACCAGTTTACTATCTTAATGCTAGTACAAAAGTCTTTTATTATAAAACTGTTTACAGTATTATAATTAAATATAATTTAACAATAATAAGGCTCTTCTACTTTTCTGGGCATTTAATTGCATTTGCATTATAATGAGGCCTTAATGCTTTCCTTATCACTTTCTCTGAACATTTTATCTATTAATAATGTTAATTCACTCTTGTAGTTTTTACTTTTTATAAATTTTCTTTTTTCAGTGAATTTTATTATATTTATAGTTTTACAACCATCATAACAACCTAATTTTAGAACATTTTCATCCGAAACCCCTAGTTCACCTCTCCCTCCCACTCCCACCTGTTCCCTTTGGTAACCATAAGGTTTTCAGTCTATGAGTCTGTTTCTGTTCAGTATAAATTTACTTTATGATGTCTTTTCTTGTATGGTTAACTTTTATATAATTAAATCTCTTTTTCTTTGTAGTTTTCTACATTGCCAAGTCTCAAAAAAACCTTGGCTAGCTATTTCATAAACATTCACTTCTGATTGTTTTAGAGATTAGGTGAGATGGCTATGTGTGCACAGTGAATTTAGACATCCTTCTAATCATCTAAAATGTATTGACAACAGTTATAAGTATCAGCTTACTGTTAGATGTCAAAGTAGAATTTAGTCACTTTTTTTGAGAACAGGATCCTATTATATTTTATATCTGTGTGTCCCCAGCACTCAGAAATAAATATGCACTTATTTAGTGTTTACTGAATGAATTTGAATTGAAAAAAATCTTGGCTCACATTTAAAGCACATTTTCTTCTACTTCATGTAGCCTGTCCCTTATTGGAGGAAAAAAATGTAGTTACTTTTTCACCAGTAAAAAAAAAAACTCACTGATTTTATTATTACTCAAGGCAGTCTCCTACTCAGATAAAGTCCAACTTCTGAAACACAATGCAAATGGTATTATGCTTTAGAATTTGCCCCCAGTATTAAAAATAGAAAGATAATTTTTAGTGTAGAAGTTGTTTTTTTCCTGAAGAGTAAGAATATAGGAATAGAAGTCTAGACAGGTATTTCTTTTTCTGAAATTCCATGAAACAGATGAAATGTATCAGTTTAAAAGTATCCATCTTTCTCAGCAAACTTCTAAATTTGCTTTCTTAAGTTTTATTTCTGGAATTCCCATCGTGGCTCAGTGGAAACGAATCAGACTAGCAACCATGAGGTTCCGGGTTCGATCCCTGGCCTCTCTCAGTGGGTTGAGGATCCGGAAAAAAAAAAAGAAATTTTATTTCTGAGAGGTGATTCTTTAAATCATTTTTAAAATGCTTTCTAGTCTTGTTAAAACATATAAAAGGAATCACATTTAGGTAATCTTGCATTTTTCTTACAAAGTCCACTGCCTTTACATCTTTTTCCATTCCTTGAAAATCATTTAGGCTTTATTCATCCATTCAGTGTAATAAAACCTTACATCTGTATTTTGTTTTTGTTTTAAATTTCTTAAGCACTTTCACAAACATTTTCCCATTTGACTCATAAAAATCCTGAGAGGGCAGATGTTGTCATTTTTCTTATATGAACAAACTGATATTTAAAGAGATAAAATGAGTTGCTAATATTAACAGAGGCATAACCTAGATTCCACACCTGGATCTGAGGCATTCAGGTCACTTAGATACCTCCAGTACCATCCCATTTTTTTTTTTTTTTTTTTGTCTTTTTGCCTTTTCTAGGGCTGCACTCATGGCATATGGAGGTTCCCAGGCCAGGGATCTAATCGGAGCTGTAGCCGCCAGCCTGTGCCACAGCCACAGCAACGTGGGATCCAAGCCACATTTGCAACCTACACCACAGCTCATGTCAACGCCAGATCCTTAACCTACTGAGCAAGGCCAGGGATCGAACCCACAACCTCATGGTTCCTAGTCAGTTTGGTTAACCACTGCGCCATGACGGGAACTCCCCCCAAATATATTTTTTTGATCTCCATTTTTATTTTGTATATAAATTTTTGATCTAAACACAGTGAAATATTTTATTACTTAGAACCAGCATCTGACTTCCTGTAACAGGAAACAGGATCATGACCTGTTTAGAGTATTAAGTCACCTTCACAAGCAGGTAGTCTACCAGTATTTTCCACAAACCTGACCCCTACTTTATACAGTCTGTCTAATTTGTCAGGGAATGTGAAACATTTTGGCACTTTACTTTTTCTTAATCCAAGCAGTGTTAAACTGTTGGCTGAATGTTTGGCTTAATGTTTGAATGAAGGAGTGAATGAATGATGAAGAACTTTAAGTTGCAGTAGAAATAAATAGTTAGCAAAGAAATTGTCCAAGATGTGAACTTTTTATGAAATGAAATAATGATGGCTATTTTGACCACTTAAGGGAATAGCATTTTAAATAACGTAGATTAATGCTTAATTTTTGACATTGGTGAACAGGATAGTTTCCAGAAACAGGTATAATTTCATAATAATAGTTTTTATATATAAAATAATATTTATTTCAAGACTACTGTACCATAGCCTACTCCCAATTTTAATGTCTTTGTTTCTTTTAACAGCTACCCAGGTGGATTTAGACAAGTAACAGCTGCTCAGCTTCACCGGAAGGATCCAGTGGCAGTAAGTTTGTTTTTCATTATTTATCGTCTGTGGAATGACTGGTTCAGACACTATGTTTTCTGTTTTTCCTGTCTTCCAGTGTAGCTAGTATTTAGTGTTGTAAGTTCCCCACTATATCACACAAGTTTTGATAGGTTTTATTTCATTATCATTTAATTGTATATCTTTTCTAATTAAAATTTAGTGTATTTTCCATTTTGTCAGGGAATTTTGATGCCTCTTTAGTTTCTTGACACATACTTGATTACCTACAATATGATATGATCGCTGAAAACGTTTTGGGAAGAAAGACATATGCATGTATATATGTTTATACATTATATGAAATATGCTAAATATATTGTTCCAATCTTACATCCTCACTAACCTTTTTTTTTGCTTGATTTATCAATTACCTGAAAGAGTTCTGTTAAAGTCCCAATTGTGGATTTATTAATTTTTCCTGGTAGTTCTGTCAGTATTTGCTTTTTATATTTAAAGATTTAGTGTTAGGTGAATTTAAGTTTGGAATTATAGTCTTCCTAAAGAATCGATCAGTCTGTACTGACTCTCTTTATCTCCAATAATGCTTTATAACTTGTGGTCTAGGTTTTTAATACTAATATTAATATAGCTGTATCAACTTTTTAAAGTAAATTTTATTGAATTATAGTTGACTTACAATGTTGTGATAATTTCTGCTGTTAAAGTGATTCAGTTATACGTATACACATATCCACTTTTTTCAGATTCTTTTCCCATATAGATTTTTATAGAGCACTGGGTGTATCTCCCTGTGCTACACAGCAGATCCCTGTTGACCATCCATTCCATAAACGGTAGTGTGCATATCAATTGCTTTTTCTTCTTTGGGTGTGTATCTACTGTAGATTTTTGATTTGTGGTTGCCATGAGCTTTTGATATGGCAGTCTATACGTATTCAAGATTGTTTTAAGTTGCTGGTCTCAGTTTTAAGTCTTTAGTTTTTGTTTCATATGATTGGTTTCCTCATAATTTTTTTAAAACGTCTTAAAAATAATTCTTAGCATTTATATCTGATTCTGTATTTGTAGTCTTTGTGGGTCTTTATTGTTTCTGCTCAGGAAACTTGGGAAGTACATGTACCTTGTAACCACATCTCTGGGAACTTTTGAGACTTATGTTAAGAATGAATTTCTTCAGAAAAGACTTAGTTTCTGACAGGTGCATGGGGCATGTCCATACCAACCTAAGACCTCTTTAAGTTATACTTTAGACCTCTAGATTTTGATTCCCAGAGAAAGAGTGAATTTGGGGGCTTAGAGCCTCAGGAAATCAGGTTCATAGTTAGCATTTACCTATTAGGAAAGGCATTTATGTTTTCATTTCTCTATTCAGCACACTGGATATTGCCTCTCTGTTGAAAATCTAGATGTATGAGGATGTTTCGATCCTACCTTCTGACCGCAAAAGGATAGTCCTCTAAAACCCAAGAACTGCACTAAGCCGATGTCCTAAATAAGGCAAATGCTGGCTGTAGGACTCTTTCTTATTCTTTCTTCTATTTTTGGCCTCCAGTTATGCTTTTAAAAAGATTTTAAAAACAATATTATTAACTTCACAAATACTTAATATCTTATCATTTGAGTTATATACTGGGAGAAGCTCCTAATCAAAATGCTAGGCCTCAGTATAGCTAAAAGGAAAACCTCCTGTTACCATTTCACAATTTTATTTTTCCTTCCTTAAGTCTAGATACCCCAGTCTTGAACAGTACTCATAGACTGATAGCATTTTCCCCATTTGGACCTGTTTTAGCTTTTTACTTAAATAGATTTATAAATAAAGTGTTAGCCTAAGAAGACGTTCCTTCATATTTCCCTAAAATGGTGAATAAAAATAAATATCTATTGTCAGGATGCAACCATTTGTTTGGTGTAGTATTGCCTAAAACTGTCTTGGTTAAAGTTTTGAAGTTCCATGCTTTACTATTTATTTTTAGTTTTTATCATTTACATCTATTTTATAAAAACATACTTAGAGATGACTTAAGAAATACTTAATGTTCTCTTTCATGTGTTTTTAAATTATCATCAAATAAAGTACCCTGTATTGACTATTAATATGGGTTGCGTATAATAGTATTAAAAAGTTGTAAGGAGTTTTCTTGTGGCACAGCAGGTTAAGGATCTGGCATTGTCACTGCAATAGCTTGGGTTGCTGCTGTGGTGCAGTTTCCATCCCTGGCTTGGGAACTTGCACCTGCCACAGATGCGGCCAGAAAAAAGTGTTGTTAAGGCTTCTGATAACATATACCATCAATACTTTAAAGGTATTTTTAAAAGTTTTAAAAATTATTTTCTAGTTTATTTCAAGTCTGCTAACTGTACACTAGGAGGCAGTATAGTACAGCTTTTGATGTTACCCAATTTGGCTTTGGATAACACTGGTAGAAATTTTTTCAAGTTATTATTTTTTATGAACAGATTGAAATGCATTACAAATGTTTGATGATGACTTAGAAAATATTTAGAGTTAAATCCATTTGAGGAGTTCCCGTCGTGCCTCAGAGGTTAACGAATCCAACTAGGAACCGTGAGGTTGCAGGTTCGATCCCTGGCCTTGCTCAGTGGGTTAGGGATCCAGCATTGCCGTGAGCTATGGTGTAGGTTGCAGACGCGGCTCAGATCTCGCGTTGCTGTGGCTGTGGCAAAGGCTGGCAGCTACAGCTCCCAGCATTGCCGTGAGCTATGGTGTAGGTTGCAGACGCGGCTCAGATCTCGCGTTGCTGTGGCTGTGGCAAAGGCTGGCAGCTACAGCTCCTGTTAGACCCCTAGCCTGGGAACCTCCGTATGCTGCGGATGTGGCCCAAGATAAGGCAAGAAGACAAAAAAAAAAAAAAAATTCCATTTGAATTATTACCTCATTAAAAGATCCTGACTTTTTTAAGTCTTATTTTTGATGTTTTGTAAAAGAATGGTTTGTGAAGAGTTCAGTTATTTTTACTTCCAATTCAGACTCTCAGCATTCTTCTGGAAACTTAGGTATTCTGCCCAGCAGACATAATTTGCTGATCAATACTTGGCATGTGTGGCTTTTAAGAGAATTTGTTTCCTATTGCATCCTTCTGATTATTAGTACAGTCTTGGAATGTTATTTGAAAAATACATTGATTAATACGTATAAATAGTTATTAGTTTATCTTTAAATACTTAAACATATTTTTAAATAATTACATGAAAGATCATTAATTCTAAATTCAGGTATATTGATTCAGCCCTTTCCTTATATTCTTATCCCTCTTGTCATACATTGTAGTTTCCTTAAGAGTTTTTGTGTTATATTTTTCTTCTTTTTTTGTCTTTTTGTCATTTTAGGGCCGCACCCATGGCATGTGGAGGTTCCCAGGTTAGGGGTCTAATCAGAGCTACAGCTGTCGGCCTGCGCCACAGCAACATGGGATCCGAGCCGCGTCTGCAGCCTACACTGCAGCTCACGGCAACATCAGATCCTTAACCCACTGAGCGAGGTCAGGGATCGAACCCGCAATCTCATGGTTCCTAGTCGGATTCGTTTCCTCTGAGCCATGACAGGAACTCCATATTTTTCTTCTAATATGATTCTTTTCTTATGTTTATTCCCTCTGTTATAGTTTATAAAGTATTTTGTTCTTAAAAATTTTTTAAGAGCATGAAAACCAAATACCAAGAAACCCTACTAATACAATAAAATTTCTGTTGAGAGTGGTATTCAAAGGATATAATGACTTGCTTATCCAGACAAGATGCTGAATAGTCTTAACACTCTTGGTTTCTATTAAAGACTTTCAAAACATGAAGAATTTTAAAGACTAATATCAGTGCTATCCAATAGAAATTTCTGCTGTGATGGAAATGTTCTTTGTCTGCACTGTCAAACATAGTAGCCACTAGCCATATGTGGCAACTGACCACTTGAAAGGTGGCTTAGATGATTCAGGCACTGAATTTCTAATTGCCTTTAATTTTAATAATATAAGTCTATATTTAAATAAAGTCTCCAGAACATGAAGTCTTAAGAGCACTAATATAGAAAATAAATGGAAAATACATGTGGGATCCATTAGCTTTTGCACATACTAAGGTTTTGTAGTCTGGCTTAAAAAGAAAATAAAAGGATCAGGAAATCCTCTTACAGTGCAATTCTCTTGTAACATGTATTATCTTGGTGGGTTTAGTTTAATACATGCCAAATTATATCCTTGAAATATGAGTGCAGAGGATAAAAACTAATTTGACACTCTAAACGTCTATTAGTACTTTCATGAGGAGTTGGCATGTATTTGTATACACTGTATACCAGAAGGCCCCCAGGAAGTTACAGAGCACAGGGTAACACTGTATGGCCTTCTCTTAACAAAACATACTTAAGGGAGTTCCCGTCATGGCTCAGCCAGAACGAATCCAATTAGTATCCATGAGATGTGGGTTCGATCGCTGGCCTCGCTCAGTGGGTTAAGGATCTGGCATTGCTGTGGCTGTGGTATAGGCCTGCAGTTGTAGTTCTGATTCAGATTGAACCCCTAGCCTGGGAACTTCCATGTGCTGCAGGTGCGCGCCCCCTCCCCCCAAAAAAAGTTAAAAAAAAAAAAAACCAGATGCCTAAAATCACGTTCAGACCAACAATGAGGATAAATTTAACAGTGGGAAAGTAAATCATGGAAAGCTTGGTTTGCTATCTTAGGAATGGGTATGGCAGGGAGATAGAACTTCGTCTTCTTGAAAGTTATAGAGAGAAACACATTATAGGTGTGATTGCATGTACCACATGTCTGCCTTGTTTGAAATCCAGCACCACCACCTATTAGATATATGATATTGGAGGAGTTCTGTAACCTCACTAAATTTGTTTTCTCATCTGTAGAATGGGACTTAGCACTGTAAGCAGGGTAACAAATGTAATGAGGTGACCAGTGTACACATAGTAAGTTTTCAGTGAATGTTAACTGTTACTGGTATTACAGATTTATGACTTACAGAGTCAGTCTTGTGACTGTATGGCCAGGTTTAGTTTATGAATTGGAAGCCTCCTGTTCTCCCACCTGGAGGAAACCGGATTAAACCTCCCCAGAATCTGCTGTAACCTGTGTGTGATAGATTGCTTGAGCCACAGATTCTTATATAAGCTTTGAGAATTTCTTTGTATTCCATCAAAGGCACAAGCACAGGTTATTTTTTTCTTTTTTGTTGCTTTTCTAAATAAAAATAAGCAAAGAGATCCCAAAGAGAATAGTAATGTTCTTAATAATAAAAGTTCCTTTTCTGCTGCTGCTGCATGTCTAATTAGGTCTCCATTTTGTTCCTTTCGTATTCATATTGAGTCTGAGCCCATTTGTTGGCATCACTGTCTCTAACTATGTTCGTCTCTCCAGTCACTTTTTCTTATGGAGGCCTCTGTGTGTCTGTTTTTCAGATTGTGAAACTAGCTATTTATGGCATGTTGCCAAAAAACCTTCATAGAAGAACTATGATGCAGAGGTTGCATCTTTTCCCAGATGAAGTAAGTCATTTGTGATGCCTCTTACATTTTGGATTAAATATTTTCTCTCATTTTTAACTTATTGTGCTTGTTTTCAGTAATTCCATGTCAACTTCTGGAATATTTTTTTGCATTTTTACAGTGAATGCTCTATAATAACAATTGCTTCTATTTTAAATCATAAAGTGAGCCATCACTGGACTAAAAATCAAAAGTCTATAAGTTCTATTCATTTTAACAACCGCTTTCTTTGTAACACAGAACTGTAATCTTCTTTCTCATGAACAAGAAACTATAATTAGAGTTTCTGTTAAATTGAAGGTACTAATTGATGATTTCACGAACTATAAAAGTATGAATTTAGCTTACTTTTTATGTGACCTGTAACTTCTGTGAATCGTGGATTAATATAGCTTTGGTTGCTAATTACGTCTCACGATTTAACTTTAGAGTACTTACTCCAACTCAGAATTTATTCAGCTAAAAATACTTGAAAAAAAATAAACAATTTTATGTGTAACTATTATACTGATGTAAGTATTTAGCTTTTCTCTCTAGCATAATATAATGAAACGCTAAGAAGTTGTGTAATAGTTGAGTCCAGACTTTGGAATCAGACTGCCCAAGTTTGAATCCAGGCCCCACCCTTCATTGACTTCATGGCCATTATCTCTGTTTTCTCATCTGTGAAATGGACGTAATAATTGTGCCTACTTCATAAGACTGTTCTAAGTGTTAGATGAAATAACATCTGTAGAGTGCTCATACCAGGCCCTGGCACAGCAAGTGCCAGTCACTGTCAATATTGGTTATAATTATTGTCTTTATAGTTGCTGCCAGGGGAATAATTTAGAAATAATTCCAGAATATCAAGTTATATCAACTATTCGACCCTTGTGTGTTCTGTTTTTAGTTTAAATAATACATAAGTAAATTACTCATGCTTTTATCAAAGTGGCTAATTTGCTACCTCTGCATGAATGATAGAATAATTTTCCACTATTCACTTAACCTCTGAAGTAACATATATGGGAGCAGTATCATCATATAAGGATCAATGATCTTGGGTATGAAATCTCAAGAATTTGAAAACTCCTATTTCTGGAGTTCCCGTCATGGTGCAGTGGTTAATTAATCCGGCTAGGAACCATGATGTTGCGGGTTCGATCCTTGGCCTTGCTCAGTGGGTTAAGGATCCGGCATTGCCGTGAGCTGTGGTGTAGGTTGCAGACGCGGCTCGAATCCTGCTTTGCTGTGGCTGCGGCGTAGGCCAGTGGCTATGGCTCCAATTAGACCCCTAGCCTGGGAACCTCCATATGCCGTGGGTGCGGCCCTAAAATGACAAAAGGCAAAAAAAAAAAGAAAAAAATAAGTAAAACTCCTATTTCTGATTGTGCTTTCACATGTTTTTAGGAAACGTTATTTTTAAGAATCAAAAATTGTAATACTGTTTTCCCAGTCATAAAGCTGTTAGATTTCAGTGTAAAATACTTAATTTTAGGCCATAAAATAAATGAGCCCATTTCCCCAAAAAGGAATTGCTAAATATTCAAAAATTTGACAACACATTTTTAAGACTTTTTTATTGAAGTATAGTTGATTTACAGTGTTGTTAGTTTTTGCTGTACAGCAAAGTGACCTAGTCAGACATACAAATGCATTCCTTTTCTCATGTTATCTTCCATCATGTTCTATCACAAATGATAGGATGAGTTCCCTGTGCTATACGGTAGGACCTCATTGTTTATGACAACACATTTTATAGTCATGGCATAGGGGAATGGGCACTCAGACATTGCCGGTGGGAGTACAAAATCGTGCAACCCACGAGGAATCCTGAGAATTAATATTTAACAAAAATTACATAAGGGGATTCATTCATTCATCCAGCAATCTCATTTATAGCAATTTACCCTGAAAATACACATACATAAGATTATTGTTTCCATATTGTCTATACTAGTTAAGTAATAGAAACAAATAAAGGCATATTCATAGGAAATTGGCTAAATTATGCTATATCTATTTAGTTGAATACTCTGCAGTTACAAAAAAGGAATGACAAATATCATGTGACTTAATAAGTAATGCTTTCCAGGTTATACTGCTAGGTGAAAAAAAAAAAAAAACGAGGTGAGAGAGAATATAGGTAGCATGCTACTTTTTTGTATGCATTTATACGTGTGCATATTTACATATATATGTATATATTTATCTTTTTGCAGAAGAATAAATGAGAAAATGAAATTGGTTACTTACTAGATCATGGGCGGAAAAAAATGGAGGAGTAGGGAAGAGAATGAGGTTTTTAAAGAATACCTTAAAAAATTTTTTTTTAACTTTTGTCTCATGTTAAGATTTTATATATTCCAAAAAATAAAATGACAATACCCATAGAAGTAGGCACAACTAGTGCCCAGATCTTGTTTCCTAAGTGCTATTCCCTGTTAAAAGGAATGTGGTCTCCTTAGAGAACTGGTTGATTTTTGGTTCCAGGGCAGAGAAAGAACAAAGTTATTTTAGAGTATACACATGCACAAGATTATTATTTATGCATTGTTTATAATAGTAAAATAAGTAACAAGAAAGTAAAGCAGTGCTCAAAAAGTGATAGAGAAATAACAGGAGAACATAGGTCATAAGACTGGATTACCTTGAATAAAAACCAAAAATCTGAGAGCCTACGATGACAGTCCAAAAACTATTTTTAACTGATTGTAATTGTTCTCTGCTTTCTGAAGAAAGAAAAGCTCATCTTTAGAAAAGAACGTCATCTTTTAAAAAAATGTGGAAATAATACTGAAATTAAAAAACTACCATTATCAGTATTTTCTGTGGCCATGGAGTAAAACTTTAGAAGAGGATATTCATAGAGTTTCAAAACAACTTGCCATAGAGTACTTACTATTTACTTTTTTTTTTAGGTTTTTTGTTTGTTTTTGTTTTTATTTTATTTTTCTTAATGGATTTTATTTCAGTTATAGGTATACATAAATCATCACAAGTCAACTTTACAGATTTTGTATCCCAAACCCCCAGTGCATCCCCCCACCCCCAGATTGTCTTATTTGAAAAACCAAGGGTTTCCAAAGTCTGTGAGTCATTGTTCGGTAAAGAGGTTCATTGTGTCTTTTTAGTTTCTAGATGTAAGCGGTAGCATTGGGTGTTGCTGTCTAATTGTCTGACTGGTTTCACTTCGCATGATAATTTCTAAGTCCATCCATGTTGCTATAAATGTTGGTAATTCGTTCCTTTTAATGGCTGAGTAACATTCCATTGTGTGTATGTACCATATCTTCCCTATCCACTCCTCTGTCGATGGGCATTTAGGTTGTTTCCAT
>PVHT020000230.1:17088972-17113803 GCA_004024745.2 Catagonus wagneri | reverse complement strand
TTTTTTTTTTTTTTTTGTCTTTTTGCCTTATCTAGGGCCTCACCCGCGGCATATGGAGGTTTCCAGGCTAGGGGTTTAACAGGAGCTGTGGCTGCTGGCCTTTGCCACAGCCACAGCATCGTGGGATCCGAGCCACGTCTGCAACCTACACCACAGCTCACGGCAACGCCGGATCCTTAACCCACTGAGCAAGGCCAGGGATCGAACCCGCAACCTCATGGTTGTTAGTCGGATTCGTTACTCACTGAGTCACAGTGGGAACTCCTTTTCCTTTTCCTTTTGATACTCAGCACCTAGCACAATTTCTGGTTCATAGGAGTTCAATAAATGCGTGTTGGCTAAATAACTCAAAGATCCAGCAGATATTCAGAGTTTTGGGGGAAGCAACACAGAGCATGAATTGAAAAAAGTTGTGGCATTGGAAGCAATAGTTCTTATACATATACTCATCAGGTGAAAAACCACGAAAATGAGCCAAGGCAGTGCCTTTTTGCAGTTGACAAGAGGGGAATAAACAATATTCAGAAAAAGCAGCAGAGTTCTCACTGTGGTACAGTGGGCTAAGGAACTGGCTTTGTCTCTGTAGCCATGAAGGCTCAATTCCTGGCCTGGTGTAATGGATTAAGGATCCAGTGTTGCCACAGCTGTGATTTAGCTGCAGCTTGGGTTTGATCCCTGGCAGTAGATAAAATGTCATAACCAGATGGTTGTCAGATTGAAGACACCTAGTTTAGAATTGCGTTTGTCAAAATTAAAATATGGTGTTCGTGTTGTGGCTAGGTGGGTTAAGAACCTGCCATAGTGTCCCTAAGGATGTGAGTTCGATCCCTGGCCTTGCTCAGTGGGTTAAGGATCTGGTACTGCCGCAAGCTATGGATAGGTCACAGATGCAGCTCAGATCCTGCATTCCTGTGGCTGTGGCATAGGCCTGCAACTCCGATTGGACCTCTAGCCCAGGAACCTCCATATTCTGCAGGTGCAGCCCTAAAAAGAAAAAAAAAAGCAAAAAGATTAAAATATAAAGTTATTATTGTGATGAGATTACTTATAGCATTGATTTAATATAATTTTTAGGGATTTTTACAAAGTTTTAATCTGAAGGTTATATTGTTTTCCTCATTTTATTAATATCCATTTGTTATTTTTAATACTAAGTATTACTAAGGAATCTATTTTCAGAAGATTAAGCTTAAGTTTTTATTTAACCTAGGATATACCAGAAGATATCCTTAAGAATTTAGTAGAAGAGCTTCCTCAACCACGAAAAGTGCCCCGACGTCTGGATGAGTACACACGAGAAGAAATAGAGGCTTTCCCAAGAGTTTGGTCTCCGTAAGTTTCTTTTCCTTTTTATCTTTGTTTTTACTTTTTTTGCTTTGTAATGTTTTTTTACCCGAGTCCTCCTGTTTGCTTAACCAAATAATATCCTCGAGGGTGGGAAGAATGAGCTTTTTCACTCCCTTGGATACTCTTTGCAGCTTCTACCTACGAATAAACCGCAAATGTAGATGGTAGAACCAAAAGTCTTTAAGACCTTACTAGATAAGTGCAAGGGTGTTCATAGTGCCTCTGTCAGGTATTTTGTTTGAAATGATGTAACTTGGATTAATGGTTGTCTCTTGAAATGATAAATGAATTGTCCTTCCCTGAATCAAAGTGATCCTCCATTTTCCAAATTGCTTCACTAAGTCAAGAATATCACCTAAGGAAAAGTCTTCAGTTCTGGTAGTTAGTTTTAATCAAAATAGAAAAATAAAATAAAAAAGCACTTTTGCTGTCCTCTATGCAATTTCCTCTACCTAAGACTCAGAAAGCTTCTTGGATTTGACATACTACTCCCATCTAAGTGTTTCCAGGCTTCTAGCTGGCCCACCAGGATCTTCATAACCTGGCTCCTTCCTGTCTCTTCAGTGAAAACCTCACTTCACTGTGCTGTTCTAGTGGCAGCAGATTTATCAGCACACTTTTATACAGTTTAACTCTTCCTTGACCCTATTCAGCTCATACTTCTATCCAAAAAGACATGTTCTTCACCTCCTCCTCTGGGATAACTTACTCAAGTTTTAGACCTTCATTTGGATGTCAGTCTCCTTATTGCCTAAGCATCAAGACCAGACTAAGCACCCAGCCAGCTTCTGCCATAGTACCTGCCATGTAGCTCTGTCTCTACCACAGTTAGTTCAGGAGCAAGGGCTGCATCTTGTTCAGCATTGCATCCCCAGCACATAGAACAGGACTTCACGTGACAGGGCCTGAAAAGTAGTCACAGAATTTACACAGTAGGCCTAGAGAGAAGCACACATCCTTAATGTGTGATCTATAAAAGACAGCTTATCTTCCCATAGATACAACTCAGTGTACTCTGAAAAAATCCGTTATCTCTTGATTAGCTCTTTGGCCAGACAGATTCATGAAAATTTAGGTTTTCCTAGAATTACTAGTATGTTCAGTATAATCCTTGATTCTCATTGAATTTATATTATTAATCAAGATGGGTGTGGTTCTTAAAAAAAAAAACAAAACTGGAAATACCAAAGGTGCTATTTAGTCAGATATGTGACTAAACACATGCAGTGCATGTGGAGTTATATCAGGAATATTCTGAAGTGTACTCTAAATATTGGTGAAAGCAGGCAGTATAAAAATATAACAAAACAGAAACAGACTCAAAGATGCAGGGAACAGACTAGTAGTTACCACTGGGGGGGGGGGGCTAGATAAAGGTAGGGGATTAAGAGGTATAAACTACTAGGTATGAAATAAATAAGATACAAGGATATAATGTACAGCATAGGGAGTATTGACAATATTTTAAAATATCTTTAAATGGAATATATTCTAATACAAACTCTCTGTGTTCTACATCTGAAACTGATATAAATTGCAAATAAACTACAATATAAAAATATCCATTCACAACAAACCATATTTAATGTTATTATAGTCAAAGAGTACTAAATATTTTTACTAAGTGATTACTGGTTCATTTAAAACTAATTAGAAGGTGACTGAGTGCCTTCATTAATAGAATTAGAAAGGACTTTTCTATAATTATTTTTAAGGAGACTTTTAGTGAAACTTGGAGTCACTTGATGCATTTTTGAGTTACTGCTCTGAGAATGGATTTTCCTGCCCTGTCTTTTCATTCCAGATTTTCCTGTGGCAGAAATACACATTAGATACCAGGCTTTCCTTTATGCTTTATTAAAGTTATCTTTCCTCACTAGTAATCACATGATATATGTTATCTTATGTTTCCAAAATAATAAGGGTATCCACTTACTGAAGTTTAAGGATATATCATGGTATAGGTATACTAATTGTTAAAATAAATTGTTCAGCATTTTATTCTGCATATTAGAATGGACATTAAATCCAGTTAGGTTTTTGGGTTTATTTTTACTAAGATATGCATGTGTCCAGGAAAAAAATACACATTTTTGTATCAACCAAAAACTTGTTGCCTACAAAATAGATGATCTTTTAGTTCAGGGATGTCTATTAGAACTTTGCATTATGATGAGTATTTCAGCTGTCAGGTAAAGTAGATACTGGCCTCATGTGGCTTTTGAGTACTTACACCATGACCAGTGTGACTGAGGAATTGAGTTTTAATTTTATATGTGTGATTTTAACTAAATTTCAGCAGCTGCATGTGGCTCGTAACGGACTACCTTAATGCACTATACTGTTTTAGTTGTTTGCAATTTAAAAGCTTCTAGTATTAAATAGTAATCATTAGAATTAAAATATCTGACACACTGCAATGAAATCCCTTGAAAATGAGATTCCTCATTACTGATAAATTTGCTTTTATATGAAAAATTTTTTTTTCTACTCTTGGAGAAAGAACCTACGTAAAATATGCTCTTGTTCCACCCAAAATAGCTAAGCCAAGAATATAATCTTCCTTTGGAATGTAGTAATTGGAATTTATTCAAGATAGATCTGATGGTGAACCTGTAGAGACTTGACTGAAGCAGATGTACCTGGATTGCACCATAAGTGGACACAAAAAAATAGGTTGCTTTGGATTTTGTTTCCCAGCAATAAAACCTAATACGTGTTTATAGTGTAAAAATAATATACTTTGTAATTGCAACTGTTATTAGCTTTTGGTTCAATGTAGCTTTTCTGTTACAGCTGGAGAACTTTTGAATAACAGTAACAATCGTCAGACTAAGCTTTGAACTCAGTAGTCACACAATATGTTATTTTCCCAAAATAATATGGATATACAGTTACTGAAACTTGAGGATATATAATGGTATAGATATAAAACAATTGTTTTAATCTTAATTAAAAGCTACCGGAGTTCCCTTCGTGGCTCAGTGGTTAACGAATCCGACTAAGAACCATGAGGTTGCGGGTTCGATCCCTAGCCTTGCTCAGTGGGTTAAGGATCCTATGTTGCCATGAGCTGTGATGTAGGTTGCAGACGCGGCTCGGATCCCGCGTTGCTGTGGCTGTGGCGAAGGCCAGCAGCTACAGCTCCTGTTAGACCCCTAGCCTGGGAACCTCCATATGCCGCGGGTGCGGCTCTACATAAAAGCCAAAAAGACAAAAAAAAAAAAAAAAAAAAGCTACCGTTGTTAGGATTTCAGTTATTTTAATCACTTACAAAAAGTATATTTCCTCAGGGTTAACTTCAGCATACTACAGATTTCCTTGTGCTAGTTTTTATTTATTTTTAAAACAATGGTATATGAGAAGGAAAGAAACTGATATTTATGAGGAAACTATAAATAATTGTTTTATAACTAAAAGCCATTTTCTCATATGAGAAGTATGAGTACCTGTAGTTCTCACTTCTTAAATTAATATGTATACTTGGTGTTTTAGTATTCTTTACGTCATGGATACATAAATTGTGTCAGAATGTTAGGATTCTGTTTGTGTTTCTTTATGATACAGAGTACGTATGCATTTGCCATGTGCAAGTGGTGATTGTAGGGGATGCACTTAGAATTTCTTTCTCAAAGAAAAAACAATAGCACTATCGCTGCTTCACAGTTCATTTGCCTGCGACTATAGCTTTACATGGTCAATTTATTTTAATACTGTCAATAATTATTTCCATGATATTTGCAGTTTTGCCAATATATTACAAAACTGCAATAATCACGGAAATTGTAATGCTGTCACTGTAATGGAAATTCTTCATTTTGTAGGGTAAAACTAAAAGTTCATTTGAAACCTTTTTAAATTTTCATTTTCACAAAATTCTGTAGGAGAACTTTTCATAGGAAAAACTAGGTATGTGGAAAACTTCAACTCTCATTGCTTCATATTATCCACAGAGTGATGAAACAAAACCAAAAAAGATATGTCTTTTTTACTCCTTACTCATTAAATCAGTAATGCTTTATTTTAAGCATAACTCTCACCTTTGGAGAGTAACTAAGTGTGGAAAGTTTCAGCATCAGTAAATGCTTAAAAACAGATGTTTACGATGAAAACCTATTTTTCTGGTTTAATACTCTTTACAGAGTGTGCTATTAGAAATGTGCCTGCAAAAGAGAGAGGGTGTGAGGATAACCCTGTGGAGGTATGAGGACAGCCCTAATTGGCCCTGGATTTGTCATTGCTGAAAGTAGGATTCAATTTAGGGAGTTTAATAGGTTATCCATCCAGGTCTGTAAAAGGAAAACAAGTGCTAGGAAAGACAGCTCTGCAAAGGGGACTTGGTGAGGATCCTGTCCAGTCTGTAAACTCTGGGAGAGAGAGCAAAGATTTAAGCTTTGTGCTTGCCCTCTAATAGAAAAGCATTTCATCTCCCAACTCTATAGATTTTCAGTTTTAGTTAAATGAACACTTAGGGAAAAAAAATCCTTTTACCTATGCCTTTATAAAATGTGCTTCAGATCAGATACTTAATTTAATTAAAGACAGTAGAGAAGGGTTTTTACCTTTCCAAAACCCATAAGGAATTGGGATCTGAATATCTTCAAAATTTTCCGTAATTTTATGCTAGTCTAGTCATGTTGCATTTTCCTACAAGATTTAACTTAATTTGCTACTCTCAGAAGTTATTAGCTGGACTTCGGCAGCAAGTTTATGTTCCAACTGCTCCATCGTTTCAACCAGCTCAGCATTGGCTTAAACCATAGGCCTCGGTATTTCCAGTCCTGAATTTTGCTTAAATTGAGCATTCTAAACTGTATACTGTTCTTTTGAATATGAACAGATTAGGACTGGTTGCTAAAATAAGCAATCTCTTTATAAACAACCAAAAACAAATTTTTACATTTCTTAGCCAATAGGGCTTATCACTTAAAAGGGATAATTGAATACAAGAATAATTCCTGTTCCTTTTAATTGAAAAATATTTTGATTTTTAAATATTTTAACATTCTTAGGAGTTTAGTCTTTTGAAAAAGCACTGTTGCACTTTTCTGATCTGTCTGGTTTTACAATGCCTGGCAGGTGAGTATAGCAGCACCACTGCTCTGCTTACCTGTACAGTTAACTTTGTTAATTCAAAGGAGTATGTGGTAGAACCAGATTTCCTGAACAGTTTATTCTAAATGGTTCCATCCTTACAGTGGGAATGACTTAAAACTCAATCAAACTGACCTTTTATATTTCTTAAGACTATTCAACTATCCTAATTTTATTCTAATCTTTTAAATATTTTGTTGGTGTAAGCATTATACTGAAAATTTTATTTAGGCAAAGCCCAAGGGAGAATAAAATATTTTTGAAATTTATTGCAATTAAATTAAACTCAGTTTCATACATTTACAATAGAACTGCAGCTGCTCTTTTTCCCTGAGATAACAAATTCATCCTATTGAGATAAATAATGTAAACTATCCCTAACTGAATGGTAAATTAATATGTCTTACAGCTTTATGTTTTGTTTTATATGTTTTTATTTCTCTTTTAGTTGATTTACAATTTCTTTCAACATCTACTGGACAGCAAAGTGACCGAGTTATACATATATACTTTTTTTCACATTATCATCCATCATGTTCAATCACAAGTGATAAGATATAGTTACCCCTGCTATACAGCAGGACCTCATTGCTTACCCACTCCAAATGCAAGACTTTGCATCTACTAACCCCAAACTCCCAGTCCATCCCACTCCCTCCCCATCCCCATTGGAAACCACAAGTCGTTTTCCAATTCCATGAGTACATAGGCTCTTTTCTGTACATAGGTTCATTTGGGCAGGATATTAGATTCCAGATAGAAGTGATATCATAGGGGATTTGTCTTTCTCTTTCTGGCTGACATCACTTAGTATGAATCTCGTTTCATCCATGTTGCTGCAAATGGCATTACTTTATTCTTTTTTTATGGCTGAGTAACATTGCATTGTGTATATATACAACACCTTCTTAATCCATTCATCTGTCAGTGGACATATAGGTTGTCTCCATGTCTTGGCTCTTGTGAAGAGTGCCACAGTGAACATACGGGTGCATGTGTCTTTTTCAAGGAAAGTTTTGTCTGGTACATGCCCACAAGCGAGTTGCTGGGTCATATGATGGTTCTGTATTCAGTGTTCTGAGGTACCTCCATACAGTTTTCCATACTGGTTGTACCAATGTATATTCCCACCAACAGTGTATGAGGGTTCCCTTTTCTCCACACCTTCTCCAGCATTTGTTATTGGTGGACTTATTAATGATGGCCATTCTGAGTGGTGTGAAGTGGTATCTCATAGCAGTTTTGATTTGCATTTTCTCTAATAATCAGTGATGTTGAGCATTTTTTCATGTGCCTGTTGACTGTCTGTATATCTTCTTTTGAGAAATGTCTGTTCACATCTTTTGCCCAATTGTCGATTGGGTTCTTGGTTTTTTTGCTGTTGAATTGTGTAAGTTGTTTGTATATTTTAGAGTTTAAGCACTTGCCCATTGCATCGTTTGCAACTATTTTCTCCCATTCTATAAGATGTCTTTTTTTTTATTTTTATTTTTTTGGTTTTGTTTGCTGTGTAAAAGCTGGTCAGTTTGATTAGATCCCATTAGTTTATTTTTGTTTTTATTTCTGTTGTCTTTGAGACTGACCTAAGAAAACATTCGTAAGGTTGATGTCAGAGAATGTCTTACCTATGTTCTCTTCTAGGAGTTTGATGGTGTCTTATGTTTGTCTTTAAGCCATTTTGAGTTTATTTTTGTGCAAGGCGTGAGGGGTGTTCTACTTTCATTGATTTGCATGCAGCTGTCCAGGTTTCCCAGCAATACTTACTGAAAAGACTGTCTTTTCCCCATTTTATCTTCTTGCCTCCTTTGTCAAAGACTAATTGACCGTAGGTGTCTGGGTTTATTTCTGAGTTCTCTGTTCTGTTCCATTGGTCTGTGTGTCTGTTCTGGTGCCAGTACCACACTGTCTTGATGACTGTGGCTTTGTAATATTGCCTGAAGTCTGGTAGAGTTAAGCTTCTTGCTTAGTTTTTGTTCCTCAGTTGCTTTGGCAGTTCTGGGTCTTTTGTGATCCCATATAAATTTTTGGATTGTTTTTTCTAGTTCTCTGAAAAATGACATGGGTACTTTGACAGGGATTGCATTGAATCTGTAGATCACTTTGGGTAGTATGGCCATTTTTACAATATTAATTTTTCCAGCCCATGAGCATGGGATACCTTTCCATTTGTATCTTCTTTGATTTCCTTGATTGGTGTTTTATACTTCTCGGGATATAAGTCTCTCACCTCCTCGATCAGGTTAATTCTCAGATATTTGATTTTTGGGAGTGCAATTTTAAAAGGTAAAGTATTTTGGTATTCTTTTTCTAATATTTCATTGTTAGTATACAGAAATGTGATTGATTTCTGAAGGTTAGTCTTATATCCTGCTACTTTGCTGAATTTGATGATCAGATCAAGTACTTTTGGGGTTGAGTCCTTAGGGTTTTCTATATATATAGTATCATGTCATCTGCATTCAGTGACAGTTTTACCACTTCTCTTCCTATTTGGATGCCTTTTATTTCTTTTGTTTATCTGATTGCTGTAGCTAGGACTTCCAGTACTATGTTGAATAACAGTGGTGAGAGTGGGCATCCTTGTCTTGTTCCAGACTTTAGTGGGAAGGCTTTCCGCTTTTGTCTATTGAGTATTATATTTGCTGTGGGTTTGTCATAAGTGGCTTTTATTATGTTAAAATATGTTCCCTGTATCCCCACTTTGATAGGAGTTTTGATCATGAATGGATGTTGGACTTTGTCAAATGCTTTTTCTCCATCTATTGAGATGATTATATTATTTTTGACTTTTCTTTTGTTAATGTGTATGACGTTGATTGATATGCATATGTTGAACCATCCTTGTACACCTGGGATGAATCCCACCTGGTCATGGTGTATGATCTTTTTTATATGTTGTTGGATTCGGTTGGCTAAAATTTTGTTGAGGGAGTTCCCATTGTGGCGCAGTGGTTAACGAATCCGACTAGGAACCATGAGGTTGCAGGTTCGATCCCTGGCCTTGCTCAGTGGGTTAAGGATCCGGTGTTGCCATGAGCTGTGGTGTAGGTTGCAGACGCGGCTCGGATCCCGCGTTGCTGTGGCTGTGGTGAAGGCCAGCGGCTACAGCTCCTGTTAGACCCCTAGCCTGGGAACCTCCATATGCCGCGGGTGCGGCCCTAGATAAGGCAAAAAGACAAAAAAAAAACAAAATAAAATAAAATTTTCTTGAGAATTTTTGCATCTATGTTCATCAAAGATATTGGCCTTTCGCTTTCTTTTTTTGTGGTATCTTTGTCTGGTTTTGGAATTAGGGTGATGGTGGTGTCATAGAATGTCTTTGGGGGTGTTCCTTCTTCTTCAGTCTTCTTAAAAAGTTTAAGGAGGATGGGTATGAGTTCCTCTTTGTATGTTTGATAGAATTCACCTGTGAAGCCATCTGGTCTGGTCCTGGACTTTTATTTGTAGGTAGTTTTTATGATATATTCAATTTCGTTTCTAGTGATCTGTCTGTTCAGTTGATCTGTTTTTTCTAGATTCAGTTTTGATAGGGTGTAAGTCTAAAAAGTCCATTTCTTCTAGGTTGTTGAATTTGTTGGTGTACAATTGTTCATAGTATTCTCTCATGGTTTTTGTATTTCTCTAGTATCCATTGTGACTTCTCCTTTATCCTTTCTTATTTTGTTTACTGGGTTTTTTTCTCTCACCTTCTTGGTGAGTCTAGCTAGAAGTTTCTCAATTTTGTTTACCTCTTGAAAGAACCAGCTCTTAGATTTATTGATTTTTTTTCTATCTTTTTTCCATTATAGCTGGTTTACAATTTTCTATCAATTTTCGAACTGTACAGCATGGTGACCCAGTTACACATACATATATAGATTTGTCACAAGTGATTACACATAGTTCCTGGTGCTATGCAGCAGGATCTCCTTGCCTTTAGGCAGTAGTCTACAGCTATTAACCCCACACTCCCATACCACCCTACTCCCTCCGCCACCCTCTTAGCAACCACAAGTCTGTTCTCCAAGTCCGTGATTTTCTTTTCTGTAGGAAGGATCCTTTGTGCAGTATATTAGATTCCAGGTATAAGTGATATCATAATGGTATTTGTCTTTCTCTTTCTGACTTACTTCACTCAGTATGAGGGTCTGTAATTCCATCCATGTTGCTGCAAATTTTTATGGCTGAGTAGTATTCTATTGTGCATATATATCACATTTTCCTAATCCAATCAGCTGTTGATGGACATTTGGGTTGTTTCCATGTCTTGGCTATTGTGAATAGTGCTGCAGTGAACATGCGTGTGCAAGTATCTTTTTCAAGGAAAGTTTTGTCTGGATATATGCCCAAGAGTGGGATTGCTGGGTCATATGGTAGTTCTATGTATAGTTTTCCCTCCAAACTGTTTTCCATAGTGATTGTACAAGCTTACATTCCCAAAAACATTGCAGGAGGGTTCCCTTTTCTCCACACCCTCTCCATCATTTGTTGTTTGTGGACTTCTTAATGATGGCCATTCTGACTGGTGTGAGGTGGTGTCTCGTGGTAGTTTTGATTTGTAATTCTCTAATAGTCAGTGATGTTGAGCATTTTTTCATGTGCTTGTTGGCCATCTGTATATCTTCTGTGGAGAAATGTCTATTCAGGTCTTTTGCCCATTTTTCAATTGGATTGTTGGCTTTTTTGCTGTTGAGTAGTATAAGTTGTTTGTATATTTTAGAGATTAAGCCCTTGTCCATTGCATCACTTGACACTATTTTCTCCCATTCTGTTAAGTTGTCTTTTTGGTTTTCTTTGCTTTGCAGAAGCTTGTCAGCTTGATTAGGTCCCATTGGTTTATCTTTGCTTTTATTTCTGTTGCTTTAGGAGGCTGACCTAAGAAAACATTTGTAAGATTGATGTCAGAGAATGTTTTGCCAATGTTCTCCTCCAGGAGTTTAATGGTTTCTTGTCTTATATTTAAGTCTTTAAGCCATTTTGAGTTTATTTTTTGTGCATGGTGTGAGAGTGTGTTCTAGTTTCATTGATTTGCACGCAGCTGTCCAGGTTTCCCAGCAATACTTACTGAAAAGACTGTCTTTTCCCCATTTTATTTTCTTGCCTCCTTTGTCAAAGATTAGTTGACTGTAGGTGTCTGGGTTTATTTCTGAGTTCTCTGTTCTGTTCCATTGGTCTGTATGTCTGTTTTAGTACCAGTACCACATTGTTTTGATTAGTTTGGCTTTGTAATATTGCCTTAAGTCTGGGAGAGTAGGCCTCCTGCTTGGTTTTTGTTCCTCAGGATTGCTTTGGCAATACTGGGTCTTTTGTGGTCCCATATAAATTTTTGGATTGCTCTTTCTAGTTCTCTGAAAAATGACATGGGTAATTTGATAGGGATTGCATTGAATCTGTAGATCGTTTTGGGTAGTATGGCCATTTTTACAGTATTAATTTTTCCGGCCCATGAGCATGGGGTACCTTTCCATTTCTTTGTATCTTCCTTGATCTCCTCGATTAATGTTTTGTAGTTCTTGGGATATAGGTCTTTCACCTCCTTGGTCAGGTTTATTCCCAGGTTTTTGATTTTTTGGGGTGCAATGTTAAAAGGTATTGTATTTTGGTGTTCCTTTTCTAATATTTCATTGTTAGTATACAGAAATGTGATTGATTTCTGATGATTAGTCTTATATCCTGCTACTTTGCTGAATTTGTTGATCAGATCAAGTACTTTTGGGGTTGAGTCCTTAGGGTTTTCTATATATAGTATCATGTCATCTGCATTCAGTGACAGTTTTACCACTTCTCTTCCTATTTGGATGCCTTTTATTTCTTTTGTTTGTCTGATTGCTGTAGCTAGGACTTCCAGTACTGTGTTGAATAACAGTGGTGAGAGTGGGCATCCTTGTCTTGTTCCAGACTTTAGTGGGAAGGCTTTCTGCTTTTCTCCATTGCATATTATATTTGCTGTGGATTTGTTATAAATGGCTCAAACACATCATTAAAAAAATTTTTTTAAGTTAAAATAAAGAAGTCCCATCTATATTTTATTTACCCCATAATGTATGATTTTGTTGTCTTTTTAAAAAAAATTTTTTTTAACATCTTCATGTTTAGATCTGTATGCCGGCTTATTTGAATGATTGCTTTCCATTTGTGGTTTCCTCCATTCTATTTCTTTTTAATTTTTTTTATAGGAGCCCTCCTTTAGCTTTTGTTTCTTGGAGAAATTCTTTATTTCCCCTTCTATTTTAAATGATATTCTTGCTGGGTAGAGTATCCTAGGTTGCACATTTTTTCCTTTCAGCACTTTAAATATATCTTGCCACTCTCTTCTGGCCTGTAGTGTTTCTGTAGAGAAATCGGCTGATAGCCTTATGGGGGATCCCTTGTAATTAACACTTTGCTTTTCTCTTACTGCCTTTAGAATCTTCTTCCCTTTATCTTTAATGTTTGTCATTTTTAATATAATATGTCTTGGTGTGGGCCTGTTTGGGTTCAACTTGTCTGGGTCCCTCTGTGCTTCCTGTATCTTGATGTCCGATTCCTTTAGATTTGGAAAGTTTTAAGACATAATTAATTCAAATATATTTTCCATCCCCTTTTCTTTTTCTTCTCCTTCTGGAATTCCTGTTATGCGTATATCGGGCTGCTTTATATTATCCCATAGATCTCTTATGTTGCTTTCATGTTTTTTTCTTTTTTCTATTTTGCTTTTTTCCATTACTTAATGAATTTTAATACCATTATAGGTGTACAAAAATCATCACAACTCAGTTTGATAGCATTTCCATCCCAGTCCCTCAGTGCATCCCCCCAAAGTCTATGAGTCATTATCTGTTCTGCAAAGAAGTTCACTGTGTCCTTTTTTTAGTTTCCACATGTAAGTGGTAGCATTGGATGTTGGTGTCTAATTGACTGGTTTCACTTCGCGTGATAATTTCTAGGTCCATCCATGTTGCTATAAATGTTATTTCGTTATTATGGATGAGTAATATTCCATTGTGTGTATGTACCGTATCTTCCCTATCCACTCCTCTGTCGATGGGCATTTAGGTTGTTTCCATGACTTGGCTATTGCATAGAGTGCTGCAATGAACACTGGATTACATGTGTCTTTTCAAGTCATGGTTTCCTCTGGATAGATGCCCAGGAGTGGGATTGCTGGATCAAATGGTAATTCTATTTGTAGTTTTCTGAGGAATCTCCATACTGTTTTCCACAGTGGTTGCACCCATTTGTTTTCCCACCAACAGTGTAATAGGGATCCTTTTTCTCCACACCCTCTCCAGTACTTAATTGTTCGTAGACTTTTCGATGAAGGCCATTCTGGCCGGTGTAAGGTGGTACCTCATAGTGGTTTTGATTTGCATTTCTCTAATAACGAGTGATGTTGAACATCTTTTCATGTGTTTTTTGGCCATCTGTATATCTTCTTTGGAGAATTGTCTGTTTAGATCTTCTGCCCATTTTTTGATGGGGTTGTTTGTTTTTTTGGTGTTGAGCTGTAGGAGGTGTTTGTAAATTTTGGAGTTTAATCCCTTGTCAGTTGATTCATTTGCAAGTATTTTCTACCATTCTGTGGGTTGTCTTTTCGTTTTGTTTAGGATTTCCTTTGCTGTGCAGAAACCTTGAAGTTTAATTAAGTCATTACTCTGACAGGTGGATCTGAGAAGATGTTGCTGTCGTTTATGTCAGAGAGTGTTTGGTCTATGTTTTCCTCTAAGAGTTTTATAGTATCTGGCCTTATATCTAGATATTTAATCCATTTTGAGTTTATTTTTGTGCATGGTGTTAGAAAGTGTTCTAGTTTCATTTTTTTACATGTGGCTGTCCAGTTTTCCCAGCACCACTTATTGAAGAGGCTGTCTTTTCTCCAATGTATATTCTTGCCTCCTTTGTCATAGATTAATTGACTATAGATGTGTGGGTTTAAATCTGGGCTTTCTGTCCTGTTCCATATGGTTTTGATGACTGTAGCTTTGTAGTAGAGTCTGATGTCTGGAGCCTGATTCCTCCAGCTCCATTTTTCTTTTTCAGGATGTCTTTGGCTATTCTGGGTCTTTTGTGCTTCCAAACAAACTTTAAAATATTTTGTTCTAGTTCTGTGAAAAATGCCCTTGGTAATTTGATAGGGATTGCATTGAATCTGTGGATTGCCTTAGGTAGTATAGTCGTTTTGATAATATTGACTCTTCCAATCCAAGAGCATGGTATGTCTTTCCATCTGTTAATGTCATCCTTGATTTCTTTCATCAGCGTCTTATAGTTTTCAGAGTACAGGTCTTTTGTTTCTTTAGGTAGGTTTATTCCTAAGTATTTGAGTCTTTTTGATATGATGGTAAATGGGATCACTTCCCTAATTTCTCTTTCTGGTCTTTCATTGTTGGTATATAGAAATGCAGTTGATTTCTGTGTATTGGTTTTGTATCCTGCGACTTTGCCAAATTCATTGATGAGCTCTAACAGTTTTCTGGTAGAGTCTTTGATTCTCTAGGTATTGTATCATGTCATCTGCAAATAGTGATGGTTTTACTTCTTCCTCTTAATTTGGATTCCTTTTATTTCTTTTACTCCTCTGATTGCTGTGGCTAGGACTTCCAAAACTATGTTGAATAGTAGTGATGAGAGTGGACATCCCTGTCTTGTTCCTGATCTCAGCAGGAATTCTTTCAGCTTTTCACCATTGAGAATGATGTGAGCTCTGGGTTTGTCATAGATGGCCTTTATTATGAAAGTGGGCATAGGTAGGATCCCCCTATGCCCACTTTCTGAAGGGTTTTTACCAGAAATGGTGTTGGATTTTGTCAAAGGCTTTCTGCATCAATGGAGAGGATCATATGGTTTTTATTCTTCAGTTTGTTAACGTGGTGTATCGTATTGATTGATTTGCAGATATTGAAGAATCCTTGCATCCCTGGGATAAATCCCACTTGATCGTGATGTACAATCCTTTTAATGTATTCTTAGATTCGTTTAGCTAGCATTTTGTTGAGGATTTTTGCATCTATGTTCATCAGTGAGATTGGCCTGTAATATTCTTTTTTTGTGGTATCTTTGTCTGGTTTTGGTGTCAGGGTGATGGTTGACTCATAGAATGAGTTTGGGAGTGTCCCTTCCTCTGCAATTTTTTGGAAGAGTTTCAGAAGGATAGGTGTTAGCTCTTCTCTAAATGTTATAGTTCGCCTGTGAAACCATCTGGTCCTGGACTTTTGTTTGTTGGAAGTTTTTTCATCACAGTTCAATTTCAGAACTTGTGATTGGTATATTCATATTTTCTGTTTCATCTTGTTTTAGTCTTGGAAGAATGTACTTTTCTAAGAATTTGTCCATTTCTTCTAGGTTTTCCATTTTATTGCCATATAGTTGTGTATAGTAGTCTCTTATGATCCTTTGTATTTCTGGCATGTCTGTTGTTACTTCTCTTTTTTCCATTTCTAATTTTATTGATTTGTGTCCTCTCTTCTTCTCGATAAGTCTGGCTAAGGGTTTATCAATTTTGTTGATCTTTTCAAAGAACCAGCTTTTAGTTTCATTGATCTTTTCTATGGTTTTCTTCATTTCTATTTCATTGATTTCTGCTCTGATCTTTATAGTTTCTTTTCTTCTACTAACTTTAGGCCTTGTCTGTTCTTCCCTCTCTAGCTCCTTTAGATGTAAAGTTAGGTTGTTTATGTGAGTTTTTTCTTGTTTCCTGAGGTAGGCTTGTATTGCTATAGAACTGCTTTTGCTGTATCCCAGAGGTTTTGGAGTGTCGTATCTTTGTTGTCATTTGCTTCTAGGTATTTTTTAATTTCCTCTTTGATTTCTTCAGTGATCCATTGGTTGTTTAGTAGCAGTTGCCTTATATATTGTGGTGATCCTATTTTGGGTGCATAAATATTTAAAATGGTTATACCTTCTCCTTGGATTGATCCTTTGATCATTATGTAGTGCCCTTCCTTGTCTCTTAAAATGTTCTTCATCTTAAAGTCTATTTTGTCTGATAGGAGTATTGCTACTCCGACTTTCTTTTGATGCCCGTTTGCATGGAATATTTTCTTCCATCTTCTAACTTTCATTTTGTATGTGTCTCTAGAAGTGAAGTGGGTCTCTTGAAGACAGCATATATATGGGTCTTGTTTTTGTATCCATTCGGCTAGTCTATGTCTTTTGGTTGGGGCATTCAGTCCATTAACATTTAAGGTAATTATTGATATGTGTGCTCTTATTGCCATTGTATTAACTGTTTGGGGTTTTTGTTGCTCTTTTTCTTCCCTTATTCTCTTGTTGTCTCCTCTCACAAGATGGCTATCTTTAATGTTGTATTTGAGTTGATTTTTCTTATTTGTGTATCAATTGTAGATTTTTGGTTTGCAGCTACCCTGAAGTTTTGATATAGGAGTCTGTATATAAATGAGATTGTTTTAAGTTGTTGGTTTCTTAATTGCAAGTGTGTCTCCAGTGTCCTGCATTTGTGCTGTCTTTTCGCTTTTTCTGATTTTGGTAGCACAATTGTGTATGAATGATTTCGTATCTTTACTGTATATATGACTTTAACTGGTGAGCCTTGTCATTTGTGGTGTTTTTGTTTCTGTTTGAGGCCTTTTCTTTTCTGCCTAGAGAAGTTCCTTTAGTATTTGTTGTAAAGCTGGTTTAGCATTGCAGAAATCTCTTAGCTTTTGCTTATCTGTAAAGGTTTTGATCTCCCTTCAAAACTGAATGAGAGCCTTGCTGGGTAAAGTAATCTTGGTTGGAAGGTTTTCCCTTTCTTCACATTAAGTATATCATGCCACTCCCTTCTGGCCTGCAGAGTTTCAGCTGAAAAATCTGCTGATAACCTTATTGGGGTTCCCTTGTATGTCATTTGTTTCTTTTCCCTAGCTGCTTTCAATATTTTCTCTTTGTCTTTAATTTTGGTCATTTTGATTAATATGTGTCTCAGGGTGTTCCTCCTTGGGTTTATTTTATTTTATCCATTTATTTATTTTTATCTACAGCTGCACCCATGGCATATGGAGGTTCCCAGGCTAGGGGTCTAACAGGAGCTGTAGCTGCCAGCCTACACCGCAGCCACAGCAACACGGGATCCGAGCCACGTCTGCGACTTACATCTAGCTCACGGCAACGCTGGGTCCTTAACCCACTGAGCAAGGCCAGGGATCGAACCTGCAACCTCATGGTTCTTAGTTGGATTCATTAACCACTGAGCCGTGACGGGAACTCCTCCTTGGGTTTATTTTATATGGTACTCATTGCAGTTCCTGGATTTGACTGAATGGTTTCTTTCCCATATTAGTGAAGTTTTCAGCTATTATCTCTTCAAATATTTTCTCTGTCCCCTTCTCTCTCTCTCTTCTCCCTCTGGCACCCCCGTAATATGGATGTTCGTGTGTTTAACATTATCCCAGAGTTCTCTGAGACTCTCTCCCTTCCTTTCAGTTTTTTATCTCTTTTCTCTTCTGCATTAGTGATTTCCACTAATCTGTCCTCCACCTCACTGATTTGTTCTTCTGACTCCTGTATTCTACTATTGGCTGCTTCTAATGAATTTTTTTTTATATCAGTTATTGTGTTTTGCATCTCTTCTTGCTTAATTTTTATATCTTGTATTTCTTTGCTCATTGTTTCCTGTAAATTATCAATGTTTGCCTCCAGTTTACTTCCAATGTATTTCATCATCTTCAGCATCAACAATCTAAAGTCTCTTTCTGGGAGGCTGATAATCCCCTCATCACTGAGCTGTTTTTCTGGGCTTTTTTCTTTCTCCCTTATCTGAGTTATAGTTTTCTGTCTTTTCATTTTTATAGGTTTTTGGTGTGGTGACCTTTTTGTAGACAATAGAGTTGTAGTCTCTCTTAGTTCTGGTGTTTGCCTCCCCTGTGACTAAAGTTGGTATGGGGGAGGCTTGCTGTAGGCTTCCTAATGAGAGCAACTGGTGCCTGCCCACTCGTAGGTGGGGTTGATTCCTATCCCTCTGATGGGTGGGGCTTTGTCTCTGGGTGAGATTAGAGACTGCCTGTGTGCCTGAGGGGACTTTAGGCAGCCTGTTTACTGATAGGTGGGGCTGTGATCCCACCTGGATTATTGTTTGGCCTGGTATTTCTCAAGAGCTGAGAAGATTTTCCCAGAAATGGCCACCTCCAGAGAAATGCAGGCTGATGAATGTTCCTGAGAGCTTCGCCTCCAATGCCCTTCTCCCACAACAAGCCAGAGTCACCCCTATTTTCCCAGGAGATCCTCCAAGAATTGCAGTCAGGTTCCACCCAGATTCCTGTGGAGACTTTGCTTTGCCCTGGGACGCAGTGCATATGAAAGTCTGTGTGTGCCTTTAAAGAATGGGGTCTCCTCTTTCCCCCAGTCCCGTGGAGCTCCTGCACACAAGCCCCACTGGCCTTCAATGCCAGATGCTCCGGGGGCTCTTTCTCCCTGTGCCAGATCCCCAGGCATGGGGATTTGACCAGGGGCTCAGAACTCTCAGTCCTGTAGCTGAGCCTCTGTGATGCAGTTACTTTCCAGTCTGTGGGGCTTCCCACCCAGGAGGTATGGGGTTGCTTTTATCGCGTAATCGCCCCTCCTACCTCTTGATATGGTCTCTTGTTTGTCTTCTGGAGTGGAATATCTTTTTGAAAGTTTACAGTCCATTTTGTTGAAGGTTGCTTGGCATTTGGTTGTAGTTTTTTTTGTTTTGGGGAGAGAAGTTGAGCTCCAGTCCCTCATGTTTCTTTATTTCGTTTTCTGTCTGCTGTCCTGATTTGGTGATTTCCATTATTCTATCTTCCACGTCACCAATTCATCCTCTGCATTATTCATCTGCTCTTTATTGCCTTTAGCTCAGTTTGCATCTCTGCAAATGTGTTTTCTAGTTTTTCTTGGCTCCTCATATTTTCTGATACATTTCTAAGGGAATCTGCATTGCTGTTTGTGTCTTAATTCCTTGATATTCAGCCTTAATTCCTTCATTATCTTCACTATCTCCCTTTTGAACTCAATGTTTGTCAGACTGCAGAGGTCTGTTTCATTGTTGACTGCTTTAGGTGAATTCTCCTGTTCCTTTTAACTGGGAATCATTTCTGAGCTTCTTCATCTTGCGTATGCTTTTCTTTTTCTGTGAGTTTGGGGAAGCCAAACTGTAATCGTATAAGGCTACTTCTAAACAAGAGCACCCCTTTGTATTTTGTGGGTGTTACTATTTATTTTTGGTGTGGGAGTTTGATTATTTACTGTCTTTTTCTTCGGTGTGAGCAGGCTGTTATCCCCAGGATGCTCAGTGTGTTTTCAGGGAGAAAGGAGGCAATGTAGGGCCAGTAGTCGGTGCCTGGCTGCTGGGCTCTCAACAGCAGCAAGGACCTGCAGGAAGGTGGCATTGGCTACTCCTAGTTGCAGGGCTCTGGGAAGTGGTAATGAGCTCTAAGCTGATCTACAAGGTGACCAGAGCATCTGGCAGTAGCAGCAGCAGGGTGCCTGAGTCCCAGAGAAGTGAGAGCAACAGAAGCTGGTGTTTGATTGCAGTGCCCTCCTCTGAGGTGACTGGAACCACAGGTAGTGCCTGTTCAGGGACCCCTAATGGTAGCGAGCCATGACTGTCTGTAGAGTCAGCGATAACTGCACTGTTTGCCCCCACCACCTGTAGACCATGCATGAAGCATCCTGTCTCACTTGGCCCACACAGGAGGTGCTACACAGACTGTTCCTAGTTGCAGGATCCTGGGAAGTGACAGAGATCAGGTACTGCCCTGATGAGTTCAGCAGTGGCAGCAGCAGGGCTGCTGTTCCCAGGGGTGTGAAAGCACCAACAGGTGGTGTTCGGTCACAGTGCCCTCTCTGGGTGCCCTTGAGGTGACTGGTCTGCAAGTGGTGCCTGTTCACGGAACCCTAGTGGTAGTGGGCCACTCCCACCCCTGGAACTAGAGATAACTGTGGTGGTAGACCGTGCAAGAAGTGCCTTGTCCTGTTTAGCCCCCACAGGATGTGCTGCACAAGCTGCTCTTAGTTTCAGGTTCCTGGGAAGGGGCAGTGATCAAGAGTCTGGGCACTGCCCAGAGCGTTTGGCAGTAGCAGCAGCAGGGCGGGTGTGCTTCTAGGGGACCGAGAGCAGTAACAGGTGGTATTCTGTCATAATGTCCTTCTCTGAGGTGGTTGGGGCTACAAGTGATTTTTGTTCAGGTATCCCCAGTTGTGGTGGGCCAGGCCCACCTCTGGAGTCAGGGATAACTGTGGTCATTTGCCCCCACCACCTGCAGACCATGAAGGAAGTGCTGCACCCACTGTTCCTAGTTGTATGCTCTTGGGAAGGGACAGTGACCTAGTGTCTGGGTGCCACCCAGAACGTTTGGCAGTGGCAGCTGCAGGGCAGCAGGTGTGTTCCCAGGGGAGTGAAAGCAACAGCATATGGTGCTTGAAGGGCACCATGTTGCACTTAGCCCCCTGATACCCTTAGCCCACACTAGAGGTGCCTGGCCACTGGTAGCCTGCACAAGAAGTGCCCAGTCCCCTGTACATGAGCAAGAGGCTTCCCACCAGAGCCACCTGGTCTCCTGAAGGCTAGCAAGCGGCTTCTCGCCCAGGGCAGTCCGCACCAGAACTGCCTTGCCCTCTGCAAGCCTGTGGGCATGCACGCACACTCGAGCACAAGGAGTTTCCTATTGCAGTCTGCCCCTCTTCCTCTTGCCCTCCCCAGCGCCTTGTCTCTCCTATGTGTTCCAACCTTCTCCCTGGTTACCTCTGCCGTGGCATTTCACTCCCATGCCTGTTGCTTACTGCTCCCCAAGGAGTATGCCAGTGGAGCAATGCTCCTTATCCCCTCAGGCTGTCTCCACACTGCCAACTCCAGCCCTCTCCCGGGGACTGACCTCTGGAGTCTAAGTCTCAGTGCCCAACCCCCTCCCCACCCCCACCCCGGAGCGTTTTGGGCTCTGGTGTCTGGGCCTGTGGTTCAAATGATCTGTGTGGGTCTCACTCTGCTTTTCGGTTCTCAGTCCGGCTGCTGCGCTTTTCTCAGGGACTTTGAGGTCCCTCCGGCTCAGCTGATCTTTCTGTCAGTTAAGTGGCTTCCCTTGGTATGGGTTCCTTTTCTCCTTCACAGCTCCATCTCTGGAATGCTAGTGCCATCCTGATTCCTTCTCTCTCTTTTTTTTTCTTTTGTTCTATCCAGTTATATCAAGAGTTTCTTGCCCTTTTTGGAACTTTAAGTTGTTCTGCCATCATTCAGTTGATGTTCTGTGGGAGTCGTTTTACATGTAGATGTGTTTGTGGGAGAGGGTGAGTATGAGCTCTTACTCCTCTGCCATCTTGCTCCCGATTAATGTTTTATAGTTCTCACCATATAAGTCTTTCACCTCCTTGATCGGGTGTATTCCCAGGGATTTAATTTTGAGGGGTGTGACCTTTAAAAAGTATTGTATTTTTATATTCCTTTTCTAATATTTCATTGTTAGTGTACAGAAAGGCAACTGATTTCTGAATGTTAATCTTGTATCCTGCGACTTGGCTGAATTCCTTGATCACTTTGAGAAGTTTTTGTGTGTTGTCCGTAGGGTTTTCCATGTATAGTATCGTGTCATCTGCATAGAGTGACAAGTTTACATCTTCTCTTCCAGTTTGTATACCTTTTACTTCTTTCATTTGTCTGATCGCTGTGCCAGGACTTCCAATACTATGTTGAATAAAAGTGGTGAGAGTGGGCATCCTTGTCTTGTCTTGTTCCAGATTTTAGCGGGAAGACTTTTCAGCTTTTCTCTGTTGAATATAATGTTGGTTGAGGGTTTGTTATGAATGGCTTTTATTATGTTGAGATATCTTCCCTCAGTACCCACTTTGGTAAGAGTTTTTGTCATGAATGGATGTTGGATTTTGTCAAATGCTTTTTCTGCATCTATTCAGATGATTATGTGGTTTTTCACTTTTCTTTAGTTCATGTGTTGTATGATATTGATTTGCATATGTTCATCAATCCTTATGAACTTGAGATGAATCCCTTTTGGTCTTGGTGTATATGATCTTTTTTATTTTTTGTTGGATTTGGCTGGCTAAAATTTTGTTGAGAATCTTTGCATTTTTTTTATCAACATTATTGGCATATAATTTTCCTTTTTGGTAGTATCTTTGGTTGTGGTATTGGGGTCATGGTGGCTTCATAGAATGTCTGTGGAAGTGTTCCTTTTTCTTCATTTTTTTGGAAAAGTTTAAGAAGGATAGGTATAAATTCTTCTTTGTATTTTGGTAGAATTTGCCTGCGAAGCCATCTGGTCCTAGACTTTTGTTTGTAGGGAGTGTTTCTTTTTCTTCCTTTTTTTTTTTTTTTATTACATACTCTATTTTATTTCTCGTGATCAATTTCTTGTTGATTCAGTTTGGGCAGTCTGTATGTCTCTAGAAAGTTGTCCGTTTCTTCTAGGTTGTCAGATTTGTTGTCATATAATTGTGTTATTTTCTTATGATTTTTTTTATATTTCTGCAGTATCCTTTGAGATTTCTCTTTTTTCGTTTATTTTTTTTTAATTCTTTCTCTACTCTTGGTGAGTCTGGCTGGAGTTTTTTCAATTGTATTGACCTTTTCACAGAACCAGCACTGCTTTTTTTCCTTTTTTTGAATCTCTGTTTTATTGATTTCCTCTCTCATCTTTATTTGCTTCCTTCCTTCTTCTGACTTTAGGTTTTGGTTGCTTTTCTAATTCTTTTAGACCACAGATGAATTTTTAATTTGAGATTTTTCTTCTTTTTTCACCAAAGCCTTTTGCTATGAATTTCCCTCTAAGTATTGCTTTTGCCACATCCCATAGATTTTGAATGGTTCTGTCTTCATTACCATTTGTCTTGAGGTATTTTTTAATTTCCTTTTGATTTTCTCATTGACCCTTTTGTTTTTTTTAGTAGCATGTTCTTTAGTCTCCATATAGTCAGTTTTTTTCTCATTTCTTTTCCTGTGGTTGATTTCTAATTTAATGCCATTGTGGACAGAGAGTATACTTGAAATAATTTCTGTACTCTTAAATTTATTGAGGTTAGCTTTATGCCCCCATATGTGGTCAGTCTTTGAGAATGTTCCAGGTGTACTTGGGAAGAATGTGTGTTCTGATTTTTTGGATGTAATGTCCTAAAAATGTCAGTGAAGTCTCACTTTTCTACTGTTTCATTTAGGATTTCTGTGCCTTACTGATTTTCTGTCTAGAGGATCTGTCCATTGGTATGAGTGGCGTCTTAAAGTCTCCTACGATTATTGTATTCCCGTCTATTTCTCCTTTTATGTCTGTTAGTGTTTGTTGTAGGTACCTGAGTGCTCCTATATTAGGGTCATATATATTGACGATTGTATATCCTTTTCTTGATTGGATCCTTGTATCGTTAAATTGTGTCCTTTTTCTTTCTATATGGCCTTCATTTTAAAGTCTATTTTGTCTGATACGATTATTGCAACTCCTGCTTTCCTGTCTTGTCCATTGGCATGAAATATCTTTTCCCATCCCCTCACTTTCAATCTGTGTGTCCTTTGCCGTAAAGTGAGTCTCTTGTAGGCAGCAGATTGTAGATTTTCATTTTTTTATCCAGTCTGCCACCCTGTGTCTTTTGATTGGAGCGTTCAGTCCATTGACATTTAAGGTAATTATTTATAAATATGTATTTATTGTCATTTTAAACGGTGTTTTCCAGTTGATTCTATGTTTCTCCTTTGTTTCTTTTTTTGGTTGGACGATTTCCATTTATTTTATGTTTGTGTGCTTTTCTTTTTAGATTTGTAAATGTAATTTGTGGTTTTGATTTATGGTTGCCATGTTTTTAGGTATGTTAATCCCTTCCTATATCCTCTTGCTTTAGCCTGAGAGTCATATTGGATCAAACACGTTATTAAAAAAAAGTCTAGGAGTTCCCGTTGTGGCACAGCAGATAGTAAATCTGACTAGGAACCATGAGGTTGTGGGTTTGATCCCTGGCTTTGCTCAGTGGGTTTAACGATCTGGCATTGCCATGAGCTGCGGTGTAGGTTGCAGGTGCGGCTTGGATCTGGCATTGCTGTGGCTCTGGCATAAGCTGGCAGCAGCAGCTCCGATTAGACCCCTAGCCTGGGAATCTCCACATGCCACGGGTGTGGCCCTAAAATGACAAAAGACAAAAAAAGTCTAGACTGTCTTACTTTCCTTCCCCACATTCTGTGATTTTGATGTCCTTTTTTTTTTTTTTTTTTCATATTTGGGAATTTAATATTGACACAATGCTTTTACTAGTATTGCTAATATACATCTATATATAAAAATTTACAATAATCCCAGCCATGTTCTTTATAGATGTTTTTCGCTTTCTATTCTAGCATTCAGTTCAGAATCACTAACTGCCTTTAGTCATCAGGGATCTTTATTATAACTCTTTTGATTGAGAATATCAGTTCAGAGGATTGTTATCTTGTTCTAATACATGGAGAGATAGAAGGTGTTTCTTTGTTTGTTTTTATGGCCACAC
>PVHT020000230.1:17073098-17087972 GCA_004024745.2 Catagonus wagneri | reverse complement strand
TTTTTTTTCTTCACTTGTTCTACCCAGTTATTTCAGGGGTTTCTTGCAGTTTTTGGAGGTTTAAATTGATCAGCATTCAGATGATGATTTGTCCAACTTGTTTTATATTTAGATGCGTTTTTTGATGTATTTGTGGGAGAGGGAGAGCACGACCTCTTACTCCTCCGCCATCTTGCCGCCTCTCTCCTGATGTCCTTTTTTAACAGCTTCATGTTTGTCCTTTTGCTCTTGCGTGTGTTTATCATCACCTTTACAGTAGGTTTTTTGTTTTGTTTTTAGGGATCTTTTTGTCTTCTTAGGGCTGTACCCACGGCATTTGGAGGTTCCCAGGCTAGGGGTCCAATTGGAGCTGTAACTGCAAACCTTCGCCAACAGCCACAGCAAGGCAGATCTGAGCCATGTCTTCAACCTACATCACAGCTCACAGAATGCCGGATCCTTAACCCACTGAGCAAAGCCAGGGATCGAACCCGCATCCTCATGGATACTACTCAGGATCGTTAACCATTTAGCCATCTCGGGAACTCCAGGTTTTTTTCTTTTCCTTTTAGATCTGTATACTGGCTTATTTAAGTGATTGCTTTCCAATTGTGGTTCCCTCCATCCTGTTTCTTCTTACCACTTTTTTTATTTAGATGATCCCTTTCAGTATTTCTTTTAGAATGTGTTTATTATTGCTGTACTCTTTTAGCTTTGGTTTGTTGAGAAATTCTCTATTTCTCCTTCTATTTTAAATGATATTCTTGTTGGGTAGAATAATCCAGGCTGCAGGTATTTCCCTTTTAGTACTTTGAATATATCTTGCCATTCTCTTTTGGCCTGTAATGTTTCTGTAGAGAAATCAGCTGATAGCCTTAAGGGGTTTCCCTTGTAATTAATGCTTTGTGTTTCTCTTGCTGCCTTTAGAAACCTCTCTTTAATTTTTGCCATTTTTAATATAATATGTCTTGGTGTGGGCCTGTTTGGATTCAACTTCTTTAGGCCTCTCTGTGCTTCCTATATCTTGACAGCTGTTTTCTTTAGATTTGGAAAGTTTTCAGATATAATTTCTTCAACTGTATTTTCAGTCCCCTTTTCTTTTTTCTCCTTCTGGAATCCCCATTATGCAGAGATTGGCCCTCTTTGTATTATCCCATAGATCTCTTATATTGCTTTCATGTTTTTTCATTGGGTTTTCTGTCTGCTGTCCTGATTGGGTGATTTCCATTATTCTTTCTTCCAAGTCACTAATTCGTTCTGCCCTTTAGCTCAGGTTGCATCTTTGCAAATGAATTTTCTAATTTTTTTTAGTTCCTCCTTATATTTTCTAGTTCCTTTTTAAAATAATGTGCATTATTGTTTCTGTCCATGCTTATTAATTCCTTCATATTCAGCCTTAATCTTTTCAGTATTTTCACTATCTCCCTTTTGAACTCAGTGTCTTTTAGACTGCAGATGTGTTTCATTGTTTGCTCCTTCAGTGAATTCTCCTGTTCTTTAAACTGGGAATCGTTCCTTAGCTTTTTCATTTTGCTCATATATATATATATATATATATATATATATATATATATATTTTTTTTTTTTTTTCTGTGAGTTTAGGGAAACCAAACTGAAGTCTTGGAGGGCTATTTCTAAGCAAGAGCACTCCTTTATATTTTGTGGAGGCTTACTATTTATTTCTGGCATGGGAGTTTGGATATTTGCTGTCTCTTTCTTCAGTGTGAGCAGGCTATTATCCCCAAAGTGCTGAATGTGTTTCCACTCCCTAGAGCTAATAGTCAGTGCCTGGTTGCTGGGCTCTTGACAGTAGCAAGGACGTGCGGGACGGTGGCTCAGGCTACTCCCAGTTGCAGGGCCCTGGGAAGTGGTAATCATCCTCAGGCAGATTTAAGCTGTGCCCAGAGCATTTGGCAGTGGCAGGGGCAGGTTGTGTGTGTTCCCAGGGATGTGAGAGCAACAACTGGTGGTGTTTGTTCCTAGTGCCCTCTGTGGTGCCCTCTGAGTTGATTGTGTCCGAAAGTGGTACCTGTTCAAGGATCCCTAGTGGTTTCAGGCCACACCCACCTCTGTAGTCAGAGATAACTGCAGTGGTTTGCCCCTGCCACCTGTAGACCATGCGAGAAGCACCCCTTCCCACTTATCCCACACAGGAGATGCTGCAGGCTGCTCCTAGTTGCAGTGTCTTGAGAAGTGACAGTGATCAGGCATGTATGGGTGCTGCCTGGAGTGTTTGGCAGTGGAGGCAGCAGGGCAGGTGTGTTCCCAGGTGAGTGAGAGCAACAATGAATGATGCTCACTTGTAGTGCCCTCCTTTTTGCTGACCTCTGAGGTGACTAGGGCTGTAGGTGAAGCCTGTTCATAGACCCTTAATGGCGGCAGGCCATGCCTCCTTCTGGTTTCTGAGATGACTGCTGTGGTTTTGTCCCTGCTGCTTGTAGCTCACCTAAGAGGCACCTCGTCTCACTTAGAACACTACTGCCCTTAGCCCACACAAGAGGTTCCCAGCCACCTGTAGCCTGCACAAGAAGAACCTGATCTCCCATAACCCAAGCAAGTGGCCTCTCACTGGCCATAGCCTGTGCCAGAGCTACCCCACCCTCTGAGAGCCCTCATGTGGGCAGGGGAAGAGATTCTTTTGGGGATTCACCCCTCCTCCTTTCACCCTCCCCAACAATAGTACCTTGCTTCTCCTGTGGGCGCAGACCTCCTCTCGGATTTCCTTGGCTATGGTGTTCTGCTCCCCAGTCCATGGCACACCACTCCCTTGCCCCTCAGGCTGTCTCGACACAGCCAATCCTAGTCCTCTTCCCAGAGCTGACCTTCAGAGCCTGAGTCTCAGTGCCCACCCCTGGCCAAGGGTCTCAGGCTGTGGTGTCCTGGGCAGAGGTTCAAATGTTCTGTGTGGCTGTCACTCTGCTTTGCCCTCCTCAATCTAGCTGCTGCACTTTTCTTGGCAAATTTGAGGTCCCTCCGTTTCAACTGATCTCCCTGTCAGTTAGGTCATTCCCAGGGTGTGGGTTCCTTTTCTCTTTAACAGCTCCCTCTCATGACCATCCTGATTCCTTTTTTCTCTCTCTCTCGTTTCTTTTGTTCTACCCTGTTGTGTGTGTGTGTGTTGGGGGGGGGGGTTCTTGCCTTTTTTGAGGTTTAAGGTCTTCTTCCAGCATTCAGTGGATGTTCTGTGCTAATTGTTCTACATATAGATGTGGGTTTTTTGGGTTTTTTTCTGTGTGTGGTAGAAGCTGAGGACAACGTTTTACTCCCCTTTGACGTTGATCCTTCTATCCCATAGATTTTGAACGTTTGTGTTTTCATTGTCATTTGTCTTGAGGTATTGTTTTTAATTTCCCTTTTGATTTCCTCATTGACCCATTGGTTTTTTAGTAGCATGTTGTTTACTCTCCATGTAGTCAGTTTTGTTTTTTTTTTTCATTTCTTTTCCTGTGGTTGATTTCTAGTTTTATGCCATTGTGGACAGAGAAGATGCTTGAAGTAATTTCTATACTCTTAAACTTGTTGAGGTTAGTTTTGTGTCCCAGTATGTGGTCAGTCCTTGAGAATGTTCCATGTGCACTTGGAAAGAATGTATATTCTGATTTTTGGTGGATGTAATGTCCTTAAAATATCAATTGTAACTTCTCTATTGTGTCATTTGGAATCTCTGTTGCCTCACTGATTTTTCCGTCTAGAGGATCTGTCCATTGATGTCAGTGGGGTGTTAAAAGTCTATTATTATTGTATTCCCCTCAGTTTTTCCTTTTTTGTCTGTTGATATTTGTTGTATTTTAGTGCTCCTATATTAGGGGCATATATATTGACAATGGTAATATCCTTTTCTTGAATTGTTCCTTTTATCATTAAATAGTGCCTTCTTTGTTTCTCTTTAAGGCTTTTAAGTCTATTTTTTAAGACTTTTAAGTCTTAGTTTTTAAGACTTTTAAGTCTACTTTAAAAGTTTATTTTGTCTAAGATGAGTATTGCCATTCCTGCTTTCCTGTCATTTCCATTCACATGAAATACCTATTTTCATCCCCTTTCAATTTGTCCTTTGCCTTAAGGTGAGTCTTGTAGGCAGCATATTGTAGGCTATCATTTTTTTATCCAGTCTGCCAGTCTGTTTTTTTGATTGGAACATTCAGTCCATTGACATTTAAGGTAATTATTGATAAATATATATTTATTGACATTTTAAACTTGTTTTCCAATTGATTCTATGTTTCTCTTTTATCCCTTTCTTTTTCTAGTTGGCTGATTTCCTTTTATTTATTGCTTGTGTCTTTTTTAGTTTTTGTGAATATAATATATAGAACAGAATATAATATATACAATATATAATATTAAATATAACACAATATATTATAGTGGGAATATAACATTATGTAGTTTTTGTGAATATAATATATCCTATTTTAAATGATATTCTTGCTGGGTAGAATAATCTAGGCTGCAGATATTTCCCTTTTAGAACTTTGAATGTATCTTGCCATTCTCTTCTAGCCTGTAGTACTTCTGTTGAGAAATCAGCTGATAGCCTTAAGGGGGTTCCTTTATAATTAACACTTTGGGTTTCTCTTGCTTTTGGAATCCTCTCTGTAACTTTTGCCATTTTTATTATAATAGGTCTTGGTGTGGGCCTGTTTGGGTTCAACTTGTTTAGGCCTCTCTGTGCTTCCTATATCTTGATAGCTGTTTTCTTTAGATTTGGAAAGTTTTTCAGACAATTCAGCTATATTTTCAGTCCCCTTTTCTTTTTTCTCCTTCTGGAATCCCCATTATGCAGAGATTGGCCCTTTTTGTATTATCCCATAGATCTCTTGTATTGCTTTCATGTTTTTTCATTGGGTTTTCTGTTTGCTGTCCTGATTGGGTGATTTCCATTCTATCTTCCAAGCCACTAATTCATTCCTCTGCATCATTCATTCTGCTCTTCAGTGTCTGTAAGTCAGCTTGGGTCTCTACAAATGAATTTTTTAACTTTTCTTGGCTCCTCATATTTTCTAGTTCCTTTCTAAAGTAATCAGCTTTACTGTTATATTCACTCAATTCCTTCAGTATTTTCACATTCTCCTCTTTGAGCTTGGTGTCTATTAGATTGCAGAGGGCTGTTTGCTCCTGCAGGGGAATTCTCCTGTTCTTTTAACTGAGAATGGTTCCTGAACTGCTTCATTTTGCTCATATTTTTCTTATTCTGTGAGTTTAGAGAAAACAGCTACTGTAGTCTTGGAGGGCTATTTATATGCACAAGCACCTCTGGGTATTTTGTGAGGGCTTACTGTTTATTTTTAGGATGCTAGACAGGCTTCTAGGGTGATGGAAGCAGTGGGCAGGGCTGGTAGCCTGTGCCTGCTGGGCCCTTGACCTGTGGGAAGGTGGTGCAGGCTACTCCTAGTTGCAGGGCCCTGGGAAGTGGCAGTGTCTCTCAGGCAAGTGTGGGCAGCACCCGGAGCATTTGGCAGGGGCAAGGACAGGAGCAGGAGCAGGGACTGTATGTGCCCAGGGGAGTGAGAGCAACAGTGGGTGGTGCTGAGTTGCAGTGCCTTCCTCTTTGCCAACCTGCGAGGTGATTGGGTCTGTAGGTGGTGCTTATTCACAGACCCCTGGTGGTGGCAGGCCATACCCACCTCTGAAGTTTGAGATGACTGACTTTAGCCCACCACGTGTAGCCCACACAAGAGGTTCCTCGCCATCCGTAGACCCGCCCTCCAAGAGTCCACGTGTACACAGAGCCAGTCACCCCCTCCTCTTCTTGCCCTCCCCCACAACGGCACCTTGCTTCTCCTGTGAACCCAAACCTCCTCCCATCTTCCCTCAGGTGTGGCGGGGCACTCTCTAGCCCCTTAGGTTGTCTCTTGACACAGCCAACCCTAGTCCTTTCTCTCTGGAGCCTGAGTCAGCACCCAGCCCCCGGCCCAAGCATCCCAGGCTGTGGTATCCTGGTGGTATCAGTGATCTGTGCGGCTCTCTTTTGCTTTCCCCTCTCCTCAGTCCAGCTGTTGTGCTCTTCTCCAAGGCATTGAGGTTCCTCTTTCTCAGTGGATCTCCCCATCAGGAGGCTTCCCAGGGTGTGGATTCCTCTTGTCTTTCAGGGCTCCCTCTCAGGAATGCTAGTCCCTTCCTCATTCCTTTCTCTCCCTCTCTTTTTTTTTCCTTTTGTTCTACCCAGTTATGTAGAGGGTTTCTTGCCCTTTTTGGAGGTTTAAGGTCTTCTGCCAGCATGCAGTAAGATGCTCTATGCACATCATTCTCCATGTAGGTGGTTTTTTTTTTTTTTTAATGTGTTTGTGGGAGAAGGTGAATGCCACCTCTTCTTCCTCCTCCATCTTGTTGCTGCCTCCATGTTTCATTTTATTCACAAACCAAATGCATTTTTGTTCTACCACTTACAATGAAAACTAAAATTTCCAAAAGGATTTTTCCTGAAGTCAAAAAGAGTCTTTCATGTAGATGTGTTGGCTTCTTTCACTGTTGTGTTTTGAACTTGAGTCTCAGAACAAACACATTTTTGAAATATGTTTCACTTTAATGAGTGGCAGTATTATGCCTAGTTCTGAGTGGCAGGCAGTCTTCTGCATAAGGATATCTGTGGTAAACCTTCAATACTGTATGTAAAATAGATAACCAGAAAGACCTACTGTATAGTACAGGGAACTATACTTGATATTTTGTAATAACCTGTAAGGAAAAATAATCTGAAAATACACACACACATAAAGTGAATTACTGTGCTGTATACCTGAAACTAATGTGGTATTGCAAATCAACTATACTTCAATAAAACAAAATTTAACGTAGATATCCTTAATTTGCTATAGATTGAAAATTATGTGAGATGCAGTGTGATTTTAAGTGTTTTTAAGCTGATCACAGGCACCATAGAATACTTTCTATAGTTCAGACAAGCCTTTTTCTGAGTTCTATTTCCTCATTCAAAAGAGGGATAATATTTTTCAAACCTATATTGCCTTTAAAAGAAGTTTTCTGCTGGTGACAAATATTAAGTGCAAAATGAATTTTTGCTGTAGAACTTTTCTGTTGGCTAATTCTGTGAAAATTCATTAATCTCCCAACCATATCCTAAGTATATGAAAGCTTCAGACTTTTAGTTTTCACTTCAGAGGTTCAGTGTGTGTGTGTTTCTTCTGTTAGCAAGTGCACTCTCTAAAGACAGGACTTTATTTTGCTCGCTGAACTTGACACTGAGAAATTTTTATTGAATGAATGTATGGAATCTTATCTCCTTGAAAGACGAATTGACACTGAGAAATTTTTATTGAATGACTGTGTGGAATCTTATCTCCTTGAAAGAAGAATTAACTTTTAACTCGTTGTGGGTGGTAAATTCATAACTTGGTCAGTGCTCTTATTTAAATCTTGCTCAATAACTGTAGCTGAAATAGAAATTTTTCTCAACGCCTGTACTTTAGTGCAACTCTGATATACCCAATTTTGGATACTTTATATTACGTACATAAAGATCATGATCATGCTAATTTTATTAAAGTATATTTTATCAAGGAGTAAATTTCTATGAAAAAATTAATAGGAATCAGCTTTTTATAACAGCACTTGAAATGTCTCTTCAGAGTTTTCCTGAGATTCTATGCATTATTCTAAAATAAAAAATATTAGGAGTTCTTGCTGTAGTGCAGCAGGTTAAGGATCTGGCTTTGTCTCTACAGTGGCTCAGGTTCGATCCCTGGCCCAGTGCAGGAGGCTAAGGATCCAGCATTGCTACAGCTGTGGCTTGAATTCCTTAGCTGGGGAACTTCCATCTGCCACAAGTGCAGCAATAAATAAATACTGTTCTTATTAGATCCGGTGACCTAGTGGAATTAGGATTAGGCATTGTCACTGCTGTGGCTTGGGTCACTGGTATGGCACAGGTTTGACCCCTGGCCCTGAGAACTTCCATATGCTGCAGGTGCAGCAAAAAAAAAAAAAAATTTATAAATATATATATACATTTATAAATATATATATTTATAAATGTATTAACTTTATGTAATATCTTCTATACTAAAACGTTCATAATTTGTATTTGCAGTGAAAGAGAAACAAAGAACTATAGCAAATACAGACTCTAAATTCACCTATCATCTATCTGGCAAAAGATTAAGCCAGTGCATTAAAGTTCTAAACATTTAAGCATCTATTATAGTATGAAAAGCAATATAGTAGTTGCCAGATTTCTTGCTTTTAAAAATTATTTAATCTAGTAAAGGAGATTGTAAAGATCTAAAGATAATAGGATAAATATGTAAACAACATAATCTGAGAATTCAGTTCTGATTAATAAGTGACTGTATGTAGATTAGCAACTTTTAAAGAACCTCAATACAGTGACACTTAATTACTAAAGCTGCAGTTTAACCTTTCTTTGATGGTAGATGCAGTGAAACTTATCCATCCTCTGTAGGTGTTAAATCATAATTAAGTATGATTGTATCAAAAAAGCATAAAACTGCCTGCTAACATAGTCCTTCCTGGTGGGTGAACAGCCAGAAGGATACTGTATATCTGTTGAAATCCTCTCTAGCTAATGAAGTATGTTACCTTCTGTTAGGCACTGCATAGTTTTAGAAATTTCGTACTGAAAGTACTCCTTTTGCTTCAACATCTTCAAATAGTCACTTCCTCCATCTTATGAATAGCTCTGTTGGAGGACTGAAGTGACCCTTGTTAGTCCAGTCCGTGTGTGCTCTGTGGACCGGCACTGCATCACGTAGGAGCTTATCAGAAATGCAGGATCTTGAGCCCCTCTACAGACTGAATCTGATCTGCATCTCTACATGAGCCCAAGCAATTTGTATGCCCAGTGAAATTTGAGAAGCACTCAGGCAGCGCCCTCTTGTCCCCTTTGTTATATTGTCCTTGACCGCCCTCTTTTAACGGAAGAGAGTAAGCAGTACAAATGTGTTGTATGTGCACTTGCTTTCATTTATATGTGTAGAGAGAAAAATAGAACCATATTTAGTGTAAAAACCTCACTTTTCTCCAAAGGGGTACCTTCTGAAGCCCTGTAATATTAATTTCTTCCCATATGATTTGATGTTTCTAGCTGTGTGAACATCTAAAGTATCTAGTCCCGTGGCCGTGATACTTTTGCTGCCACCCCCCTCCCTTGGAAGCACACTAACAATCTGTAAGGATTCTGAACGAGGAAAGGATAAGTTTGCAGACAAAATGGCATTTTCAGCGCTGTCACAATGGCAAATAAATACCTTAAAAGCCTCCACTACATGCAGGATACTATACATCTATAAACACAAGGTCAATTATACTCAGACTGTGCCTTCAAAGATAGGAGTCTTATAGAATAAAATGGTTTTCGCAGGCATTGGAGTCAGCAGGTCTGCACTCGATCACTACTATTCACTTCCTAGCAGTGTGTCCTTAGACAAGTTACTCGGTCAAGCCCTCTGAGAATTAGTTGTGGCAGCTATAAAATGGGGTTGGTAACAGTATCTCTCTTCCAGTATAGGAGGATATAACAAGATAGATGCCCTGGAATACACTACCTCACATGCACTAACAAGTGCACAGCAATGTTGTTTACATAGATAATACATTTACATAAATAAGGGCAAGCATAATTTGAAAAACACGGTCATAGACTTGTGCATGAAGTTCTCTGGCAATCTCAGGGCAACGGCCCTAGGTGAAAGAGTTGTGACAGGCTTTCTCCAGAACATGTGGTTTGGGGGCTGGCTTTTGAAGGCAGAGAAAAGAGATATTCCCAGTGGAGAGAATCTCAAGCACCCAGCTCCAGAGTTGTGACAGTTTTGATCTGGACAATAGCAAGTAGTGTAACGGGACCAGAATGTAGAGGGACAGGGTGTGCAAGGAATGACTCAGAAAGGCTAACTGGGGCCTTTTCCTGGGATGTATTGCATTCCAAGGTGTTTGCATTTGACAAAGCTGTTGAGAGCTGGTGAACATTCTTAACCAAGGCCACGGTATGGAAGCAGGATAAGAAAGATTGTGTTAGTGTCTCGTCTGTCTTCACCTTTGCCCCATTTCTCTTAAACTCCAAATCCTAGTTACTAACCTCCTGCCATGTCCAGCTTTCATCATATTCAAAACCAGGATCCTTCCCTTCAGAATCTGTTCTTCTGTCTATATTCCCTCTCCTGAAAAAAAATAAGTATCATTGCCATTTACCCAAGTTCTTCAAGCTGAAAATTAGTAGTCATCCTTGAATCTTCATTTTCCAGTAGCTCCTTCCTCCCCCATCTCCCTAGTCCCTTCCCCCTCGCTCTCCCTTCCTACCTTCTTTCTCATAACATGTGACTTTTCTGCTTCTTCAGTCCTGAACCTGTCCTTTCTTCTCACTCAGCACCGCTGAAGTCTTAACAGATCCCTCATCTCCATCCTCCTCACTTCCTCCAAAAACTCTTGAAACAAAATTGGCCTTTATTAATCTGTTGTCTTCAGGTCACTGTCAAAATTTTTTACATGACAGATTTACACCCTTCCCACACATTTCCTATTCTACTAAAAGGTACTTTCGTCATCTAGTTGTAAATAAATTAACTTTTGTTGTAGAAACACCCACTCTGTGACTAAGCATATTTAATTTTATTAAGTGAAATTGCAGGCACTTCTTGTTAGGATTTCTAGTTAGACAGCTTAGGAGATTTCTTTCCAGTGGCATCATCACCACCTTATATGAACCAACTGGATGGGAGAATTAAAGTGTTTTTTTTAAAATACACTGGTGTCTCTTGATGAGGAACTTTGTATTAAGTCACATATCAAAGATTAAAGGGGTACACTTTGGAACCCCCTTCCAGCTATTTTATCAAACTGTCCTTTCCCAGACTCTGGATGCAGTTTGTACATTTGAAAAAAGATTTCAAAAACACCTACAAAGTGCTACAGTTTCTCTTGTTGTGTGGAATGATGACATGGTGAAGCATATTTGCTTAGTCTCCCAGTCAGTGCCTGTGTTCCTTAGAGTCAAATAATTTTAAATTGTATTTCATTTGCTTAGTTACTTAGAAGACCATTAGTCTTCATATCTGGGCTATCTAGTCTCATATTTGTTTACAAAAACACGCTGTAAATGTAGAAAAGGGAGGAGATAACTTGTTTCAGGGCAAACAGCTCATCTATTTTTAAAGGAATTCAAACTAAACTTTTTTTTACAGCTGTTTCAAAAATATCCAGTTTACTTATTACTAAATTCCTTCTGAAAACCCCATAGGAGCTCAATACCCACAGATACACTTATGTAAAAGATAATAGGACACTAACATTTTTTGCATTTCATAATTTCCTATTCCTCATTTTCTCCATTGTTATAACATTTCTCTGAAAGTGTTGTTTTAATTTACTACTGGAAGGAACTATCAGGTATGATTAATCCTATAAATATATACATGAATAAAAAACCATATACATATGTATAATGTGTAATTAAAATATCAAAGGGCCGATGTTTATACATTTATTTTGTATGCTGTTATAATGAAAAATTTAATATATGATAAAATAACACAAATAGGGAAATTACTCATTCAGAATTTGCCATTACTAGTAAAAATCCAGGTCTTTACATACAATCCTTTCTATTAAAAGACCTATTAAAAGGTCTTCTGGGAAATTGAATAAGTTTTTAAGTTTCTAAATACATTCATACATAGGCACAAGGGGACCTGTACTTAGGCCCTCAGAAGAACTTGGGAATTGTCACCTAACTGTTCTCCTTTGTGATGATTTGGCCTTAATGTTTTTCACCGAAAATTTACCTTGATTAACAGTTGCTTTCACTTTAAATTGGGAAACTAATCCTACTTCAAGCAGGAGGAAATGAAGTAACAATCTATGAAAAAATAAATGTTGGTTTTGATCTTTCAGACCTGAAGATTATCGGCTGTAGGAGAAAGAAAATTTCAGAAAAAGACAGTGTGGTGATTGAAATTTCTTCCTGATGAGTTGCTTCAACCTGCAGGTCAGAGCGAAACAGCTAGTGCCTTTTGACAAGAAACCTGTTATGGGTGCTAAAAGTTTGTGGGGGTGGGTCAGGAAGAGAGAGTCCTTCAATAGGAAATTGCAATAAAATACATTATTGTATAGAATTGTTTAATCTAGTTTGAATGTTAAAAATGGTGATTACAATAAAGCTGCTTACTTGGTTACTATTCAGTTTCTCATTAATAATAACACCTAGGTAGCATTGCAGTTAAAGCTGCCAAGTGCCCATCTCTGCAGGTTTCAAGTTCCAGCCCTTTGACACCTGGGAAAACAAGCCCACCTTCACTTTCCCTTTCAGTGACTATTTTATCCAACTTCCCATCCATCTAAATTAATTCATCCCCCAAGTAGGATAGAGTTTTCCATGAGGTTGTTTTCAAAATCCTTCATCTTTTTCTGTTCCCCACATAGCCTCTTGGCCTCTATGACACCAAAATAACAAAACAGTGCCTGTCTGGTCCTTAGAGATCTCACTGTGTGGCCCCATTTCTCCTGCTGGCTCCTTTTCACTTCTGTGCTGGGCACTGAGATTTGTTGGGCCTCTGGGATCAATGTGTCCAGCACAATCTCCTCTCTGGCAGATAAGATTCTGAGATACCATATGTACATCCTTTTATGGTAGTCTCTTTTGTCTTGCCCTAGCCAATCAAAGAATAATTTTCAGACTACTACTCCCATTCATTCAGCAAACATGTACCAAGTGCCTGCTATATGCCAGGTATTGGTGAAACAGAAATCACATGTTTTCTCCCAACACCTCCATGGCCCACTAAAGAGCATTACTGTCTATCGCAGGGCAGAGAGGAGCTGTAGATAGACTTGTAAATAAGTGCTCATAGTGTCAGAGGTGCTGGTATAACTATGGGTGAGCTGTGATATATAAGTACATTTAAAGGAAAATGGTAATGTTAGATATAATGTTAGTAAGCACCTGCTAATGTGCCAAACATAACTGCTTTAATATAAACTTGCTCATTTTATCTGTACACTAAGCCCATAATGTACATAATGTTACCTTCCCCATTTAAAATGTCACACTGAGAAGCAGTAAGTAACCTGGCCAGGGTCACAGAACTGCCAAGTGGTAAAATCAGAATTTGAATCCAGACACAAATGGGCTCAGGAATCCATGGACTTGGCCACCCCTTGATGAGAAAAAGTGAATAAAAAAAGTGAATATTTATTGCATCAGAAATTGTTTAAAAAAAAAAAAAGTGACCTTGGACAGGTCAGCAGCTACCACTCACAAGTGGCTGTTAGATTTTAAACTTCTGGGGCCACCCCTACTTTTGATGTGATGATCTTGGTTGTGAACTAGTGTGAAATAAGCCAAGGCCTCTGATGCAGCAGCACATACCTCTCAGTCGAAAAGGGCTGAGAAAAGTCCTTGTTTCTAACACAACTGCAGGATTTGACAAGGTGAGTTCATAGTGACATGCCTTATAAAGACATCGAGCCCAGTCTTAATACAGTCAGGCCTCCCTCCATAGACACGGATGCAAAACCCAGATGCATAGTGTATTGTATCACACCACTGGATGTATAAGACTGAATTTTGGTATCTGCAGGGCATCCTGAGAGCCATTCCCCATAAATACTGAGGGATGTTCATTAAGAATACTGAGGCTAGAGATTGGATTAGGATGGCGGAACAGAAGGACTGGAGCTCAACTTCTCTCCCAAAAAACAGCAAAACTACAACCAAATGCCGAGCAGCCTTCAACCAACTGGACTGTAAACTTCCAAAAAAGATATTCTACTCCAGAAGACAAAGAGGAGACCACATCAAGAGGTAGGAGGGGTGATTACACGATAGAAGCAACCCCATACCTCCTGGGTGGGAAGCCCCACAGACTGGAAAGTAACTGCATCACAGAGACTTAGCTACAGGACTGAGAGTTCTGAGCCCCACGTCAAAACCCCACGCTTGGGGAGCGGGCACAGGGACAAAGAGCCCCCGGAGCATCTGGCACTGAAGGCCAGCAGGGCTTGTGTGCAGGAGCTCCACAGGATTGGGGGAAACAGAGACCCCATCCTTGAAAGGCACACAGACTTTCGCGTGTACTGGGTCCCAGGGCAAAGCAGTCTCCATAGGAATCCGGGTGGAACCTGACTGCAATTCTTGGAGGATCTCCTGGGAAAATAGGGGTGACTGTGGCTCGTTGTGGGGGAAGGACATTGGAGGTGAAGCTCTTGGGAACATTCATCAGCCTGCATTTCTCTGGAGGGGGCCATTTCTGGGAAAATCTGGTCCCTCCCATCAGCACTGAGAAGCCCCAGGCCAAACAATAATCCAGGTGGGATCACAGCCCCACCCATCAGTAAACAGGCTGCCTAAAGACCCCTCAGGCACACAGCCAGCCTCTAATCTCATCCAGAGACAAAACCCCACCCATCAGCGGGCTAGGAATCAACCCCACCTACCAGTGGGCAGGCATCACTCCCTCCCATCAGGAAGTCTACAGCAAGCCCCGCCCATACCAGCTTTAGTCACAGGGGAGGCAAACGTCAGAACTAAGAGAGGCTACCATTCTATTGTTGGCAAAAAGGTCACCACACCAAAAACCTATAAAAATGAAAAGACAGAAAACTCTAACCCAGATAAGGGAGAAAGAGAAAAGCCCAGAAAAACAGCTCAGTGATGAGGAGATTAGCAGCCTCTCAGAAAGAGACTTTAGACTGTTGATGCTGAAGGTGATGCAAGGCATTGGAAATACACTGGAGGCAAAGATTGATCATTTACAGGAAACACTGAGCAGAGAAATACAAGCTGTAAAAATTAAACAAGAAGAGATGCAAAATACAATAACTGAAATAAAAAATTCATTAGAAGCAGCCAACAGTAGAATACAGGAGGCAGAAGAACGAATCAGTGAGGTGGAGGACAGATTAGTGGAAATCACTAATGCGGAAGAG
>PVHT020000230.1:17030744-17072098 GCA_004024745.2 Catagonus wagneri | reverse complement strand
TCTTTGAAGAACAGACAATGATTCACAGATTTTGGAAAACCTTGGTTTTTCAAATAAGACAGTCTGGGGGGTGGGGGGATGCACTGTGGGTTTGGGACACAAAATCTATCGTATTGACTTATGATCTTTGTACACCTATAACTGAAATAAAATTTATTGTTAATATAAAAAAAACAATAAAATAAAGTTGGATTATTTAAAAAAAAAAAAGAATACTGAGGCTAATCACCAAAAGCCTCACTCTCACTTGCTCTGTGTGAGCCCATTTTACTGGGGGGGGGGGGTGCTGTCTGATCCAAAGACCCATGTAGACCTAAAAGGTCTGTGCTCTTGGGCTGAGTTGCTCCTCCTTGCTGTTGGGAGTTAGCTCCATTCTGCATTCAGAGAGAACCAGAGCAAAGTGGCTTTTACACCAAGTTAAGTGGCCTTCAGAAGCAGAACTATTAGACTTTCCAACCCTGCCCATTTGCCATTGCTTCAGAGTTTGACAGCCTGACCTGCGTGTATCCTAGGAGAACACAACCACGGGTAGCCAAATAAAAACCACAGCTCGCTGTAGGAGACCCAGGAACCTGAGTAGGGAAGACAAGCTGGACTACTAAAATCATAGCTCCTATTCAAGTAAAATGAATAGAAGGAACAGAAGAGAATTTTAAAAAACATTCTTACAGAAAAAGAAAACCCTAATTCTAAGGATCACACTGGAAGGAAAAGAAAGCTTATATGCTATCATACATATATATAATATATGCTATTGCTATGTGTTTCTGTAAGTTAGTGAATTGATGCAGATTAGGAATCGAGTCACTAAAACCAAAGTTGTTCACATGAAGTTTTACACCAGGTACCTATGTTTTTTGCTGTTAACACCAGGTAAATGTGAGAAATGCCATCCAGCTGAACCTAATGACCCACAAGAACAATATAAAACCCCTTAGCTCTTCATTTCACCTATGTGCACTGCCTGCTGTGTCTCCTCAGTAAAACCTAAGTGTCCTGACCATAAGTGACAAAAGAAAGGAAAAGCCTTAAGAATTAGGGAATTTTGACACAAGAGAAAATGCAATTCTACAATAGCCAACGGGCCTAAGGTAATCACACTGATGAACTCGGGAGACAACACTGAAAGCAAAAGAAACAGGAGCTTAATCCTAACTTCCCAATAATCACCTGCTTTCCGGGGAACTGGAAACTAAAAAGTGGTCCTTTGCAGTGGGTTGAAGATAACGGCAGAGAGCACTGTGGGTCATGTGATCTCATCTGGGGCCCCTAGGAACAGCTTTATGAGGAGGTAATTAACAGAACAATAAAAGCAGGATTTCTGTTTAAAACCAGTTCAGAATGAAAAACCGAATAAGCCATAGTCATCTACCTCTGGTTTCCAGTTTCATTCGAAAAACTATAATTTTCTTCCCAGCTATTTGCCATGGTTCAAAAGCCACCACTCTTCACTATAAACACCTCCATGAAGAAACTTCCTGTCTACATTCTATATTTACTATCAGTTTTCGTTGTTAGGAGCTTGTGACCTTTAAAATCACGGTAGTTTTATGGCATCTCAAGACGGTACAAGGTTTGAGCCTTCTTCTACCTCAACTCCGTTTTTCCTGTGAACCCATAATCCTTCACACAGGGATTATTCTTGAAGAATGCATATGCCACGTTATGGGAGAGACGGCTGTACTCACTGTAAATCCTGGTTTAGCACATCCTGCCATCAGGCGTACTCCTCTCCCAGGGTCCTAAGAGGTCACACTCCCCTAACCACAAAGAAGTGACCACTTGGGAGATACTGTGCAAAAGCATGATATTATTCCCTTATCCTGCCTGGGGCTGGAGGAGGGTGCACCTCACTGCAAGGCCTTCTGAATGAGCCTAGTGACGTCATTGCCACAGCTTGCCCTCATCTGCAGGCGTGGGGTATGGCCAGGGCTCAGTTAGGAGCTAGCAGGTGGTCCAAGATATTGCTCGGTTCTAAAGCAGATCTTTAAAACCATCCCTTGCCCAGAATGCAATCCTTTCCTTTCTCATCCTATTTCCTACTCTAAATTTACAAAATGAATACCAAGAACTATAATCAGGGAGATGGCCTTCATAATATCTGTGTTGATGCACACCGGGCCATGAGCTGGCTCAGAGGCTAGGGCTGTCGTGGTGAAGCAATGCTGCCACTTTGAAGAATGACTGAAGAGCAGGACTTTGTTTTACTTGTCAGGTTTAAGCCAAATGAATTCATGTAAACTGCAGCTATCATATATTCTTATTGTAGTTCCTTCGTCTCCTTTCTTATGAATTCCCTCGTGTCTGGATCCAGACACCACTGCTATGCCTGTGCCCCATCTTTCTTCTATGCTGCGTGATTTGTTTTCCTACCTTCTGGAAAAGGGGGTTAGCACCACAGTCAGCCAAGAACAACGTTAAATGTCCAGGTCTCTCCTGGCTGAAAACTCTCCCACAGACCAGGGAGCAAGTTCCGAGTCTGCAAAGCCCAAAAACCATTCTCTGCTGCCAGCCTCTACAGTGCTAAGGTTTGAATTGGACAGAACTCTATTTAAGAAGGTATGATTTTTCCAAAACTGACATTAAGGCTTCATTTCAACTTAAATACACGCTCTTGCAGAGAAATGGTATTGCTCACTTTCTCTCTCCCTCTCTGCCCAAAAGTCTAAAATAAGAGAGTTGAGTAGTTTTGCAGCATCACTACTGCCCAGGACATCGCCTTAGAAGAATGTAAACCTGAGATCTGCTACCAGGAAAACAGTCAGTCTCTCCACCTGAGGCCAACTTTTATTAGGCTGGCTGCCAGGAAAGGTTTAGGATACATTTTCCACACGAAGAGGGCATAAACAGAAATGCTGAAAGAGACACACGTTTGTGTCTGTGCCATTTGGTCCACGAGAAGCTCTTTGATTTCAAACAAATCTGTATTTCAGGTCTTAACTCTGCTTTCACAGCCTTCACTTTTCAATTCCAAAGTTAATACCTATGAAAGCCTTGCAAACAGTAGCTGCCAGAAGTAGCTATTGCTCGTGGAAACACCTGAGCTTTATAGGCTGGTGTTAAGGAGCTCCAGTTTGTCCACCTGTATTAAATCGTTGAGAATCAACACTTTGAAATCATGATGCCACCTGGCATCTTCTTTCTCAATCAGGAAACTAAAAAGGGTTTCTAGTATTTAGAGAAAATTCCGAGCGGAAAGCATATCTTTTACTTTCTGTAAAATTCACAAAGTCCAAATAAAATATTTTCATAAGTTGTGAGAAAAGTACTATAAGTTATTTTATTATTAGGCATTGTTACTGGCTCGGTAGATATGCACAGCCAGTAAATCATGGAGAAATGTGAATCTGTGTGTCCTTCAGAAAATCTGATCTGCAGGTCTAAACCCAGGAAGCAGAGATCAATTAGCCAGCTCTCTAGTCTGTAAGAACAGGGGACTAGCTGCTCCACTTCTCACGCTACCGATACTTACGTTCCAGAAACTCTTCTAGGTGCTTGAGATACATATGTGAACAAAAGTTTCCTGCTATCATGGTGAGCTATTGTGATTTATAATAAGAAATATATACCTATGAGATATATATTCTTGCTATATATGCAATTGATATATATGTATTGAAATATATATATGTATTTGATCTCTGTCCGTTTCTGGCACAGAACTCTTAAAAACTTGGCATTTCCTAAGTGAAGTGAGCCATAAAGGTGTTTTTTATTATGTTAATGAGATGCCTTTAGACCTAGTTAAAGATGGCAGGGAGGGGAGGGGGGCTGGAGTGTGAAATAATCCCCAATTGCCCATGATTTAATCAGTCATGCCTGTGTAACAAAGCCTCCATAAATCCCCAAAGATCAAGATTCTGGGAGCTTCCAAGCTTTGTAACCAAAGTGCCTCTATATAAGTGCCTAACATGCACAAGACACACATAACCCAGTAGCCTGAGACAGATTTTATACGTCGAGAACATCTCACCTGGCCATACTGTGGGAGTCTGGAAATGAGAATCTAATTGTGCTCAAGAGGAAGGGACCAAAGCTTTAGCTGAAACGAATCTTTCTCTAACACAGTAGCTGATGTGAAACCTGGCGCCAGCTAGGAGTATGTTGGGCTGCACCCCACAGGCCTGCAAGGCCAGTACTCACCCGGCTCCACGGCTAAAGAAACAGTCCAGAGTCAGCGCCATAGACCTCAGTGGCTCAGTGGACGGGGGAGCTTACACATCTGAAGAAAGGTCTTGGAGAAACACCCCACTGTGCACTGCAGATGGTCAGCGGTCTTCACCTCAAGCAGGAAGTGAGATTGCAAGTTATAAGGGAAACTGACTTCTGATTGGCTCGTTGGTTACCAGGGAAACTCACATGGGGCACGCCCCTCACCTCTCCTTTGATAAGAACAATCACCAGCTGTGGCCTGGGTCAAGGACCAGGAAGATCAGTGTAGGGGAAGCCAGCTCTAGTCCAGCAGGGGATGTACCCGGAGCACTAGAAGAGCCGCCTTAAGTGCCTGACCATTCAAGTGTATTTTTGGTGATACCAGATTTAGAGAGATGAGGAATCCAGTCTTTAATCAGCTAAGGGAAGAATGTATGGACAACAGCTCCAAATTAATATAGGTCCCTAATGAGTAGCAAAGCAGGTGACTGATGCCAAACACACCTGATAATGCTGCATTCAGTGCCTGCTTTGAAAGGCATAAAAACTCAAAAAAAGATGCCAGGGTTCAGAAATGGTGTCCAAGCTACCACCTTCCTGGTAACCATAAAGGTCATTGTTTGGCAGTCTAGAACTAGGACAGCAGAAACCAGCTGCCCACTGCCAAGCTGCTGGTTAGATGGATAACCAGGTTAATGGGGTCAATGGTCTCTTTGATCACGCTCCATCTTTCTTTTTCTTTCTTTCTTTTTTTTTTTTTTTTGGACCGCCCCATGGCATATGGAGTTCCCAGGCCAGGGATCAGACCCGAGCCACAGTTGCGACCTATGCCCCAGCGATGGCAACGCTGGATCCTTTAACCCACTGTGCTGTGCTGGGGATCGATCCTGCATCCTGGTGCTACAGAGACACCACCAATCGTGTTTCACCACAGTGGGAACTCCACAGTCTCCAGCCTTAAAAGCTGTCTTTAGCCATGCAGGTATAGATCCATTTCCTTCAGAAAGCACTCCAGATGTGGACTACAGATAACACAGGAGAAGAAAAGCAAACTTCCCCAATGCCTTAGACAGGCTATCAAGGCTACCTGAACAGTCAGCTTTTGAACTGTATCCATTTTTCTAGCTTCCCTGCTGCCTATAGTCCTTAGAGTTGTGGCTCTCTCCTGGTTTGATAAAACATGCTCACACTTGAGAGTAAAATAACAGATAGAACTTGCTGGCAACACTCCAAGAACAAGAGCAGACGGCCAGCGACAACACAGATCTGGTTAGCAGGGCTTCTACTTGTGGTGTCCAAATCTGATAACTGGAATGTTTGTGAAAGAATTCTATTTGTGAAGTTCAATCCTTTCAGCCTCCACACTTGTCAACCCAGAGGCATAATAGAAGCATATACATGAGAAAGGACAGGTAAAATGAAAACACATGGATTTTCTAATAACCAAATTCTCTTCCATCTTTTCAATAACTGAGCACATTCAAATAATAATGATTTCTCAGTGTGAGAGCTGAGCTGGGTAATGATTTTGTGACATGAGTTTCAGGGCATAACAAGGATATGGTTTTATCAGGAGTCACTGAATCCGGGTCAAATGATGGGTCAGTGAAAAACAAATGTCGTTAGTAGTGACACATTCCTTTTCTATCTGAAACAGTTTTGTTTTAGCACCATACAAAATTCATTTTAGATCTGAATAAAAGATTTGTTTTTTACTTCTCTGGATTTCATTATAAAGCTTTTTTTAAGTTAGATTAATAAAGTTGAATTTCACTACATTTGTCATGGATTTTTTCATCAGTAAGATAAAATGCAATTAAACATTCCAGAAACAAACAATGAAAAAGGGTTATTCAGGACAGCCAATATTTTTTTATTACTTAGCGAGATACAGAGAAAAATGAAATCAGTACTCACATTTGTGCATTTACCCAAAAAAGCAAATCATCCCACCTCTCCAACTGCCCCTTTTATTCTTAAAACTATCACTTTTAAAAATCATCACTGCCAGAGTTCCCGTCATAGCTCAGCGGAAACAAATCCAAGTAGAACCATGAGGTTTGGGGTTCGATCCCTTAACCCCCTGGGCCTTGCTCAGTGGGTTAAGGATCTGGCATTGCCGTGAGCTGTAGTTTAGGTTGCAGACGCGGCTTGTATCTGGCGTCGCTGTGGTTGTGGCGCAGGCGGCTACAGCTCCGATTCGACCCCTAGCCTGGGAACCTCCATATTCTGTGGGTGCGACCCTAAAAAGCAAAAATTAAAATAAAATTATCACTGCCTACGATTTTTCGAAACAGCACTAACTCGTTTTTCTTCACTCATTCACATCATTAATTATGATGAGGGAATTAAAAAGATTGTTTTGTAAAGTAGATTTTTACTCTGCAATCTCTTGTGATTTTCCAGGGAAGTATTGCTTTTGAGAGCACCACTTGTTGCAATATATTTTTCAAACAATATAGAAACATTAAACCCGTACAGTTAAGTGAAATTAACACTTTACACAGTGCCATACCCAGGACATAAGCATGGTTAAACATCTGGAGTTTATTCATCTCAATTTTTCAGTACAGTTTGATGAGCAAAATGATAAATATTGTACACTCTGTTCTGCAACTTGCTTTTTTCATTTAACAATAAACTTAAATATCTCATGTGAGCCAAAGTTCTAATCAAATCATCCAGTCTGATATATAATGCAGAACTATTACAAGTATATTCATGTAGTTAATTTTTGTTAAGGATAGTTATTCTTGAAAGTATAGAATAGCCAGGACTTTGTGGGAAAGGAATTTTTTGAGCTCTGAGGTCGTCTAGCACAAATGGACTCTTTACATCAGTATTTCCAAGGCCATATCAAATTAGAACAAAAGGTTATGATTTTTTAAAGCAAAAATTTTGGTTCATACCTTGGAAACCTCCATTCTGCCTTTGAACAGCCCTTCTTGTGGGGGACAGGCCCAGAGGGATTAAGTCCTAATGGTTGTTACTGCCTGCATCAGGCATCCAAAATCACTGCCCCCATGGCCCCATCTTGAGGAGCTATCTTCCATTAATACTGCAGATGAAGTTTTTAAAGAAAACCCCCCAAACCTACATGTCTTTCTAAAATTCTCTTCTCCTCCTCAAGTTTTTATCCCAGTAAAATTACCATTCACTTAATCTCCTAAACCTGAAATCTTTTATTTTTTTTACATGGTCACACCTGCAGCATACGGAAGATATCAGACTAGGGGCTGAATGGGTACTGCAGCTGCCTGCCCACACCACAGCCACAGGTACTTGGGATCTGAGTTGCATCTGCAATCTATGCAGCTTTCAGCAACACCAGACTCTTAACCCACTGAACAAGGCCAAGGATTAAATCCGCATCCTCACAGATACTACAGTGTTTTTTTTGCTGTTGTTTTTTTGTCCTTGTAGGGCCACACCTGTGGCATATGGAGGTTCCCAGCCTAGGAGGTGAATCGGAGCTACAGCCACCGGCCTACACCACAGCCACAGCAACGCCAGATCCAAGTCTCATCTGTGACCTACACCACAGCTCACGGAACGCAGGATCCTTAACCCACTGAGCAAGGCCAGGGATAAAACCTGCATCCTCATGAATACTACTCAGATTCGTTTCCACTGAGCCACGATGGGAACTCCTATGTTGGGTTCTTAACCTGCTGAGCCACAAGGGGAACTCCTAAACTTGAAATCTTGAAGCCATTCTTATTTCTGCCCATTGTCTCCCAAATTGCCCCATCAGTCATCAAATTCTGCCCATAGAATACACTTCCTCATCAGTTCTCAAAACTCTTGCTACCTCTTATTTCTTACTGCACCTCTGTGGTCCAGTCCTTCATCATCTAAACTACTGCAACAGGGAGAGTGGCTTACGCAGGAAAGGGATCATGAGCTATGAGAGCAAACCAGCTAGAGCTCGAATCCCTCTTTGCCTTTTCTGTGGATGTATGTTGCCTTGGATATGTTACTTACCTTATGTGTTTGATCATCTGGAAAAAGGGTGTACTTGGGTATACTTACCTAACTTGTGGAAATCAACTTCATATAAGGCATCCAGAACAGGAGCTAGTACATAGGAGTTCCTTAAACATCTTTTTCCTTCCTTGAGCTTTCCCCACACCAGTTTATTTATTTATTTTTTAATTGGCCACACCCATGGCATATGGAAGTTCCAGAGCCAGGGATTGAATTTGAGCCACAGCTGTGAGCTACGATGCTGCAGCTGTGACAACGTTAGATCTTTCATCCATTGCGTCAGGCTGGGGATCGGACCTGAACCTCCTCAGCAACCCAAGCTACTGCAGTAGGATTCTTAATCACTGCGCCACATCAGGAACTCCAGCCTATTTTACAGGCTATATAAAAACTGTGCCTTCAAATAATCCCAATCAGGTCACAACTATTTAAAGACACACCCTCCTGACACTGACTTCCTAAGGCCCTTAGGCAGAAATCTAAACATTTTATCATGGGATACATCTTGCACAATCTTGTCCGAATTTACCTTGCCTGCTTCCACTTTGGGAGGTTAGGAAGCTCCTATGCCATCATATTCACCTGTTCCTCCCCAGCACCCTAATACATGACTGAACCCACACCAGATGCTAATTAAAGGTTTGATAGATGGATGCACTGAGATGGACAAATACATGAACACATGAATGAATACATTTATAGGAAGACAGGATTTAAATACTTCTTCCTCACGCTCTGAAATACATAACAGGTCTGAATCGCAAGGTCCCAAGAAGCTGATCCTTCATTCCTAGGCATGAGTGCTCTCTCCCAAATGTTCCAGCTTATAGCTGGAGGAAACTCTTCTCTCGGTAGGCTGAGTGTATGATTTGACTCTGATTCTAAATCAAACTGTGCTAGGAGGAGATGATTCTACAAACATTTACCGAGCAACTATCAAGTGCTGAGCACATTGCGGGGAGTCTGAGACCTCCTAATGAATGCACGCAAGTAAAATTGGAGCACAGAAATCCAAAAGCTTGAAAGGGAACTTTGGTGAACTGGTTATGGAGGTTGTCCAGGTAGGGATGGGGGCTGAGGGGTTCAGGGGAAGGCATCACTCAGCAAGAGGAGCTTGGCTCAGTTCTGAGGGAGGAGTATGAATACAATCACGTCATTTAAACTGGGATGGGACAAATAAAAAGGCCTTCCAAGGGGAAGAAAGAGCATGCCAAAGATAGAGAAATAAAGTACATATGCATCAACGGTTTTTGCAGCTAGTTCGTCATGGCTATAGTTTGGAGAATACTTGGCTGAGAGGCACATTTCAAAATAAAATAAAAAAACCTAAGTTGGAAAACTTGTGGAAAAAAAATGAAAGGGGATGGTAGAAGGCAGGGAAATGCTTCAGGTGATCTCATTCATCCCCATAGCCTTTTACTACCTGCGTGTTCCTGACTCTAAGTTTATATCTCTAGAACCCTGATTACTCTCCAGAACTCCAGTTCACAACCAGTTATCTCCTAAATCAATCTCTTCAACCACTCTGCCCCGAGCCTGTAATTCTATAAATCAAGAGTTTCTAGGAGTTTCCTTCATGGCACAGGGGAAACAAATCCAATTAGGAACCATGAGGTTGCGGGTTTGATCCCTAGCCTCACTCAGTGGGTTAAAGATCCGGCGTTGCCATGAGCTGCGGTGTAGGTGGCAGACATGGCTCAGATCCCAAGTTGCTGTGGCTGTGGCGCAGGCCAGAAGCTGTAGCTCTGATTAGACCCCTAACCTGGAAACCACCATAGGCCGCACACAGGTGCGGCCCTAAAAGAAAGCCAAAAAAAAGTTTCTAACAAAACGAATGGACATTCTGAAGATGTCTCATCTTTTTTTATGAAGTGATGCTTCATTACTTTCAGAAATGATATAAACTGTAAACTAAGACAGGAGTATATTCCTGCCAAAATAGGTGAGTTAATAAAAATGCATTTCAAAATAAGATCTTATTACAAGGCAATGTGTTGTAAACATTAAAATCTTGAATTTGAATTACACCTTTTATTCTGAACATTTCACTCAATAAAAACGTTATGAACTGGGTCCAAGTGATGACCAATACCAAACTAATGAAACTTTCCTGTAGCTTAAGCAAACAAACTTAGATCAGCAAGTAAAATCAGAGCCAAGCGTATTTGCACGACTTAAGAATGACATGAATGAACTAGAACGTCCAGTGGTTTACACTTCACCATTTATATCAAATCTGGAGTTTCTTCTGAGTGACATGTCAGTCTATGCATTTCCAAGGGCCAAACACTAAAACATCCAGACTATCCTTCCCTCTATGCACTTGTTAAAAACTAAGAAATCTGAGATACAAAGAAATGAAGTGAGGAATAACATACCCCAGTCATTGAAAGAGGAGTTCCTGCAGGTGATTCTGGGTCAGGTCATCCTGATCAGTCTTGTACAGGCCTTCCTCATCATCAGTCCTGCTCTCTACACGTGGAATCATAAGCCATCGCTAAAAGGGAACCACTGTTGGTTACTCACTGTCTTCTTTCATTTCTTGCAAAGGTATCAAAATCACAACAAACTACTTACCTGGATCCCCAAAGGCACACATAGACGCTTCTGTTTGAATATTTTGGAAATGGAAGGTCTTAAACCAATCTGGGCATCCAAAAGAAGTTTAGAAACCTTCCTGATTCAGGAAGAATCCAGCTTCTGGTTATAAATGACCCCACCCTATTTTGACAATTAGCTGTGATCAGGGAGATGTCATAGAGGAGAAGAAATGTACATTAACTTTATGGTCTCCTTTTCTATTTTCAACAAACAATTAATAGAACCCAAATCTCCTTCAAACAGCTAGTGTTTTCCTTTGTGAACCAAAGACAAATTATAGTTTAGAAGTTAAGAGTCTATTGGATTCAACCTCATTTCCTCTGTCTTCTAGTGTTTTTTTCAGGGCATTTCTTAAAAATAAGTTCTTTAATCAATCATTGGCAACTGTTTAGCAGCAGTTTTACATTTTCGTAGTCACTGCTGTCTGGTGGATTATATATATATTTTTTGACTGAGCACACTGGTTTCCGAACCAGTGATCAAATCTGTGCCACAGCAGTAACAGTATCAGATCCTTAACCACTAGGTTACCAGGGAATTTCTGTCTGGTGGGTGATACACAAATAATAGAGTTCTGTCTATCTCCTAGGCTCAAGTCAATTGCTTTTTTTCTCCCCCCCTTTTAGGGCCACACCTATGGCATGCAGAAGTTCCTGGGCTAGAGGTTGAATCGAAGCTGCAGCTGCCAGCCTACGCTACAGCCACAGCAATGCCAGACTCAGGCGTGTCTGGGACCTACACCATAGCTCACAGCAACGCCAGGTCCTTAACCCACTGAGCAAGGCCAGGGATCTAACCTGTATCCTCACAGATACGATTCAAGTTCTCCGCCCACTGAGCCATGATGGAAAATCCATCAATTGCTTTTTCTGTTAAAAACACTCAGAATGAATGAATGGTGAATGAATGAAAGTTTGTCTGTCTAGAGGAAGGCAACAGTTGTTTTTCTGGCTAAACCTCAGCTATGACTGCAAGCGTTTAAAGGGACATAGAGAAATGGAATAAAACAAAAAGAATCCACATACATTGTTTTAAAAATTTTATTTGCTTCTTAAAAAGATTGGAAATAGATTAGCCAAAACATCTCTGCATATACAAAGTAATCCATGTGGTTAAGGAGGACAGCCCTGGAACTTACTGCCGGAAAAACTGTTCATCACAATCAGATCTCTTTCTTTCAGAATCAGTGGAAAGTCATTATTTTACATTTCGAAAGCCACTGAGAAACTAGATCTATTTTTACAATCATCAAATTCAGAAAGGTTATATTCTGACACATATTCTTGGATACCAGTGAAACTAGTTACTAAGTGATCTCAGAATTAGATCAATTAAGAAGAGGTAGTTTCTCCAATCATGTCCTTTTTCTTTTTCTTTTCAGCAAGGTCATTCCTAGAGGAGCTAAGGGATAAACGGCATAGTCTTCGACCCTTTGAATTCCTGTTCTGCTGGGATCTCATTTCCTTTGAATACAATCATATCCGTCTTGCTGTATTTTAAGACTTGAAATCATCTGACACAGAGAAGATGCCAGAGTTCAAACTTTTTGGCCAATTTTCCTTTCAGCATGCCATTAGAACAATAAGGAGAAATCAACTCGATGGTGTCATGGATGAAGGGGATTTTTCTTAATAGAATTTCTTGTCAATAATAACAATACTATCACCAATATCCCAGGAGACGTAGGCTGATGAAACAAGTCCCCCCAAAGGTAGCATACAAACCACATAATGACAATCTTCTTGAATAAGTCGCCTTAAGAGCTTTTGCGGTTGGTCTTCCAAGTTCTCCTGAGACCATCAGATCCCAGAGCCCCACAGTTCAATGGCTTCCAGCTCATCTTGGACCGGGGTGAATTCTGGCTGATCAGGATGGGAAGCTAGAGAGGAAGAGTGGGGGTGGGGACTTGGTAGAACCCAGAAACCAAAAATTGACAACCTCCCCTCATAGGGGTCCACGAAGACATAGATTTGGTCACTAAAGTACAGAGATATCCTGCTTGGGTAGAAAGCAGTAGCTACCTTTGCCCACCACGCTGCTGGCACCTTCCCCGGAAAGTTTCAGATGGTTAGTGAAAGAAAGAAGGGACAGATACACTGCAGAAATGTTAGGAAACTCTAATCACAGCCAACTGCTTAAATATTAGAGGTTTTCTTTACACAAGAAACCCTAACATGCCAGCAGAATGATGAAAGAAAAATAAATTTTAAAAACCAATCTCATGTTAGAAGCCCATCACCAGTGGACTGTAGCGAGGGGAAGTGATCAGAGAAGGAGCAGAATGAAGGAGGTCAGGGAGAAAGATACCCAGCACCTTGTGTGGGGACAGGAAAGAGGAGAAGGCATGTTTAAGTAACTATTCCTGGCCTCCAACATCTGAAAGTTTGTGATAATTCTTGGTAGACCACCTTAAACCTACACTCAGGCTGATATGTAGCAGTCAGTTTCTATGACAATTGACGCATGTGATTTGGTTAAGTTCCAGTCTTACGGTTGTATGTGGTTGGAGCAGGGAAGGCAAGAGATGTGACAGTGGACAGGTAGGGAAGCAGGTGAGGCAGGGAAGCAAAGTGCCCATTGTTAGGGGCAGGGGCTGGCTGATGGTGCTCAACAGGACAGTTCTGTATCCGTAGCCAACTGGCCAGGCCAATGCAATCAGAGTGGAGGGGTTCCACTTCAGTGCTGGTAATCATTGTAAGGGATCAGATCTTAATGAGAGACAGGGAGATTTGAGAGAACAGGGAGGGAAGAGATGAACAGAGAAAAACACATCAGCAAAACGTTGACCAGTCCTTCCGGCAAATAAGGTTAAATTCCTTCTAAAGCAGAAAATTTAAATTCACTGACTAATAAGTTCATTGCCCCCAAAGCAGTCTCTGAACCTCTCTCTTGATGTTTAGAAAATGTCCCATTACACAACCCTCCAGCATGCAGACTGCAGATGTTTTTAGGAAGCATAACCTTTTCAGAATCTCAGTCCAGCAGTTAGTAAGAGGCAAGGATAGCAAGGTCACTTTTGTTTCTTAAAATGATCCTCAGTCACCTAAAATGCATGTGGTGGGCAGGATGTCACCCAACAGAATCTCCAGGACCTTCCTAATTATGGAGAAAGTTCAAAGTTTGACGCTTCCCCAAAACAAGAGTAAAATTTTATAGGATGTCACAGCCGCACCATGGAAGTAACACAGGATGAGAGGCCACAAGAATGTTCAAACATGCCCGTCAATGATCAAGTATGAGGTCAGAAGCCAAATCTGTGTGGATCACCATTTGGGAGCAAGTAAGACTTACATGTGGTCTTATTTTTGTTGTTATCTCTTCATATTTATTTTTTTTAACTTTTTAAAAAAATTATAGTTGATTCGCAATGTTGTGCCTGTTTCTGCTGTACAGCAAAGTGACCCGGCCATACACACATATACATTCTTTTTCTCATACTATCCTCCATCAGGTTCTATCCCAAAGGACTGGATGCAGTTCCCTGTGCCGCACAGGGACCTCATTGCTTATCCATTCCAAACGTAATAGTTTGCACCTACCAAACCCAAACTTCCCCATAGACGTGGTCTTACTTTAAATTTCCTTTCGGGGGTAATCTCTATATCAATTTGCACTTTATGGACAAGGCCTCTGGACAATTTAAGGTAGTGCGCGGTTCAAGCTCTGCTTCCTGCCCGCGATAGGTCTATTTTTCATAGCGCCCTCACCGCTACAGCACTAAGCATAGTAAAACATTGCTGAAAGCCCACCGTAAGGCTGACACTTACCTCCCACGCCGTAGGCAGAACATGAAGAGGGGTCGCAGTATCCAGGCTGGCCGGAAGGACCTTGTGGTCCAGGTACCCCCAAGTGACCCGGTGGACCCCTTGGTCCAGGAGAGCCAGGGGGTCCAGGGCTTCCTGGCCGACTCTCCCCGGAAGGTCCTAAGAAGTACGCACAAATGAAAACAATTGGTCTTGTACCGCCACTGGGTGAGTTTTGAGACTACCAAGAAGTAACCCAACTCTTAGAAGAAGCCCCCTTACACAGCTGGACAACGAGGGTGATCTGACTCTCTCTGCTGAGTTCTAGTCCTCGACTGGATTTCTCAGACAGAGGATCATACAGCAACCACACGTTCCCCTGGAGGTCAATGCTTTAAGCAGCTCAGGAACCCGGAAAGCACAATGGTTTTGTTTCTATCGCCTCTTGGAGAGTTAAGGGAAAGAAGCATAGCACTGCCAATCTTGCTTTCTTTATGCAACTTCTGTCTCCCAGTGTAGGCTCCTTCTGAATCCAATGTATCGGCAAAAGCACACACATATACATGGCACACACACACACACACACATATACATGGCACACACACACACACACACATACATGGCACACACACACACACACACATATACATGGCACACACACGACACACACACACGACACACACACATGACACACACACGCGACACACACACATATACATGGCACACACATGCACACACACATACATGACACACACACACATATACATGGCACACACACACATATACATGGCACACACACACACACACACATACATGGCACACACACACACGACACACACACATGGCACACACACACACGACACACACACACGACACACACACACATACATGGCAAACACATATACACAGCACACACATATACACGACACACACACACGACACACACACAATCCAATGTACGGACATGCACACACACATGTACGTTAGCACACTCACCAGCATACTTGATCTTACCCTCATAACCTATACTGGTTTATGGCCCCAGATAACTGAAAGAAATTAGTCTAAGTCTGAAAGAAATTCTGAAGGAGGAAAATGAAAAGTCTGAAACTGGACCCAAGAAACGAATTCAAAATTTCTTTAGGCTAGCTGACATGAATTGAGAACTCTGTGAAAATGAGAAAGGAATTAAAATTCTTGGGAAATTAAGAAGAATGTCAGGCTGGGTTTCTTTCATTCTTTTTTTTTTTTTTTTTTTGGTTTGTATGTTTGTTTTGTTTTGCTTTAGGCCTGGATTCCAACAGTGTCCAACTAGAACCAAAGCGAAAATTAGGAACAAGTTATCACCTTGTATTTGAAAAGTGCTATGGTTCTCACATGCATCCAGTTCCATTCAATGAACATTCACCAATCACTCATTCTGGGAAGGCAAGGTGCAGTTCCTCCTACAATCTCTAATGACAGGAGCATTTATACTCAAAGTGAATCTCTTGCATTAGGAATCTCTCCTACAAAAAGTACTTCCCATAATCATCATTAGGTTGGAAAGAAAAAAAATCTGTCAAGCATTTGATTCAATATGACCAAGACTGGAGTTGTAAATACCCCAGGGGATTACAAACTCATAATTCTAATAAATGGGTATGACCATTTGGAGACTATTCTAAAAACACAGAGTAAAATACACAAGTCAAGACTTATACAAAACTCATTCAGTAAGATGACTATGGTGGCAGAAACCATCCATGGTCTCATGCGTATCCATCAAATATCCATGTGTTACTCTAGATTCTGAGCCACCCCTACAGTGCAGCTGAGGCTGTGTGACTAGTTCGAGTGGAAATGACATCTTTCATCCTGCGTCCAGGCTGTTGATGTGCGTCCTTTATCTTTCTCCTCAAGATCTTTAGTTCCAAAGTCGGGGGAAAGTCACTGCCCCACATCAAACTTTCAGTAAGTGTCAATCCACTAAGCATTTGGGGTTGATTTGTGACCACAGCTTACCCTGGCCCAGCATAACTCATGCAACCAATAAAATCCTAGAACATGCTGTAACTTTGGGGGCTTGTGTATTGGAAGGCTGGTTACTAACAAATTGGCCTTCCAATAAAATACATGAAAAACACAGACATCCAGCTGGACACAAGGATGTAATATGGCCGTTTCCTTAGCCTGCAATGTCAGGTGATTATAAAGATTGAGGATCTCCATCCTGCAGTTCCCTGTGAGGTAGGAAGAGTTACCTGCTGGCCCAGGGGGGCCTCTTGGACCTTGAGTTCCAATGCCTGGATTCCCTTTTTCTCCCTTCACACCAGTTAAACCTGTTTAAAGAAAAAAAGAAAAGTTCACCTTAATGGGAAATCTAGGTAGCTCTGTTTTTCTGGATTTCAGAAGGACCTCTCTGATGAAGACAGTGATGAGCGTTGGTCTGGGGTGATGGTTACTGCGGGACTTTTAAACTGAATCCTGGCACTGGTGACTTACGCACGATCACATACAGAAGGCTGGCTCTGTATCTGAGCGTGTCATCTGCGTTTGTAATACCGCAAGTTTATTGTCCTCCTTCCCACTGAAGTGCCTCGGCCTGCCAGGATCTGGCCCGTGTCTTTGCACGCACCAGGCTATTGGACGTATGCAGTTGGCACTCCACAAGTAACACAATAGAAATCACAAGTGGACATGTCTAACATTTTCCTTTGGGTCTACCCTGTCGTGTATCTGCAAAACGCATGAATTATAATTAGGCCGCAAAGTTCGAAAGAGCGCGAGTTTCCATTAAAAACTTGGAAGCTTCAGGAAAGCCTGTGTTTGATTTGGCTGATTCAGCCCCATAAAAATCTAAACCTATTCATGTTTCTTTTCCACCGAACAGACTTCTTATTCCAAAAAATTTATGGTGCTATTTCACAAGCTATATATACATTTTCACAGGCAGAAAAACAAAGAAACATATACTTTGACACCTCATTGTGCAAATAGGTCCTATCACAAGATTGCTGGACAGGTAAGAGCATGCTCTATTGAGGCCCAACCAGTCAGGCTGATTGCATCAGATTGGGTCTGGGTGACCGTGGCTCATTACACAGAAAGTCTTTGGTATCTGTTTTTCATGTACAATGATACTTTGAAATAATAGAATGCGGAACTGTGTATTTTTGTAATCACAGATGAATTATGTGTCAATTGGCCAAGCCTTGAAGGGAATGTAAATAAAGGAAAATAATCAGTTTGATAGGCTGCAGGCATGCAAGTGATCTAAAGTTATTTAAAACTACAAATGACTTTTCTCCCCTTCTAATTGACACAGTAAGCAAGGACTCCAGGGCTAGAAAACAATTACTTGAACATCTTGGTTTGTAACGTCCACAAAAAAAAAAACAACGGTGTTGATATATTATTTGCTCTGGGAATAGTTTTTTTCCACACTGCACATATAATGATTATTCTTTGATCTGATGTTTTGATGTCTGCTGTGTTCTTTGTGACCATCTCTTGAGGTCAAGGTATGCCTGTTATCACTTAATTTTTATTTATTTATTTAATTTATCTTTATAGCCACACCTGTGGCATAGGGAAGTTCTCAGGCCAGGGGTTGAATCTGAGCTGCAGCTAGGCAACACTGGATCCTTTAACACACTGGGCCGGGCTAGGGATTGACACTGTGCTTCTACTGCAGTTAGGTTCTTAACCTACTGTGCCACAGCGGGAACTCCAACCTGTCGTCTTTTTAAAAAGCCCCTCCTCCTTGTCAGCGGTCCTCAGGACTGCTCCGCCCACTGCTGTGTCCAACATCCATGCCTATTGCACGTGGCCTTGGTGGTGTTTTCTGAGCTCACAAAGGATCAGTGCTGCAAGGAAAGGCCAGAGCACCAACCACCAGCCTCTGACCTCCTGTTCCTGACTCTTCTCCTAGGAACTGATAGGAGGAGAGTGATTTCTGTAAAGTAAAAATACAATCGCATCTGAGTTAAAAAGCATATAATTTAGATGCTCAACTGCTAAATCAAGTTGTTCAGATCGAAGAACCTAGAAGAACCACCCTGAGTATGTCTACTGGGTGTTACTTAATTAATTACTAGTTTAGCTACTAGCTTAGCTAGTTGGGTAATAATTGGAATATATATATATATATATATATACATATATATATATATATTTTTTTTTTTTTTTTTTGGTCACACCCGAGGCAAGCAGAAGTTCCCCAGGCCAGCGATCAAAGCCGAGCCACAGCAGTGACAAAGCTGGATCCTTAACTTACTAGGCCACCAGGGAACTCCAGAGCAAATACTTTTAAATACTGGAGGTAGGAGTTCCCCTCATGGCTCAGTGGTTAACGAATCCGACTAAGAACCATGAGGTTGCGGGTTCGATCCCTGGCCTCACTCAGTGGGTTAAGGATCCGGCGTTGCCGTGAGCTGTGGTATAGGTCGCAGATGTGACTTGGATCCCACGTTGCTGTGGCTGTGGTGTAGGCTGGCAGCTGTAGCTCTGATTCAACCCCTAGCCTGGGAACTTCCATATGCCGTGGGTGCAGTCCTAGAAAAGATAAAAAAAAAAAAAAAAAAATAATAACATTGGAGGTAGATGCTCCCTCACTTGGAAAAAATCATGCCCTAACATGAGTGTATTTGGGAATTTAGCAGAAACCACCTCTTCTTTGGTGAGAACTGGAGTCACTTTCCCCAAAGGGAACTGCTAATTTTTAAAGAATTAGAACATAAGAAAACACTCGAATGACTAACACCAGGCTGCATGATTAACTGTTTGGTGACTCAGAGACCCCTGTGACCCTACGGTACTCAAGGATCAGCATCAGTAACAGGGCTTCTGGGAGTTCCCGGTGTGGCTCAGTGCTTCACAAACCCGACTAGCATCCATGAGGATGCACATTTGATCCCTGGCCTCGCTCAGTGCGTTAAGGATCTGGCGTTGCCATGAGCTGTGATGTAGGTTGCAGACGCGGCTCGGATCTGGCTGTGGTGTAGGCCAGCAGCTACAACTCTGAATCGACTCCTAGCCTGGGAACCTCCATATGCCGAGGGTGCAGCCCTAAAAAAAAAAAAAAAAAAAAAGCCAAAAAAAACTGGCTTCTCAGGGATCCTTCATAAGCAAAAGATGTAGATGAGGCTGAACAGGACATCCAGGAAAGTAATCGTGGAAACAAGGCTCTGATAAGTGTTTCTTGCTCTATCCTTTGCTTATAAAGAAAGCAAAAGGAGGGGAAGATGGGGGAGGAGAACATCTGGTTGTTTTAACTTCCTAGTTACGGAGAGAAAAACAAGTGGCATTTGATATTATCTGTAATACAAGTCAAGGTAAGACAGGAAGATCTTTGCAATAATAGTCCAACTCCTCAAGATGCCTTAAAAAAAAGAAAGAAAAATTCTAAGAATATAGTTTTATATCAACAGAGAATTTTAGATTTTATTGTCCTTGAAGTTCTGAGATGTTCCAACTACACGTAAGTTAATATATTAATATATGTCCATGTCTTCACTTAGGGTTCTCAGACTGATGGAAGGAATACTTAAGTCCACCACAACTGAACTTGGTTATAACTCTTTTTTGGAATGAAAAGAATATGTAAAAAAATCAATATTTAAATATCTAAAATGAGGACTTAAATTGAAGGCTAAGCTAAGAGAGCTTAGACCTCTAAAAAATAAAACTGGATATACTTTTTTTTTTAGGGCTGTTCCCAGGCTAGGGGTCTAATTGGAGCTACAGCTGCCAGCCTATGCAACAGCCACAACAACTTGGGGCCCAAGCCACATCTGCAACCTACACTACAGCTCATGGCAACACTGAACCCTTAACCCACTGAGCGAGGCCAGGGATCAAACCCCAGTCCTCATGGATGCTAGTCAGGTTCATTACTGCTGAGCCACTGCAGGAACTCTGGGATATATTTTTGATAAACCTTGTAGGCCATAATTAAAAGGAGGGAAATCAATCGTCCTAAAATTTCAGCCTGTGACTATCTATGAGATGACAATAGAATCTAGGCATAGTCATTCTTTATGGAAAAAATATAGTCATCACCCAAAATAAGGGCTCCCTCATTCATCTTTTGTGAGGATACAAAGTGGGGCCACCTGGTGCTGAGATGGGACCACCATAGCTATGTGCTAGCATCCTTTCCACAAAGGCGTGGGGACTCCTGAGTTTACAGGACATCCCCTCCTGAAATAACCTTCTTACCTTGGCTTTCTCCATAAATACTCCTCATTCTTCAAGACTCAACTCAAAGCTTCTCTACAACTATAGCAGGCAAAAGCACAACAAATCCAAGGGGGCAAGGATTATCTATCTATTTCAATCATGGCTATATCCCCAACATTTCTATGGCGCTGTCTACAGAGTAGATGACTAACAAATAACGATTGATTGGATGAATGAATGAATGATTTGCTTCCATATTATCTGTGCCTCCTTTGGTCCCAATGCATTGCTTGTTCTCATTTTCATCTGGCCTGGAATTATGAGCCCGTTAACTGCAAGGATCATGCCTTATTTATTGCTCTAATAACAGATCCAAGCAAAGTCTCACACATAGTAGGTGGTCCAGTGAACACTGGAAGAACAACTGAATGACTGGATGTCTACACCAACATGCAGCTGATGGTTAAAAGCAAGCATGACCCCTGAAGAATCAGCAAACAGAATTCCTTAGGCTGGAGCTCTGCTTTTACTTTCAAATGCTTGGCTTTTGTGAACACTGTTTCTTTTCCTAACAAGTTCCTTATGTGACATTATCAACTAGTAGTGCCTCCTGGAGATGAGTATCATGCACTCCAATTAAATTGCAGCTCTCCCATTTTTAAAAATAGCTGATATAAATGGCGAGCTAAATTACCAAAAATATGATTTAGCTAAGATTTAAAATATCCTTAGTTTTCTGTGGAGTTACCAAAACTAGATAAAAGTCTTTTCCATTATTTATTCACTCTTTCTTTTTTTAAAAATTGGGAATACTTAAGACCTACTCCCTTAGATTTTGCTCTCTTAAAATTTTTAAATTTTACTCTCTTATTTCTTCCTTACAAAAAACTTTTAAAATAGGAGTTCCCGCTGTGGCTCAGTGGGTTAGGAATCTGACTAGCTTTTGTATCAGTACCACACTGTCTTGATTACTGTAGCTTTGTAATATTGTCTGAAGTCTGGGAGAGTTATGCTTCTGGCTTGGTTTTTTTCTCCCCCTCGGGATTGCATTGGCAACTCTGGGTTTCTTATGGTTCCATATAAGTTTTTGGATTATTTGTTCTAGTTCTGTGAAAAATGTCATGGGTAATTTGATACAGATTGCATAAAATCTGTGGACTGCTTTAGGAAGTATGGTCATTTTAATGATGTTAATTCCAATGGAACAGAACAGAGAGCCCAGAAATAAACCGAGACACCTACAGTCAATTAATCTTCGACAAAGGAGGCAAGAATATAAAACGGGAAAAAGACAGTCTCTTCAGCAGCTAGTGCTGGGAAAACTGGACAGCTGCATGTAAATCAATGAAACTAGAACATACCTTCACACAATACTCAAAAACAAACTCAAAATGGCTTAAAGACTTAAACATAAGACAAGACACCATCAAACTCCTAGAAGAGAACATAGGTAAAGCATTCTCTGACATCAACCTTACAAAGGTTTTCTTAGGTCTGTCTCCCAAGGCAACAGAAATAAAAACAAAAATAAACCAACAGGACCTAATCAAACTGAAAAGCTTTTGCACAGCAAAGGAAACATTTTTTTTTAAAAAAAGACAGTCTATGCAATGGGAGTAAATAGTTGCAAGTGCTGCAACTGACAAGGGCTTAATCTCCAAAAATACACAAAGAACTCATACAACTCAACAGGAAGAAAACAAGTCAATTGAAAAATAGGCAGAAGACCTAAACAGACATTTCTATGAAGAAGACATACAGATGGCTAGCAGACACATTGAAAAAAAATGCTCAACATCATCAATTATTAGAGGAATGCAAATCAAAACTACTATGAGGTATCACTTAACACTGGTCAGAATAAGACTACAAATAACAAATGCTGGAAAGAGTGTGGAGAAAAGGGAACCCTCCTGCACCATTGGTGGGAATGTACACTGGTACAACCACTACAGAAAACTGTATGGAGGTACCTCAGAAAACTAAATAGAGAACTATCATATGAACCAGAAATCGTACTCTTGGGCATACATTTGGGCAAAACTTTCATTCAAAAAGATACATTCACCCCTATGTTCACTGCAGCACTATTCACAATAGCCAAGACATGGAAACAACCTAAATGTCCATTGACAGATGAATGGATTAAGAAGATGTGGGGCATATATGCAACGGAATACTACTCAGACATAAAAAAGAACAAAATAATGCCATTTGCAGCTACACGGATCGGACTAGAGATTCTCATACTAAGTGAAGTAAGTCAGAAAGAGAAAGACAAATACCAGATGCTATTGCTTATACATGGAATCTAAATTATGGCACAGATGATGCTATCTACAGAACAGAAACAGACTCACAGGCATGGAGAGCAGACTTGTGGTTGCCAAGGGGGAGGAGAAGGGAGTGGAATGGATTGGGAGTTGGGGGTTAGTAGATGCAAACTATTACATTTAGAATGGATAAGCAACGAGATCCTGCTGTATGGCACAGGGAACTATATCCAACCACTTGTGATAGAACATAATGGAAGATAATAAGAGAAAAAGAGTATATATATGACTGTGTCATTTTGCTGTAGGGCAGAAATTGACAGAATATGTTAAATCAACTATAATGAAACAAATTAAAATAGAATCTGACTAGTATCCATGAGGATGTGGGTTTGATCCCTGCCCTTGATCAGGGGGTTAAGGATCTGGTGTTGCTGTTAGCTGTGGTGTAAGTTGCAGATGTGGCTCGGATCTGGCATTGCTGTGGTGGAGGACAGCTGCTACAGCTCTGATTCAACCCCTAGTCTGGGAACTTCCATATGCCACGGTTCTAAAAAGAAAAAAAAAAAAACACTTTAAAAGTAGACTTTACTTTTTTAGAGCAATATTAGGTTCACAGCAATACTGAACAGAGAGTAGAGAGATTTCCCACTACTGCCTGCCCCTACACTTGTGTGGCCTCAACCATTACTGACATCCCCCACTAGAGTAGTATATTAGACATATTTTTTCTATGAGTCTCATCAGAAAACCACATCAGGGCCACCTGATTCTCCCTTACCACTAATCGAACCCTTCGATATTTTCTTAGCATCTTTTGTGAGGGGCATGCATGGGGCATGTGGAAGTTCCTGGGCCAGGGATTGAACATGAGCCACAGACATGACCCAAGCCACTGCAGTTACAATGCAGGACCTTAACCTCCTGTGCCACAAGAGAATGTCTCCAATATTTTCTTTCTGGACCTGCGAAGGCTGAGACCTGTCTGTTTTAGTTCATCACTGTATTCCTAACACCAGGCACATATCAGGCACTCAAGAAATATATGTCAAACAAAGGGATGAATGAATGAAATACAAAGTCTGATTGAAGGCCTTGAAAAATCAAAACTGTGGCCAGTTAGCAGATCAGCTATGCCTGTAAATGGCCTCACCAGGTTTTGAATGCCTGATGCTTTTACATGTATAAACTTACTTAGTCTTCACAAGAACCAAGAAGGCAGGCACTGCTATTATAGAGGATTGTGGAGTTGTGGCTCAGTGGTTAACAAATCTGACTAGTATCCATGAGGACTCAGGTTCCATCCCTGGCCTAGCACAGTGGGTTAAGGATCTGGTGTTGCCATGAGCTGTGATGTAGGTCACAGACAAGGCTTGGATCCTGTGTTGCTGTGGCTGTGGTGGAGGCCAGCAGCTTCAGTTTCAATTGGACCCCTAGCCTGGGAACCTCCATATGCCATGGGTGCAGCCCTAAAAAGACAAAAATTAAATAAATAAAAGAGAGTTGTGATACAGAGAGGTGAAGTCACTTGTCCTTAGCTAGTTAGTCACAGATTCAAGATTTCAATACAGGCAGGGTGGTGCCAAGGCCTATACACTTAAGCAATACAACCTGCCACTCCACCCCAATTGGAACTAGTAGCTGCATTTCTGGTCTTGTTGGCTATACTCATGGCTTCCGGAATTGCCTGCCCAATCCGTCTGCATATTTTGTCCAGCCTCACACTCAGATATCAGCTCTGTGGTTATCACATTCCCTCAGCTTACTTCCTTGGTTTACACACTTGCCCTCTGCTCTGAGAAAGACTTGGGGTTGATTTTAAGAGGATTTATCCTATTTACGCTGATGACCTGTCCAGGGTCTAGTGCTTGGTTATGGATTTCCGATTTTCTTTGGCCTACTGGCCTCCGAGTAGGGAGATTTTACTCATTTCTATGGTCTCCCGACAACACAAAGCACTCAGGATGGAGTCTGATGCTACTCCTTGGAGCACAGTTACTCCTTCTTGATCCCAGATGTTCTGAACAAGTTCTAGGATTTATGCCCAGGCAGATATGCAAGGCCTGGGTAATGCTTTCATTGTAATTCTACCAAAAAGCCACAGAAAATGTGAGACAGGGCTTCAGCTGTGTTATTATATTGTCTGTTGCCTGGGAAATGCTGGCAAAGAATTCCAAGTATAGTCTGTTCTTCATTCAGCTTAAGTTTGAATGCCTGCTAGGTACAAGGTACTGGACTGGGTACCCAGCTACTAGACGTCACATTGACTGGACTCGATCCAACACGTATTGTTTACCCTTTTCCAGGCTCTGCTCTTTTTACATGTTTGGCCTGTAGGATTAATAACAGCATGTGGAACTCCATGTTTTGTGTTCTGGTGGCCAACTTTGGCAAATATATTGTGCTTTTTTTTTTTTTTTAATGCCACCCTGCAGCATATGGAATTCCCAGGCCAGGGATCAGATCCAAGCTGCAGCTGTGACCCACGCCACAGCTACGGCAACACCGGATCCTTTTGACCTACTGTCCCGGTCTGGGGATCAAACCTGCCTGCGTTCTGGTGCTGCAGAGACACTGCCAATCTTGTTGTGCCATGGCAGGAACTCCTATTATATTTTTAAATGTAAAAATATATTAAAAAATTGCAAATACTTGCTAAGAGACACTCTATTGCCTTTTTCATAAAAACAACTGGCCATCTAGTATGCATCTATAATTTAGGGCTCAGCTGGGGAAAGATAAACGATGCTAGAAAGGTAAACCTAGGTGGTGGGAATTTAATTTAGGGACTTGGTTACATGGGTGGTAGAAGGACTGAGAAGCCAAATAGAGATGACAAAGCACCCCAAATATTAATAACAGCAGGAAGCAACTATCTCCCCTAGGTGTGCAGGGACAAAGAGAAGAAATGGTGTGACTGAGGCCCAGTGCCAGCCTTCTGGTAGGATCTAGGACAAGAGTGAGAGTGTCCAGTGCAAGCAGGGGCCATATTGGCACTCTAGCCACAGCTGGAGTTGCAGAGGAGGCAGGAGTGGGGGTTGAGAGGAGAAACATCCTGACTTTTCTCCTCTTCAAACCCTCCACCTTTCCTCAATACCTCGCATTGGCTGAAGCTGCCCAGGAACAGAGGGAGCCTGGAAATGGGAACACACAGCGAAAGTCACTGGTCCTTAGCTTGTCCTCAGTTTTGCACAGAGCAAATCGAAAGCAACTCCCCAAGTCTAGATCCAAGATCAAGCACTGAGAATTCAGTCAAAAGCATCCTTCCTGCCTGTACAGGTCACTATGCAGTAGGGAAAATGGCCGAATACACAAGTAGCTATAATACAATATGAGATTAGCTATAACAAAATAGGAGGGCGCAGAACTGAGGCATCCATAGGGAATCTCAGAAGGCTTTCTGATAGAGCTAACCCTTGGTGTTAAGTCTTAAAGAGAAGGCATTAGCCGAGAAAAGAAGGGGCAGTTGGAAATGCACATGAAAAGGTTCGCTGATGAGAGCTAACAGCACGTGCCTGGGGAGTTAGACATGCTTTGGAATGGCTCTGATGGCTGTGGGCTGGGGAGTGGTAGGATAAGAGGCCAGTCTGGACCAGGTCAAGACAAACCTGTGGATCAGACTGAGTTTAGATATGGGCCTTCACATGCATATAGTTCTGATCTACCTAGTTTTTTCGTGTATAATGTCAGAATCTTTTTCTTAAAGAGGAAATCAAACTGTTTAAGCTTCGGAATCCACAAAACCTGGACGGGCCACTGCTGGGTGCTACAAAGTAATGCAATTAGCTGAGGAGGACCAGAATCCCTTAGAGCTCAACTCCACCAATGAACACTGTGCTAGACCCACAGAAAAGTCAGAGGAAAACCCATCGAAAATCAAATCATTAAGTGGGACCACCCAGAAGCCAAAGGAACCCAATAGCCAGATAAAGAGCCAGACAGCAGATACTTTATACTTCAGGGTCTTCTATCACTTAGAGACAAGGTAACATAGGCAGGAGGTCCTTTGGTCTTTTGACCCCAGACATGTAAATTAGACACTTACATCCGGGCAGGTGGGGGGTGGGGAGGAAGTGCGGCAGGGCAGATGGAGTAAAGGAGGGAGAATTGAAGTTGTAAAGGGAGAAGGGAGGAGAGAGGAAAGAAGATGATGAGATACAAGGCTCATCAGGGCACACCAAGCCCATCTCATGGTTTGCAGGTGACTGTTCACAACTACAGGCGCACGGCAAAAAGACACAGGGGTTAAATAGGCACTGGGAATCCTGGTGTTTTTTCTGCCTGGTTTTCACATTGATATTATGACCTTATGGGTACATAACAAGAATACCAGATCAAATGCCAGTCTATCACTTTGAGCTCCAATATTTTGATTGCTTCTCCTTAAATGCCATCATATTATTTCCAGCACTGAGTGTTGGAAAAATTACAAACGATCCAAAGTTAGCATAAAAAATGAGCCAATTGCTATAGCTTTCAAAATGAGCATTGTAGCTTCATCGTGAATATTCAACCAGTCTATGATCTTTAAATTAGAGCTTGGTTTGGTCTTCATTTTTTACAGAACTGAAAAGGGATGAAACACTGTCCACTCTTAGGAAAGAGGGGAGCTGTGTGAAGGCACTGGGACAGGGCCAGGGTCTGCAGAGTTAAAGCAAACTCTACTATGGCCAACAGTCCTTCATAAGAAGCATGAAGAATCACCATTAAGATAAATACATCTTATATCTAGGATCCTCACCATATTTTTTCAAGCTAGCAAAGAAGTTCAAAAAAGTCAAATTACTTTGATACATTCACATGGTAATTTAATGTCAAAACTAAATCTAGAGCCAATGAAAATATAAAAGGTTAATGAATTTATTTTTTCAATGTATGTTTTCACCTAGCTACACAAAGGCATTTTGGTATATTTATTTGCTGTAATGTATTTGTTGCTTTAAAAGCCATGTCAAAAAATTCACTGAAAATGGTTTATCTTAGCTAATATAAACAGCATTAGTTTCTTTGTTGTTGTTGTTGTTTTTGCACCACCCAGAGGTTTCCTGCCAGGGATCAAACCCATACCACAGCAGTGACCCAAATTGCAGCAGTGACAATGCTGGATCCTCAACCTGCTGAGCCACAGAGATACAGCTAAAGAGCTTTAGTTTTATCATATAAACTACTACATGTTATACTTCCATTTCACTTGTTTATGTGCAAGGCTAGAAATTTAGAAAATGCTAGACATTTAAAAGAAAGGGAGTGGGGGAGGGGGAACAGGATGAAGACAGTCAAAAGGTACAAACTTCCATTTCTAAGGTAAATAAGTACTAGGGTTGGCATGTACAATGTGATAAATGTGATTAATATTGCTGTACATTACATATGAAGGTTATCAAGAGAGTAAGTGCTAAGAGAGGAAAAACATTTTTTTTCTGTTTCTTTAATTTTGTATCCATACACGATAATGGATGTTCACTAAACTTACTGTGGTACTATGAACAATAAATGCTGGAGAGGATGTGGAGAAAAGGAAACCCCTCTACACTCTTGGTGAGAATGTAAATTTGTGCAACCACTATGGAGGCCAGTATGGATGTTCCCTAAAAAACTAAATTTAGAACTACCCTATGATCCGGCAGTCCCACTCCGGGGCATATATCCAGAGAAATTCTAATTTGAAAAGAAATTCTAATTTGAAAAAAATTCTAATGTGAACACCCTAGTATTCACTGCAGCACTATTTACAATAGCCAAGACATGTGAAGCAAGTTAAATGTCCACCGACGAATGAATAAAGAAGATGTGGTACACGTATACAATGGAATACTGTGCAGCCATAAAAAAGAATGAAATAATGCCATTTGCTACAACATTGATGGACCTAGAGATTATAATACTGAGTGAAGTAAGTCAGACAAAGACAAATACCATATCACTTTACATGCAGAATCTAATAAAAATGATATAACAATTAAAAAACAGAATCAAACTCACAGATTCCAAAACTAATCTTATAGTTACCATAAGTGAAACCACGGGGAGGAGGGAAGAATTGGGAAGGTGGGAATAACATCTGCATAAAATAGATGGTTAATGAGAACCTGCAGCACAGTAGAGAAAAATCGACTCAATACTTTGCAATAACCTATATGGAAAAAAAAAAGAATAGATATATTTATATGTATGACTGATTCACTTTGCTATACACCTGAAACTAATACAACATTGTAAATCAACTATGCTCCACTAAAATTAAATTAAGGGAGTTCCCACCATGGCACAGTGACCGTGGGTTAATCACCCGGCTTGTCTCTGTGACAAGTTTGATCCCTGGCCTGCACAGTGGGTTGGTCAAAGGATCCATCGTTGCCACAGCTGCAGCGTAGGTTGCATCTGTGGCTCAGATTCACTCCCTGGCCCAGGAACTTCCACATGTTGTGGGAAGCAGGAAAAAAAGTTAAATTAAAAAAATAAGCTTATTGTAGCAATCATTTTATAAGTCACATCGTTATGCTCCACACCTTAAATTTACACAGTGCCATATGCCAATTATATCTCAATAAACCTCAAGAAAAAGAGAAGAAAAATAGTTTTAAAAAAGGTAGAAGAAAGGGAGTCCCTCTCTCTCTCTCTCTCTCCATATTTATACATACAATATAGCCAGAAGGACCTTTGACCTTTTGACCATAGACATCTAAATTAGACACACTTAAATCTGGGCACGGAAATGTCCCATGCATTTGCAGTGTTTTTAGGCATTTCCTACCCAGTATAACCAAACTTTCTATTTAAAAATTTCACCCTGCTTTTCTGGCTAAAATCTAATGATGATGACTTGAAGAAAACGCTGACACTGTCGACTTGGCAGTAATTTGTTATTAACAGGATGTCTTTGGATTGATGTGCTGTAACCACACGGGCTTCTGCTTTTATCATGGCTCTAGGGTTCAAGGAGGAATAGCAGCCAAAAAGCTTGCCAAGTGGTAATTAACACCATAAATCACTTATGATTAATGAAATAACTATTGGACGTCAGGTATGATGAGGACGAAAAGGAAAAGAGAGATTAAGTTTCGTTTGTAAGGGAGCATGTAGCCTCATTGATGAAATAGGATTAACAAAAGTGAAATCAATAAAGGACAATTCAAGAAAGTATATTCTACCTGGGTGCTAAATGATATATCTCATACAGTAATGAGGTAGGGATTGGCCATCCATTCACTTGTCAAAGATTTATTCAGGCTCCTTATGGAGAGATGTAGGGAGGAAAGGAACTCACAGTCCAGCGGGAAGATAATCAAGTACATCAACAATTACAATATAATGGGAAACTGCTGTGATGGAGGCATGCACTTGGGGACAGAGGAGCACACATGAGGGAGATCTTTATTCAGTCTAGTTCAGTTGGAACAATGCAGGGTAGCAACAAAAAAACACACTGACCAAACAAACAAACCAACCATGGTGAAGGATGAGTGGTCTGGCAGAGGTGACTTGGGAGAAGAATTTCAAAATTTGAGTCTCAAGGAACCAGAGGAAGAAAGAGTGTTCTGGGTTCTTGGAAGAACATGTGAAAATCTGTGAAAAGCTCTAAGAACAAGGCACGACAGGAGTCAGCAATGAGCATGGAAAGGAAAAGGCGTGTATGAAGAAGGTGATAAAATAGTGGTCTGACTTCTTCACTACCGTATAATTGAAATACCCATCCATTCTCTTGCTATGGGTTCATGCATTTCCTTACCCCTTGGATTTGTGTTTGGCCATGTGACTTGCTTTGACCAATGGGATGTCAGTGGCAATGACAGGAACAGAAGCTTGAAATATGATTGGGTGGACAGGTTGCCCTGTTTTATTTCTGCCATTGTCACAAGGAGAACATACTCTAGGGGAGCTACTGCCCCTCCAGCCAGGCCCCAGCATAACAGACCTGCCCCTGCCTCCCATAGGTGAGAAATAATAACTGTTGTTGCATGATACTGAGATTTCTGTAATTTTTTATGCAGCAAAAGCTGGCTAATACCGAAAGGCCTGAGCAGTTCAGCTTAGCTAGAACAAAGGATACATACTTGAACTTGACTTGGAAATATGAACCAGGACCACACAAAGATATCTTACTGAGATGGCATTAACATTGAGCAATATTTCTAACACAATATAATACATTATATTAAGATATTATATCTAATATAATATATTATATCTAACATAACATCCCTCACCCCAGACAAGGACTGAAATCCAATGCAAACAGTCTGCTACAACCTACTACACAGACCCTCCAATTAAGGATTTCAAAAAAAATGTCAACTACAGAAACAACTATATCAGCTTTCATGGAAGAAAGAAAAAAAATATCAGCTAACAGTTTTTGTTATCATAATAATCATATTACAAAAGGGCAAAGAGTGGGGACCTAGTTTGATGATAATGTTAACCTGTCATCGACTTTTTCAAATGATTCCTTGTGTTTGTTTGGAAAATGACTACAATTAATTCCAGAAATGGGAACACAAAAAGTGTTAGTCTACAAAAACTCTTTTCCAATAGGTACTACTCTTTCAGGGTGCTTAAATCTACATCTGAAAAGCTACATCTGGCATTTGAACAATTTAAAGGCGTGGGAGAGAAAAACACTCATTTAAGTGGTGAGAACAGGTAGACACAGCTAAGCCAACCCTTCACCAGTGTCCTAGAAGTCACACTGCTTGGAAATCGTTCTTATGGATGAAAACATCGCCCTGGTTACATTGCAAGGACAGAAAACCTTGATTTAATTCAGAGAACTGTGACTAAATACATATTCACAAATTGTGTGATACCCCTCCTTTCAAAATATACAGCTTAGTTGCTCTCTACTTGAGTGTAGGCAGGGCTTAGTGAGTCCCTCCTAATAAAGAGAATATGCTGGAAGCAAAAGCTCTAGCTTCTGGGATTAGTTACAAAAGGCCCTGTGGACTCCTCCCTGCTCTTTCAGGGATCACTGGCTCTGAGGAAAGCAGCCACCATGCTGTTGTGTTGAACGTTCTGAAAACATTCAAGCACCGCAATGGAGAGCTCCACCTCTCTCATGCAAATGTAAGCAGAATAGTTAGAGAAGGCATGAGATTCTGCCAGTCATTCTTGATTGTGAATGATCTGGACATCTTGAAACAGATCTGCTAGCCCCAGTCAAGCTTTCAGATAACCGTGGCCATGAATGACATCTTGACCACAACCTCGTGAGAGACCCTGAGCCAGAAACACCCAGCTAAACCACTCCTGAATCTCAGACCCATAAAATCCATGACTACATGTGTTTTGTTGTTTTAAGCTCTAAGTTTCAGAGCAATTTGTTCATAGTAACAGATCAGCACTTAGAGCTTCTTTCTGCAGCCATGATGAACGCAAAGGGTCACTTTCTAACAGGGCAAAAAAAAAAAAAACCTACAAAATGAAAGATGGTACAAAGAGAAAAAGAGAAGGCCCATTCGTTGTCAATGCCCTAAAGTCACTATATATTAGCAAAATACCATCCATCAAACTTTCAGAGAAAGTTTGCACAATGTCCTTGTTGTTTGCAAGGATGTTCAAATCGGATTTTACCAGATAATTAATGAGTGAGAAAAGAGAAAACTCTAACCTTATTTCCCTGGAGTTTATCTCTTGGAGATGATAGATAGGGGATGGGGAAGAAAGAGAGGAAGAAGGCAAACATGCATTTCAGCAGATTTTTATCAGCAATGAAATGACTCATGCCACTGTGTATTGGTTGTCATATATCACAGGGAAGACCTGTAAATATTTAAGTGCCAGCCAATAAATTCTTATGAGAGCTCTACCCTCCTTCAAGTTGATCTGTTCCATAAAGATAGTTTTTCCAGGAATAAACCAGGAGAGAGGGACATTAAGAAGTTTCACAGGAGTTCCCGTCATGGCTCAGCAGAAACAAATCTGACTAGCTTCCATGAGGACACAGGTTCGATCCCTGGCCTCACTCATTGGGTTAAGGATATGGCATTGCCGTGACTTGGATCTGATGTTGCTGTTGCTGTGGCTACAGCTCTGATTCGATCCCTAGGCTGGGAACCTCCATGTGCCGAGGGTGTGGCCCTAAAATAAAAGGAAGTTTCACAGATGCTTATCACTGAGGCATTCTGGCCCACAATGACTATGCTTCATTTCTGAATATGTGACCAAAATCTTCTGCCAAATATATTTTCTGTGCCAAGAGCTCTTTTATTTCATTTTTATTTTTTTATTTTAATTTTTAAAGTATAGTTGATTTATTTTAATTTTAAAAATCTTTTAAAATAGAAGTATGGTTGATTTACCAAGAGCTCTTTTCAGCCACAGGAATATTGAGTAAGAGACCCCAACTTCCCTCCCTCAGCTTTGAACACCTCAGTGACCCAGTTTTCCCTCTGGATTTCTCAGCCCTGTGGATTCACAGTGAACTGTGACACGGGCACGAGGGACTCAGCGTTGGCTTTAGTGTGTGTGCAGCATCTCCTACGCTGATTGTACCACTGACTATGGGAACCAGGTACCACTTCTACCTGCATTTGCTTGAGGGAGTTCCATTCTGTTTTATCTTCTCATCCTTCTCCCCGCCTCCTTTTCTCATCCTCTCACACAAAGTCTGTCTTTTTCAAGGTAGAACTTTTTCAATGCTTTAAACCTAGGGCTAATAAAAATTTGTTCTTAAATCTTATCTTTCTTTACATTCGATCATTAGAAATTTGGTCTTCTGTGGCAGAGAAAACTCAAGGGGACCCATGTTCTAACTTCAAAAGTCACTCAGTGATTTTTTTTTTTTGGTATTTTTAGGGTTGCACCTGAGGCACATGGAGGTTCCCAGACTGGGGGTCGAATCGGAACTGTGGCCACCAGCCTACGCCACAGCCACAGCAATGCGGGATCCAAGCTGCATCTGTGACCTGCACCACAGCTCATGACAATGCTGGATCCTTAGCCCCCTGAGCAAGGCCAGGGATCAAACCTGCATCCTCATGGATGCTAGTCTCCACTCAGTGATTTTTATCCTCAAAGAACAATAACAAATGAATCTGAGGGGCCAAGAGAAGGGGGGAACTGCCCTAGCATCAAGCTCTTAAACAAAAATGTGAACTTTTCTCTTGATTAAAGAAGACATTCCAATATTATTCCGATATTAATATTTTTTAATCCTCCATAATAATATTGGAGTGACTAGCGCTCTTCCATCCAAAAGATTTGATCCCACAGAATAGAGATAAAGTACTAATAAAATTTATAGAAACTGATGAATTCCAGCATCAAGTCTTTGCAATGATACCTCCCAGTCAATTCAAGTAAATCTTTTTCAGGTGCTGGAATGGGGGAAGACCTTGCCCCCGTCTTGTAGGAAAAAGACATATTATGAAAAATCAAGAGATGTATTAACCAAGGAACACATGCTTGAAAATGTAGGAGAAGGTAGTTTACATTTATTTGCATAATGCCAGTGATGTATTTGCTGTCACTGTGAACACCATAGATAAAAATGCAGAGACAAATAATTGATAAAACTCAACTATATCAGCCTGCATTTGGAACTGTTGCATTTTAATAATTTTTAAATATAAATACATTCTGACTTCATTATGTGTCCAGTGGAGTTATGCTGAAAATTTATATATTGTAATAAATTACTTGACTATAAATTACTCTTCATTTACTTCTTTATATTACATAATTGATGATTCTAGCTTTTTTTTAATTATGTGTGAAGGTAGGTCATACTTTTTATCTTTTAACTTCAGTTTAACTTCGGTTTGTAATACAGAGATATTACAAATTATTGGTTATAAAAACGAGAAAATATATTTGATAGGGTTGAAAATCCCAGCTTTAACGGTTTCCAGTCTTTTCCCACCTCAGGACCTTTGCACATGTTATTGCTGTCTATGCCTAGAATACTCTCTTTGACTCTCTTATTCATATGCGAAACTTCTAAACTTTCAATTCTCAGCTAAAACATCATTGACTCACCCAAGTCAGAGTCCCCACTTCTATCCTCATAGAACATCTTACATTTTTTCATAATACTTGTAACAACTGACATTAAACGATTCATGTATTTTTTTCTTTGTTTGTTTAAACCTGTCTCCATGCTAGGCACCTAAAAGGCAAGAACTGTATCCCCCGATTTCTACTGTGTTAACACCCCGCACTATGTCTGACGTGTTTTAAACGCTCAGAAAGTGTTGGTTAGATGAATGAATGAAGATCTAGAAAGATTAAGTTATAATATCAAGCAGCCAAGATTACATAGCTAGTAAGTGGCAATGCCAGGACCTAAACCCGTTATTGATTGATGCCCCAAATGACATTCTTCCCAGCCCATCATGCTTCTTCCAGCTAAAACAGAATTGCACATAGTGAGGCGAAAATGGTTTCTCTTCTAAAATATCAGAAGTAGGGAGTTCCCTGGTGGTACATTGGGTTAAGGATCTGGCATTGTCACTGCTGCTGCTTAGGTCATTGCTGTGGCGCAGGTTCAATCCCTGCCCTGGGAATTTCTGTGTGTTGTGGGTGTGGCTAAGAAGAAAAAAAATATATATATATATCAGAGGTAAAACAAGATTGAATTTCTTGGTTCCAGGTTTCTCACCCATTTGCCCCCAAGGTGAGATATTATAACTTCTATAGATGCATTCCAAATTTCCAGATCCATGATCAGTTTCCCTATAGATAATTCTCCTATGGGACCTGTGCTAAAATCTAGAAGAACTGTCAAGTGCCAAAATGAATAACCATAAAAAATACTTTTATCATTTCATATTTATCCCAAACAGATTCCTGACTTCACCTCAAAGCTGGTCACCTGGCAGGTCTCAGATGCCCCAAGACTATCCAAACACAGCCGTACAGAGTGTATAAGAAGCTTGCAAATGATATAACCATGACCCTCTAAGACACTCTGGTCAGTCTGGCAGCTCACATGCTACAGACTGAGGATATTAGGGGAAATGATGAAACAGCGTTCACCAAGCAGACCCTGCAAGGTTCTGACCTCCCCTCTGTAAAACCCAAGCACACGTGACAACAGGGCAGAAGGGAGCAAGCACAGTCATTCTGCATTGTATACACCTGGGTTTGAATTCTGGTCCCCTGTTGTTCAGCTGCGTGGCCTCTGGTTGACAATTGACCATCTCGCTGAGCTTCAGTTTCCTCACCTGAAAATGAGGCTAATACCAATCTCACAAAATTTTCATGGGCATTAATAACATACTAATCAAGTGATCGTTAAAGTCACCGCTTAATAAATAAGAGCACCATGTCTTATCAAAGGCCACAAGACTGCCTTCCTTTAAATTCTGACCGCATTTCCTTTCTACGTAACTTGCTTGGCATTAGCCATCTCCCAACCTGTACCTTCAATAATGTTCCATACTATTTCCTAACAAGTGAAAGCCATAAACAGTCGTATTATCTCTCACACTGCCCAGCCAAAAGCCTTACATCAACCTTGCATTTCATAAATGTTTGTTCATTATTGTACAAAATAAACCAGATATGAATTCCAGATGTTATGGATACACAATCTAAACATGAAAATCTTTAGCTGAAAGGCTCCTCTTGATCCAATATTTTTTGCAAACTCATGGAAACTGGAGGAGTGTTATGAAGACTGAAATCAGGAAATTTCCTAATTCTTTTCAGATAAATAAAAGACTTGAATTCTGTGAACTATATACCAAAGAACTTATTGCTTGACTGGGTTCATATGTGGTTCAAGATATCGGTGTAGATAGTGAATATTTAAATACATGAAATAAGGAAGTAGACAGATTAGTCATCTGGAAATGATAAGCAGAGATCAGGATTAGAAATTGAGTTGTTATCAAGAGGATTTAATTAGAATCACACAAGGCTGTGATTGGAGAGTGAGCTAAAGTCAGAATAGTCATGTCTCGGTTCAGGTGGGAAAAAAGAGGAAACTCAGAGATAATCCAACCCATTTTCTGATTTTTTTTGTTTTTTAATGGCCACACTCATGGCATATGGAATTTCCTGGGCTAGGGTTTGAAACCTAGCAGCAGCTGCAACCACGTTGGGCCTGGGGTCGCACCCACACCTCTGCCCCGAACCAAGCCACTGGAGTCTGATCTTAATCCACAGTGCCAGAGTGGGAACTCCCATTTTCTGAATTTTGGAAGCCCAGATATAGAGTCACTTACTTGAAGGTAGTGTGGGATTGAATAGAGAGAAGCAGCAAAACCATAGCCCATGAAGGAACAGCTTTTCTTTGACACAAGTTACCAGTGTAGGATAAGCAAGGAGCAAAAGCAGGAGAGAAACTGGACTGCATAACATTTTGCTTATGTTATGCAAATGGAACCCCTTTAATTCTGGGTGCCAGTAATCAGCCAGGTTTCAGTTGGAGTTTAAGCTTTAGATGAACAACGTGACCTATAGGATCCCTTTGAATCCTTAAATTCTGAGGATTCTTTATATTTCACAATCTATGTGAGAAGACAGCTGAAGGACCGTTCCTCACTATCTTACGAAACATTAAGTTAAAGGAGACAGCAGGTTAAGGAGAGTGAGGAAGACGTTCAGATGGAGGTGCAATTTTCCATTAGGTAACAAGGAAAGTCATGAACTGTCATCTGCTTCACCTAGTGAACATAGAGGGAATATCTGTCCTTTTTTTCTATTAAAAAATGCGTATTCTGGAGTTCCCATTGTGGCTTAGTGGCAACGAACCCAACCAGTATCCATGAGGATGTGGGTTCGGTCCCTGGCCTCACTCAGTGGGATCCGGTGTTGCCAGGAGTTGTGGTGTAAGCTGGTGGCTGCAGCTCTGATTTGACCCCTAGCGTGGGAACCTCCATATGCTGCGAGTGGCCCTAAAAAGAAAAAAAAAAAAGCATATTCTTTGCCTATTTTGATGATAAGGATGAGGTTAATCAAAGATCTCGACCTAGAACAGTGTAGCAAACAGCCAGGGTAAGTGTTATTTCTACTTGCCTTGGTTATATGAGTTTGTACACATACACAGGCACACACATTCTGTATCATGACGTAAAATTGTATTTCTTCTTGTGCATTATGTGTTAAGAAATTGGAAAAAAATTTGAAAAATTATAATAGAGAAAATAGATGGAGCACTTCTGGGGAAAAATTAGCCAAAATCCATGGAGTCACTAGCTTTTTGTGAAGACTCAGCAGAAAATAAGATTGTACTTAAGTGCTATACCAGTCTCAACACCTGTATTTCTTTTCGTCTTGCTTTTGCAGCTTATATTATTTGTTTAAGGACACTGCCAAGGAATAACACTTATTTTTACTCATTATAATAGTGTCCTTTTAAAATTGTATTCTAGGTGTTCCCATTGTGGCACAGCAGAAATGAACCTGACTAGGATGTGGGTTTGATCCCTGGCTTCACTCAGTGGGCTAAGGATCTAGCATTGCCATGAGTTGTGGTGTAGGTTGCAGATGCGGCTCGGATCCCATGCTGCTGAGGCTATGGCACAGGTCAGTGGCTACAGCCCCGATTCGACTCCTAACCTGGGAACCCCCATATGCCTTGGGTGCAGCCATAAAAAGCAAAATAAATAAATAAATAAAATTGTATTCTAGAGAATAGTGATAATCATATTTTATACAGAAAAAAACCCAAACATGAACTCTGTTTTTTATTTCTAGCCCTGACTTTGGCTGACTTCAAGCCTCTTTGGGCCTAAATATCTTCACACGCTTCTTTTCTTATATATATAAAGTGAAAGGATCAGGAGAAAAGATGGCTGAAATTTCTTCAGTTTTAAAATGCTATTGTTTTGGAGTTCTCTAAGGATCTGGCATTGTCACTGCAGGGGCACAGGTTTGCTCCCTGGCCCAGGAACTTCCATGTGCTGCAGGCACGGCCAAAAAAAAAGAAAAGAAGGTTTTTTTTTTTTTTAAAGGGTATTGTTTTGATTTAATAGAAAGTCAGACATTTTTCTGTCTCAATCTTTCCTGGGTATTTGGACCACAAGACTGAGATCAAAAGATGAATCACTTTGCTCTACACCTGAAACCAATACAACTTTGGAAGTCAACGATACTTCAGTAAAAAAAAAAAAAAAAAATTTGTTTTCTTTTTCGGCCGCTCCTGTGGCATACAGAAGTTCCGAGGCCAGGGATCAAAAGCCACAGCTGCAACAATTCTGGGTCCTTAACCCATGTGCTGGGCTGGGAATCAAACCGGCAACCCTTCAGAGACAAGCTGGATCATTAACAAACTGTGCCACAGTGGGAAGTCCCCCCACATTTTTACAAATCATTGTTCTCCTTGCAACCACACATCCCAATGGAAACAGAATTGAAATATTTTCCTGGGAATGTAAATCCCCTGGATATTGGCCTATACACCCCAACCTTAAACACCAAAGCACACTCCCCAACTAGTGATCAACCCAGATCACCTTTCCTCATGCTCAAAGGGCACTTCTCACTTTGTCTTATTGTCAGCCTCCCTGTGTTTGTAAAATACAGGATTTTGCTTGTCTACCATAATCCTTAGGAATATATACATATATGTCAGAAAATTATACCATAGAAATTCATATTTCAAGGGTTGTCTGGACAACTGTTTGAGAACCCCTGGCTGATTTTCCTCTGATCTAAGCATTCAAGTGTTCTTTCAAAGCAGGAAAGACTCAGTCTGGCAAGAACAAAGACAGCACTTCCAAAAAGAACAGACAACTTGTGACTTGCCGAGAGTGACTCAGGCGCTGGCTCTGTGCTGCCTGAGTCACAGTTGATCCATCACCGACACCGCTGGAGGGTGTCTTGCTGGGAGGTGGCCACCTTCCTGGCTGCCAGATCCTTGGTACACTGTGAGGAAATTATGTCCTTCTCTACATCTGCTGACTTAGTGCCCTGGCACGGGAAAAACCTCCAGAAAGGAAAATCAGAACTGGGTGGCAAGCAAAGCGACAATGAGGACCTATTACTTGCAAAGCAATTCAGATTCGACGCCTGCTGTTCATTAACACAGGATGACGCTAAATGGGCAGGAGTGACAGTCAGTGCACCAGGTGTTCAGGGAGTGAAGACACCTGTGGGTCTGAGATAATCAACAAAAACTTCATTCATGAGACAGGGGTTAGGAGAAGACCTGAACCAAGAGGAAGATGCACATGCAATGCTGAAAGGGAAGGGCATTTCCAAAAAGGGAAGAACAAAGTGTCCAGAAGTGTGGAGGCAGAAATGCACGTGGCCTGTTGGCATGGATCAAGAAGGAACATGAAATATTATCTCTGTAATTTTCATTTCACATTCCAAGTTTGATCAAAGGAATATCTTACCCATCTCACCAAAGTAATATGACTCACAGAGCAGACAGGTAATAGTTAGATTTTCTCCAGATCTACATTCCACACAATTATGTCCTAGAAAATACTTTTTATCTCTCAGTTATCTCTTTTCCTATCACTTTCTTTGGGGTTAATATGTAACACCATTTTCGCACATCTGGAGTGGGAGATCTTGGTCAGTTACAGAACTGGGTGAAAATTAATCAAAGGAATCTATTATTGTATCACACAATACTCCTAAGACGTATGAAGGATAGAAGAAAAGGCTAAGTAGGCTATCAGTTTGAAAGAAACTTTAGTAGGAAAGATAAAATCTTGGCCCATGGAGCTAGTAAATAAAATGCTGCCTCTTGTCAAAGGAAGATGAGCCACAATCAGTATTTCATGAAGTTTAGAGTTGCGATGGTCCATATAGGCATATGTGAATCATAAGTTGACATGGCTCATGAATTATCTCAAGGCTGCAACTGACTGTTGCCCAGTATGGGCACTGCACAAAAAAAAGCACCAGACCACAAAACTATAATTCAAAAAGATACATGAACTACTCAGCCATAAAAAAGAATAAAATATTCTCATTTGAAGCAACATGGATGGAATTAGAGACCCTCATACTGAGTGAAGTAAGTCAGAAGGAGAAAGACAGATACCATATGATATCACTAATAACTGGAATCTAACATACTGTACAAGTGAACCTTTATGCAGAAAAGAAAATCAAGGACTTGGAGAACAGACTTGTGGCTGCCAAAAGGGTGGGGGAGGGAGTGGGATGGTAGGGGGTTCTGGGGTTAATAGCTGTAGATTGTTGCCTCTGGGCTGGAAAAGCAAGAAGATACCACTGTATAGCCCTGGGAACTATGACTAACCACTTGTGATGTGTAAGCCTGTCACCACGCTGTACAGCTGGGTATAATGTAAAGAAATAAAAAAAAAAAAAGATACATGTATCCTTAAGTTCATAGCAGCACTATTCACAATAGCCAAGACATGGGAGTAACCTAAATGTTCATTAGTGGATGAATGGGTTAAAAAGATGTGGTACATACATACAATAGTACATATCTCAGCCACAAAAAAAGAAAAAACAATGCCATTTGCATCAACATGGGTGCAACTAGAGATTCTCATACTAAGTGAGT
>PVHT020000230.1:16869960-17029744 GCA_004024745.2 Catagonus wagneri | reverse complement strand
AAAAAAAAAAAAGATACATGTACCCTTATGTTCATAGCAGCACTATTCACAATAGCCAAGACATGGGAGTAACCTAAATGTTCATTAGTGGATGAATGGGTTAAAAAGATGTGGTACATACATACAATAGTACATATCTCAGCCACAAAAAAAGAAAAAACAATGCCATTTGCATCAACATGGGTGCAACTAGAGATTCTCATACTAAGTGAGTTAAGTCAGCAAGACAAATACCGTATATCACTTACATGTGGAATCTAAAATATGGCACAAATGAACCTATCTATAAAACAGAAACAGACTCAGAGACATAAGACAGACTTGTGGTTGCCAAGTTTGGTGGGAGGAAATGGAATTGACAGGGAGATTGGAGTTGATAGATGCAAACTATAACATTTAGAATGGATAAGCAATGAGGTCCTACTACATAGCAAAGGGAACTATATCCAGTCTCTTAAGATAGACCATGATGGAAGATAAGAAAGAGACTGTATGCCTGGTTCACTTTACTGTACAGTAGAAATTGGCATAACATTATAAATCAACTATATCTCAATAAAATTAAAAAAAAAATTTAAAAAGCACCAGATCTAGGAAGTAAGCTCTCTACTTCCCATGACATATGTGGACAAAGAATGACAACCCCTGCCATTATTAGCAAAGGATGTTGCAGCCAAAAAGCCATCAGCCACTAGCGCCGCCTTCAAGAGTATACCCTGAGGAGACTTAGTATGGGAAAGAACAGAATACTGACCCTAGATAGTCAAGGCACATATCAAAGGGATATTTCAGTGAGCCAGGCCTCTTGCATCTTCCCGTATATAGAAAAGTGCTAAATTCATTTAGTTGAGATGTCTGGTTTTCTTTGATTAACAGTAATCTTTTGACGTCCCAACGACCTGGTTTTGATGCAAACCTCCTATATATCCTGGTTCTTCCCTTGCCTATTGGGAGCAGTCCTGCAGAGCAAGCTGAGAGCCTGTCTTCTAAGTTTAAGTCCCAACAAAACACATTTCTCAACTTTTAGGTCATGCCTTTCTTTTCAGTCTGCACATATATGTGATGCTGCATATGTCCAAAGGGGGGGGGCATCATTTTCTAATTCCACCTGGATGGGGCACATTTTTTTTTTAATTCATCCACCTAGAGAGGACATCTCTCATTGGCTCAAAAGCCTCTTAGGGGTTCACTGGGGGTTCTGACCCTCCTTTAGCATACGAGCAGACATGGCTCTTAAACTTTGTAGATTACTCAGTTTTCCCAATATTGGGGATAAATAAATGGGAAGCTGAACAGATGGGGAAGAATGAATTTAGGTCCATTGTTTGGAACTTTGTCAATGTGTCAGCACCACCCTTACACTCTGCTTCAGTGCACTCAGTGAGAGGAGTGGCCCAGCTTACCTCGTTCTCCTGGAGTCCCTGGCACACCTGCATTTCCTGGGAAGCCTGGGCTACCTGGCGGTCCTTGTTCACCAGGGGCTCCAGGTGAGCCTGGTCTCCCAGGCTCCCCGGGAGGCCCTTGGATGGTCCGGATTGACGAGGAGTGGCTGGGAATCTGGTTGAGGATGGCTGTGTACCTCGCCATGTGACCTGAGACATGAAAGGACAAAGACAGCATTCAATGAACTGTCACACAGAGAAAGGGAGAATTGCAGGTATTATTTGTCAAGGCTCCGAGCAATTATTTTAGACACCCACCAGGGGAAGAGGCACATCCCTCTGAAATAAGTTGATTTCCAACTTGAAAATTTTTCTTTTTGCATTTTACTTTGGATGATATTAACAGCTGGGTTATATTCAAGTTGCAACTCATGTGTTTGGAATTCCACAGCTCACGTCAGCATCTCAGTAAACATCACTAAGCAAAAGTCATAAATTTTTATATTCACCCCCCCAACATTTATTTGACCCCTAAACCCTCAACCCGCTGCCCCCTTTCTTCAGTAATTTCCACCCAAATGATTTGTATTTTTTCCAGCCCACAAAGCCTGCTCCACCCTCTTGCTCACAAATCCCCAGACAAGTGCCCTGTTTCAATTCATCTCTTCATTGCCAAGCCCTTTTTTTTTTTTTTTTTTTTTGCAGAAAACTTTTACTTGGGTCCCAGCTGCAGAAACTCCCACTAGGTTTATTATTTTTTAAATCTGGCTCTCTCTTCCATAATCCTTTAACTCGATTGTGCCTGGAAGAATATATTTAAATATACTAGAAGTATAACCTGATAAAGTATTTGATGCTATAATGCCCCATTTTCCCAGCATCCTCAAGACATTTTCCCATTAGGTGAATTTTCTAGATGACTGTTATTTATTTCCTTTTAAACATTCAGACCTAAATAAAGAATAGGAGCCATTTTAGAGGGATAATTTCTAAGAAATATCCGATGCATTCCTTTCTCTTTTTTTAAATAGGGCCGCACCCACAGCATATGGAAGTTTCCAGGCTAGGGGTTGAATTGGAGCTATAACTGCTCGCCTATAGCCACAGCAACGCCAGATCTGAGTTGTGTCTGTGACCTACACCACAGCTCACGCCAACACAGGATCCTCAAACTACTGAGCAGGGCCAGGGATTGAACCCACATTCTCATGGATACTAGTCGGATTCTTAATCTGCCGAGCCACAATGGGAACTCCCATTTAACGCATTCCTAAGCAGAGGACCATGCTTGTAAGTGGGAGTGGCTTCTGATGACTCAAGAGCCACTGCTAGGCACGTTCATGAACGTTTGGGTGGGACGAGACATTTCCACATCTGCTTTTCCAGCTTCCTCCTTGGACAAGGGGGCCATCCTTTATCACTTTCTCTAACTGTCATCACTTGGGCCTCACACAGTTTCTCATATATGCTTTCCTAGGGTAATGTTCCTGATCAGCTCGGAATTAAAAGCCAGATAAACTGAGCATGTGAGGAGTTATATGCTAAATCATAAATCAAGTTCAGAGGTGGAGCCTAAGGAATGAAATCAGAAGCCCAGAGAAACATGAAGTGGTGTGTGGCAAGCTGGATGAGGTGCCAGAATACAGCTTCCAGGTAGGTTGGGTTTTACTCATGAAGTTGCATGCCATCCCTGCTATTTCTTTCTCTCACAATGCCACTGACATTGACACTGGCAGGGCCTCTCCCTTTCACAGACCTGCTTCTGCTCTTGTCTAACCCCAGCTGGTTTCCATTTCCTAGAAGCTGTTCCCATGAATCTGAGAATTCCTGAGGGGAAAAACTGGGTTTTGAACTCTCAATTTTTAGGGCATGTTTCAAAGAATCACATATTTATATAAAATTTTTATTCTGTAGTGGAATAAGACAGCAACTACTGTGAACTCTTCCTTAGGTTATGGTCAGGGAGTCATACCAGGATTTAATTCTTAGGTTTTCTTAAAATAATTACCCAACCATTTATATGGTACACTTGAAAAGACAAAGCCACAAAATAATCCAAGATACAGGTTAGCTTTGGATGTCTTCTACTTAATGTTCAAGTTCCCTTTTATAATTAACCATGTTTTCAGAGATCCTATTTTGGGAAGAAACAAATAGTTTCATTTAGCTGGTAAATTCTCTCTTTCCCACACACTAGTTTGGGCGATATAATATAAAATGATATAAAGTTAAAACATAGGAAGGATTACTACTACATCTGAAGACAGTAGCTTTTGGAGTTCCTGCTGCGACTCAGCAGTAGTGAACCCTACTGGTTTCCATGAGGACGCTGTTCAATCCCTGGCCCCGATCAGCCCGTTAAGGATCCAGCATTGCTGTGGGTCCCGAGTTGCTATGATCGATGCTCAGATCCCGAGTTGCTATGGCTGTGGTGTAGGCCGGCAGCTATAGCTCTGATTCAGTCCCTAGCCTGTGAACTTCTATATGCCCCTGGAGTGGTCTTAAAAAAGACCAAACAAAGAAACAAAAAAACCCAAAGCTAGTGGCTTTGTACTCAGTTTCCCCTAAAATTTCTGTCTTTATGAAAACTCTCCCAAGCTCTCCAAAGATCTTCACTCCATGCTCCCCAGGGTGAGAGTTGGGCTTTTCTACTACAGGTGGAATTTTGGACCCAGCCAATGAAATCTTCTTAGACACCGAGGGGACTCCCAAACTTCCTGAGTTAAAAAAATACATAACCTAAAAGTTGTTAAGGCAGCCGTACAAGTAACGTCAGCCATGGAGACAGGATGCTATTACATTGGAAACTTGACAGCAGAGCTGGATTTGAGATGAATATTTCATCTCTACATGTGGCCTTGGATCTTTGTGGAACTAAACAGATTATTGGCGGAGAGAAAGGCCCACGGTCGTAACCCTCTCGTTAGACTACTGAGATGAAATATAAAGTCTGTGGACAGGGAGAAACATACAAAATGCATGAGTATGTGAGCAATGAGCATGAATTGGCAACTGCAATAGTGGGCAGCGGGTAAATTCAAGTTGAAAATGAAGAAATGGGACAGGTGTGGTGGAAGGTGTGTGTGTTATAGTGTAATTTCTGAAATGGAGCCCAAGTATATCAAATGTTACATGAAGCCTGTCCCTGTGTATGCACGTGTGTTTGTGTGTCTGGATTTTTGGGTGTCAGTCTTAAAGAATAAATGGAAGAGTGCGAGGCTAACCAAAAGAAATGGAGAAGAAAGCGGTATGGATTCAAAGACAGTGATTTGAAAGTAGCTTCTGATTGCCTTTATTTGGCAGCTTTCAAGTGCTGAGGACTTGAGCCAAAAAGAAAAAAAAAAAAAACAAAACCCAAAAAAACAAAACAAAACAATACCTATTTGGAGACATGAAGAAATGAAAGATTTGATCTGGGCAGTCAAGTTCAATCTATATGGGCAAACAGAAAGTTTCTGGACAAACAACAGAGAGGCATTTGGCCTCTGCACTATCGATGACTAACTCTAAGGTAATGTGTAATGATCTCTTAGGTGGGTTAGTGATGGCCCTCTGTAAAGCTTATGTGTCTGCACCAAGACAAAGCTTAATCTTTACACTTATGCAAAAGGCAAATTCCCCGTTAGACAAGTAATAGAAAACACCCGTAACTGTAATGCACTTACTTTGGATGAGCTGTTCGCACACCTGACGTGCCACTGCTCTCACCATGGCTTGAGACTGTAGATCACCCTGGATGAGAAAAAAGCAAACTCCTGACTCTCAGCCACAAGCCCAGCTAATGGCAGGACTTCCAGCATGGCAGCCAAACTCGACTCATTGTTCCCACCCGGGCTTTTTGGCTCCTAGGATTAACTACCATGGTGCATTAAGAAAAGGTGTAAGCAACCTCACACTTACGGTGCAAGGTTCCTGAGAGCCTTTTATTAAATTAAAAAGCTCAAGTAAGCATTTCCAGTGCCAAATTCTAAAAAATTTAAGTTTTGAAACAAACCCATATATATTTAATGCCTGATTTACCACTCTTTAGAGCTTATAAAACGAAGCACTTTCTCAAGCAGTGGTTTATTTAATGCTAATTACAACTCAGAGGAAAGATGTTAAAGCCATTTTATAGATGAACACATTGGTCAAGATTTCAAAGAGGTAACTGGATGAGTCCAAGACCACTTCTGTATCTACTAGAGCCAACTGCTGAATTATATTAGCAGTAGCACAGTTTTTCAAAGAGAGAAGGCCCTTAAAATGAATTCAGTTTCATAGTTCCTTGATTAACACTGCCATCATCTTCCTGGATGCCAGTAGTGGAAACACGGGAGCCTCATTCTACTGCTTGGCATTTTGCATAGAGCTTTTTTCTGAAGTCTTTTCACATCCATTATGTAATTTCTTCATCAAATCCTCTTTGTGAGTTAGAGGAGTTTGACTCTGTCTATTTCATCCTGAAAGAAATGGGCCTAAGATCATCTAGCTAGATCTTAGCAGATCTGCAACTAGACGCCAGCCCTCTGACTTCCAGCCTACAGGGTGGTTTCCACTTGAATATGTACTCACAGTAAGTGAGTTGAGGAGCAGTGGTGGGGGGATGGAATAAGAGCAACGAGTAACTATGATAGTAAATGATCAGCCACCCAGGGGATACTTACTCTTTCTCCTCTCTCTCCCTTTGCTCCAGGGACACCCTGTAAAATTTAAATCATCAAGTTACTTGTGACACTGCACTCAGCCAGGCATCCTGATAGCCTATCTTTTCTTACTGCATTAAGATGTTTTTCTTAGCTCGCATAATTCTGCATCAAAAATAAACACATAACAACAAGAATAAACAGAGAGCAGGCTGCAGTCCCACCAGGCAGAAATAACTCTTTTAAACATTTCACTCCTCCAGACTCCGAATGCAGAGACACAGTAGGCTTGAATACAAAATTGGGATCATGCAGCAACACTGCTTTGTAACATAGCTGCACTGAATAAATCACTCCCATCTTTTCACACTAAACACCACTCTGAATTGTATACCACTGATGCTGGATAGTTTATCTCACAAATCTCTGCTGGAGACATAAGTGGTTTTCATTTTTGAAAGAGGATCTTTCACAGGAAGGAAAAGATCTTCCAACCTAAGAGTTCAAGTAAAAGATGAAATTTGTGACACCCCACAGTCTCGCCCTGTTCTCTGTCCATCACGGTTCTTTTCCCTGATCCTCCTTGATAATATGAGCTCATATTAACATGGATTCTCAGCTAGATTTTTCTGTTCTGTGGCTTAGCTACTCTTTGACCCACAAGAAACTTTACCATAACTGTAAAAACTTTTACTGAAAAAACAACAGAGTTCTTAGTGTTTCTGCAATGAAATTACACATATAATGAAAAACACGTGTCTTTAGAAGAAATTCATCTTTCTGTTTCAACTCCAAAGCAGTGTAACAGATTTATTAAACAACACTTTTATAGTCTCTACCAAAGGGACAGTGAGTGCCATTTACGGATGGAATATGCCATGTCGTCAGGCTGTTTCCAACTGTTACTATAATCTCACCCAAATTCAAAATTCTGGGTTCACCCCGTGATGTGCAGGTAAACTGGCTTTCTGGAAAAATAAAATGCCCTGACTTGCAATGTTCACTGCTTTTAGTGGTGTAAATACTTGTACTATAGATGATTGAAATGTGCTGTCACTGAAGGTGACGTTTCAAAGGGGAAAGAAGCACAAAATCTACTCTTCCGAGCAGTCAAAAGCCAGCCCTATCTTTTTTCCTTCCTTCCCTTGCCTTTCGCATGCCTGTTCAACACACACACACACACACACACTTTTTGCATTGCAATTTCTCTTACATCCACCCCTATTACTCCATCATGCAGGTGCTTACCCTAACCATCTCACAGTCACACCAGGGCATTTGCAACTTGCTTCTAATGGCCTCTTTAACTAAAGATTCCCTTTAATCTTCCACACAACCGCTAGTCTCATCTTCCTCACAACAGCACCAGCGAACAAGTAATAAGGCTCAGTGACTGTTGATTGATGGCAGCTCCTCCTCGATTCAAAGTCACACAGTGATAGACATCCCTGTGACAAAGGCCTCAAATTCGGTCTTGCTCTTTAACCCCAATTTCCCTATCTCCTGCTCATCAAAATTACAACTTCTCATTCCCAGAGACCTGGTCTACTCAGTGAATACAAACATTTGAAATGCAAGAAAAGTAGCAAGCATATGTCTTATACATTAAGTATCTACAGTAGGAATATTCTAATTAATGCAGGACTTAGTTCAAGTATCAGCTATTTCACACTACGTTTTTACTATCGTGCGTATTTAATGACAATTCAGTGCATGACTTTCTCTTCTCTCTGGGTAGATGGTGAGATCTCCATTGAGGACCATAACTTACATTACTTTATATTTCCAAAACTACCTCACCTGTTTTTTGCATAAAAGAGTCATTCAAATATTCAACTAAATCCAATATTTAAGTAAAATATTTACTCTCAATCTAGGACTAGTGCTTACTTCCTCTGGCCTTGAGTTTCTTTTTGTTTTATTAACAAATAAAAGAAAATATAACAGACTTCACCTAGAAGTGTAAATCCACCCTTTAGTGGATTTACAATGTTTTCCCATGTTGAGAATGAGTTTAATAATCAACAAAGTCAGAAGAACTTTATTCAAAAACACACACACAATGATAGGATCTGACTATTAGGTATATGGGTGTACACTCTAAATTTATTTCAATTTTGCAGGCATTTGAAAACTTTCATACTAACATTTGGTGAAAAAAATATAAGGCATAGGATCTGCAAGCTACTTAAAGTCTCTGAGTTTCTTTTTAGGATGAGGCAATTAAAGTAAAAAATTGGCGTCCCTTACCATCTTAGCATCTCATGATATAGTCATTATTTGGAACGAGGTAGCACAGAAACATTAAAAATACCAAAGCTGGGCTTGCAAAGAAGAATCTCAAACCTCTACAAAGAAAGCAGAACCTCACTCTCTGAGACTCTCGGCATAAGAGCTCCACAAGGCAGTCTGTGTCCCGCCTGTGAACTGCTGTATCCCCAGTTACTAGGACTATGTTGGGACATGGTAGGTGCTCAAAATACGTGTTAACTGAATGAATGAATGAATGAATGGGAATGAATGGCTGAATTACACTTCAAGTGTGGGTGACAAGCCAATCTGTGATTTATTCTAACAAACTTGATTGGAAAAACAAACAAAAAAAATGCTTAGGATATAACTCAGACACTGGGTTTCGAGATCATTAGAAAAAGAGTTGAAGCTGCTAAAACATAACCCATTTCCATCATAAAAACCTTCTGCAAGAGTAAGATTTTCAAGACATCCCTAACCCCCTAATTATTTGGGAAAATAAATATACTGGCTGTGTCCTTTCTCTCATTTCTTAAGCGCCCCGAATGGCCAAGTTTCTAAAGATGTAGTAATACTGTCTGGTAGGATTAATTGGAGAAAAGAGCTCGTTATGTTACCACAAAATAAATCCTTAATGGAACCAGCTTTGCAAGCATTTGATGTAAAACAAAAATCAGTAAAAATAAGTACTCCACAGTTTTAATATATTAAGAAACTGTAAATACTAGTAGTTTATTACTCACACTGTTTTTACCATGTCCTAAGCGCTGTGCTCAGTGTATTATCTCATTTAATCCTCATAACATTTAACTCATTTAACCCTTATAATACTTCACTCATTTTATCCTTGTAAGATAAACTCATTTATTCTTTATAACAACATTTATTCTTTATAACAACCTTATGAGATATTACTTCCATTTACATATAAGGAGAGTGATGCATTGAGAGGATAAATAACTTGCCTAAGGGTATATTATAAGAAAACAAAAAAGTTAGGATCAGAACACAGTCAGCTGGGCTCCAGAATCTGTTCCTCCCTAGGACACTCCACTGCTGCCATGGAAGAGAGCCTGCTCAACAAATTTTCTAGCCAGGATCTTCTATTTCAGTGAAGATAATCTTTTTCCAATTTAAACAATAATTTAAAAAGCAAACGTACGTCTCTCTAACTCTAGTAATTCAGAATTAGATTTTAATTTGAGTCATTTCTTAAAATCCATTTTATCTTGAATTCTTTGCTCTCCTTTTTAGGGCCACACCTGAGGCATATGGAAGTTCCCAGGCTAGAGGTCAAATCGGAGCTGCAGTGCCAGCCTATGCCACAGCCAGAGCAACAGGGGATCTGAGCCCCATCTGTGACGTACACCACAAAGCAAACCAACGCCGGATCCTTAACTCACTGAGCGAGGCCAAGGATCGAAACTGTGTCTTCATGGATACTAGTTGGGTTCGTACTCGCTGAGCCCCAATGGGAACTCCTATCTTGAAAATTTTTATTTCTGAACAGACATCTTCTTTGACATTTCCACTGCTAGCTATCATTTATTAAGTTGGCTTGTTTGAAATATATGAAACTTAGAAAAAGAAATAGTATAAACCTGAGTGATAAGGTGAACGGACAGAATCACCTATCGGCACATGGCATACAGGGACAGATGTGTTTAATCAGGCCTGAAATTCCTCAGACTCGAGCTCATGATGCTTGTTACTAAGTAGGTGCAGTACACAGCTGGGCAGTCTCAAAGAAAGACCCATTTAGCGAAATATCTGTATTGCTAAAAGTTTTTATTCCAACTTCTCTGACATCTTTCCTCTGATGTTTGCAAAGTATAACAAAAACAAACTAAAAATTCCTGAGTGAGTGAAGGTCTATAACTCCACCAAATTATGCTATGAGGGAAAACACACGTTCCCCGTAGGCATAGGCAAGAAAACCAGGACATTTTCCTTTAATTTCAGGAATGCAAACGTAAAGAAAAGAAAATACAGTAGTGACATTCATAGATTCACAGAATTTTAGCTCTGCAAGGAAGAAGCATGATCTCACGGTCCAAGTCTCACATATTAAAGATGTCTGCTAACCAAAATCCACACATCCCCAGCTCAGCTCTAAACGTCTTCCATGTCTGAACCCCAGCCTGTAAGAATGATCTACTCATACTTATCTGAATGTCTAACTAGAATGTAATTATACCTTCGCTCTTTCTTCTTCTTCTTTCTTGTAAAACCTCTTTTTACTGCCACACCTGCGGTATACAGAAGTTTGCAGGCCAGGGGTTGAAGAAGCGCTGCAGCTGCTGGCCCATGCCACAGCCACAGCAACACCAGATCTGAGCCACATCTGCCACCTATGCCACAGCTTTCAGCAACGCCAGATCCTTAATCCACTGAGTGAGGCCTAGGATTGAACCTGCGTCCTCATGGATATTAGTTAGGTTCTTCTCACTGAGTCACAACGGGAAATCCCACTCTTTCTTGTAACAAATACTTATTAGGTACCCTCTCTTATACTGTGCTGGGGTCTAGGAATAAGTATGTAGGTCTGGTAACATATCTGCCTTCAAGGAACCTTCCTTTTCATGGAGAGATGGACACGGACAGTTGAAATGCAACATCTCAGCCCAACGAGGTGAGGGTAGCCTCGAAGTGCAGTTTTAGGGAGACTAGCCAGCAGATGTCTAGGTGGAGAAAGGAGAAAGTAACCCAGACAAATAGAAGAACATTCCTCAAAGGCAAACAAAACAAAACAAAACACTGTAAAACAGTATGGCATATAAGGAGGGGGGCTTTAAATAATGTGGGGTGACTCACTTCCAAGCAGAGCGATCGTGTGAGATCAAGTCAGGGGCGAAGGAATGGCTCATCACGAAGGACCACACATACCCGGCTGAATATTGGGGACCTATTCTCCAGTGACAGGCATCCAGTGAGGAGATTCAGTTCAACCCAGGAAATGACACAACAGAAAGATCTGTGCTAGAAAGATTTTCTGACAACTGGAGAATGGACCAGATCAAAGCTAGAGCAGAGGCAAGGGGGCCAATTAGAGCTTCTCATACAATCTGAGTAAGAAGTCAAGAGGGCCTGAAGTAAAACTATGGCAGTGGTGATGATGCAAGAGAGAGAGCTGAAAAATATTCAAATGTGCAACAGACGCGGTTGTCCTGTGTTTGCGTCCTGTTTTATTACAAACACATCTAAATGATGCCATCTTCTTGTCTTTGTGGGAGGAAATCACATCCATCTTTGAAAGATCCCATTAAAACCCAGCCTCTTGGTGCGGAGAAAAGGGGACCCTCCTACACTGCTGGTGGAAATGTAAACTGGTTCAGTCAGTATGAAAAACAGAATGGAAGTTCCTCAAAAAAATAGAGTTGCCATATGATCCAGCATTCCCACTCCTGGGCATATACTCAGAAAAGACAGAAAGTCTAATCCAAAAAGATATATGCACCCTTATGTTCATAGTGACACTATTTACAACAGCAAAGACATGGAAGCAACTTAAACGTCCTTTGACAGATTAATGGATAAAGAAGATGTGGTACTCAGCCATAAAATTGAAATCATGCCATTTGCAGCAACACGGATGGACCTAGAACTTATCATATTAAGTGTAGTAAGTCAAAGACAAATATCGGATGATATTTCTATCTATGGAGTCTAAAAGGAACTTACCTACAAAACAGAAACAGACTCACAAACATAGGCAACAGACAGGTGGTTCCTGAGGAGGGGTTTGGGGAGGGATGGAGTGGGAGTTTGGGATTAGCAGATGCAAACTATCATATATAGGACAGATAACCAACAAGGTCCTACTGTATAGCACAGGGAAATCTCGTCAATGTCCTGTGATAAACTATAAAGGAGAAGAATATGAAAAAGAATGTGTGTGTGTATATATATAATGTATATATATATGACTGAATCACTTTGCTGTTCAGCAGAAATTAACACAACATTTTAAATCAACTATACGTCAATAAAGGAAATTTTTAAAAAATCAACCACCTATTTCAGGAGCTCTTCGCCTCACTGGGTTTCCTGCCTCTGTATCTCTGTCTCTTTCTGTCTGTCTCCTCAGTACTTGTCTTTCCCCTAAGGCATTTCTCATTTTCTGCTTTTCATTATACCCACACACATATATATAAAAAATCATCACTGCCTCTAGATTTTCCATGAATGTGGAAAAATATCTTGGTCATCCTCTGTGCCCTTCAAGACCCCTCTCCCTCATGTCTTTTGTACATATTGTTGCTACTCAGTAAATATTTTAAAATGAATTAATTAGGAGAAAGACAATCTGAGAGGTAGAAAAACTGCTTGAGGGATGTGGCTCACAGCCAGGAGAGGTCACGTGAGGGCCACATCCAGAACGCAGGCAGCCTGTTGTCTACACAGTGCTCTTTAAATGCTGTAGCACTGGCTCCATCTACCTACACAGATTTCAAGCCAAATGCACCGTCCCTTCTTCTATGTCCTTGACCAGCATCTGCGCTCCTGCAGCGAAGGCACCATATTTGAGCTTACGCTTAAGCTTCAGACAGGAATTAGGACCACGAGAGCATCAGGGCACATTCTGCCCCGGGAAGTCGGCAGTTAAAGGCAGGGTGCACAAAAGCAAGCGTTTTCCTGGCACTGACGATAGGAAACACACGGCTATTTTCAGTGGTGCAGTGAGTCTTTCTTGGTCTCCTTCCCTCTGCCTTCCTAGACAGACACCTTCCTAAACAGACATCCATGGAAAATCAATCAAAAATCCGTAACACCGTGACATGGGCTTTACCAGTCACGCCCATCTGGCAGTCAGCAGGCATGTGGCTGCTCAGGGCCCAAAGCCCAGGGGAAAGTCTGGGCTGGACAGTTCAGAGAACAGCTGGGTTTGAGGGGATGCCCAGTGTCTGTAGACAAAATGCCACCATCAAGGGCCTTTTTCCATTGATTTATAATAACTGAAGGTACTATTGTTAACAAGTGTTTTATTTCCAGGAAAAAAAATGTTTTGCTCTTTCTGTATGTCCCATATTTTTTTTTCTTTTATGTATGTTTTGTTATTGCTCTTTCTGTATGCCCCATATTTTTTCTTTCTTTTCCATATGCACCTGCGGCATCTGGAAGTTCCCGGGCTAGGGGTCAAATCAGAGCTGCAGCTGCCAGCCTACGCCACAGCCACAGCAATGCCAGATGTGAGCCACGTCTGCAACCTGCACCACAGCTCACGGCAACGCCGGATCCTTAACCCACCAAGTGAGGCCAGGGAGTGAACCCGAGTCCTTATGGATACTAGTCAGGTTTGTTAATGCTGAGCCACGATGGGCTAGGGGTCAAATCGGAGTTATAGCTGCTGGCCTACGCCACAGCCACAGCAACGCCAGATCCGAGCTGCATCTGCGACCTGCACCACAGCTCATGGCAACGCTGGATCCTTAACTCCCTGAGCAAGGCCAGGGATCGAACCCGCAAACTCATGGTTCCTAGTCGGATTTGTTAACCGCTGCACCACAACGGGAACTCCTGAAATGAGTTTTAAGAGTAAAGAGAAACATGACTGTCTGGGAAGCTAGAGGGAGAGAGTTTTCTTTCTGCATGAGAATCAACATTTCTCCTATGTCTTGTTCGCTCTGGTGGGCATAAAAAGGCCCACAAAGTGTTTGTGCCCTAAACCCCAGAACATGTGAATGTATCATGTGGCAAAAGGACTTTGACATCGTGGTTTAGTTAGGATCTTGAAGGTACCTAAGATTATATGGCTGGCACAAATGTAATCACATGAGTCATTAAAAGTAAAGAACCTTTCCCGGCCGTGTTCAGAGGGAGATATGATTATGGGGAAATTGTCGGAGATGTGACATTGCTGGCTTTGAAGATGGAAGTGAGCCACGAGCCGAGGACTATGGAAAGTCTTTAGAAGCTAGTTCTCCCCTAGAACTTCTGGAAAGGAGATGCTGACGCCTTGATTTTTAACCCAGTGAAACTAAGTCAAGCTTCTGGCCTACAGAACTGTAAGATAATAAATGCTCGTTGTATCAAGCCAGTGAAACTGTGGTAATTTGTTATAGCAGAGGTAGAAATCAAATACATTAACCTCTCCTACCTACACCCTTCACAGTTCCCTGTTTCATAAGTCCTTAGCAGGTCTGCCACATGCATACACCGATACATCTCAATTGCTTGAGCTTACGGATGCAGATTTGGTACATTACAGACAATATCAGAACGCTGACCAATATGCACACCCAAAAGGAACAACTTGCAAGATGTCAAATGTGGCTTGGAGGCTGTAATGCAACTACTTTACTCTGCAGAGAGGAAACAGGCCCACATAGGCTCATTTGTTTCTCCTCCATCCTACCCCCACCGTTTCTACTGATCACATTTGAACACCAACCTATGAGATTAGAAGCACAAACATAGTAGGTAATTAGTTCCAGGCACTGGGCTTTCATTTACACCATTATCTGCTTCTGTGTGAGTATGTGTTTTAACAGGAAATTCTGTCTTTTTTACAGAACTTAGAAAGAAAAATCTATTCCTATTCTCAATACTCCATCATGTCCTCAAGCCTTGGGGTTTTCTCCCAGGAGATGGGCTTAATTAACAGACTGTACTGTATACAACCCCTGTAAACATGGCATTGAGTTTATTTTGCTAAATGCAGAACAACAAACCACGTAAACGGATATAAGCAGAAGCTGAGCTACAGATTATCCCATTGGGTCCGCTGTCTTTAGCCATGATACAGGCACAGTCTGATCTTAATCGTTATTCTGGAGATTCTCTATTTTCCTTACGGATTCCACCGAATCCAATACTGAAACAAACGTTTTGACCAAAAGAGATGTTGTGAATTTAAACACGTAAAACGAACCACAGGGATGACCGAACAACCATTCTGACCGGCAGCTGCCACATACTCACAGGTGGCCCGAGGGCGCCTTGGGGTCCCATGCTTCCTGTGACCCCTGGGACTCCAGGGGCACCGGGAATGCCCTAAAAGACAGGAAAGTGGAGCAAAGGTGAGGACTCACATTCTCATGGAGAACAATCAGTTCTCAAAGAGCAACAGACACACAGAGTTAACCCCTGCATCCCCCAACACCAAGACTTCAGGACTCACTGCTCATTCCTGTTTCCAACTACCAAAAAGGTAGGCAAAGCATTTTCGGAAAAGTCTTCACTCCACTGATTAAATGAAATTCTTTAAAAGTCAAGCCTTACCTGTGTCTAAGAAAAACTAAATCAGTGCAGGTGATCTTATGGCAAAGTGGCTCAGAAACAGAATAATGAAGCCCCCTGGATGCGTTATTCTTAAAGGATGTTTTGGGAACAGCTATGTACCAAGGGATGGGTTCTTACACAACAGCCAGGAGGGCCGCCAAGGAGAAAGGTCTGGCAGAAGAACATCTCTCAAAGGAGATGAGTTGCTTTAAAGCAGAGTGCATCCCAGTAGTTCCTGGAAATACTTACAATTGGCCCTGGTGGTCCTGGAGGGCCAGAGGATCCATCCTTTCCAGGAAAGCCCTGGGGGAAGGAAAACACAGTGTGTCACCTATGCAGTTGCTTTACATGGCTTTCAGAAAAGGTGCATCTAATCCCGTTTAATATTTGTGGGGGGAAAGTCCTGTCATTTGCTCTGGACTTCCAAGGATTCACTGCTTTTAAACTCTTCATGGGGATTGTTCTTGGCAAAGACTTTTGTATCTGTTGGCTCTAAGAAATTGTCCAGGGCAAGAATTTTAGGTGTAAGAAATGCCACTTACCAACTTAAACAGGAACTTGTTTCCAGAAAATGTTTTTTTATGAAACTAAGCATAACGAATGAGAAGGGAGCTCAATTCTGATCATTAATGATCAGACAAAAGGGTGAATTAGTGTCTTTTAGGACCTAAGCGAGGTTGGACTAGGAAATCCATACCACAGGAATCTATATTACAAATTAGAAGTATGACCATATTGCCAATGCTGCAGTTCTTTAAGAGCTGCACGGGGGAGGACCTGGGGGGTTTCCTGCTGCAATGATTGAGTTTTGACGATAGGGCAGTTTGCTGAATGTGTGTCATCATGACTACATGTTTGCTTCCCATTCCATGTTGGAAGGGTTTAAGGCAGAGAGCAAATAATGTGCTTTATAAAAATATCTTCCTATAAACAACAAGGTCCCACCTGTATAGCACAGGAAATTATATTCAATATCCTGTGATAAACCATAAAGGAAATGAATATGAAAAAAATTAAGAATGTGTGGTACATATATATAATGGAATGCTACTCAGTCATAAAAAAGAACAAAATAATGCCATTTGCAGCAACATGGATGCAAATAGAAATTCTCATACTAAGTGAAGTAAGTCAGAAAGAGAAAGACAAATACTGTATGGTATCACTTATATGTGCAATCTAAACATGGTGCAAAGCGAACCTATCTATAAAACAGAAACAGACTCACAGACCATAGAGAAAAACCTGTGTTTTCCCAGGAGGAGGGGGAGGGAGTTGGATGGACTGGGAGTTTGGGTTTAGTAGATGCAAACTATTACATTTAGAATGGATAAGCAATGAGGTCCTACTGTACAGCACAGGGAACTATATCCAGTCTCTTGGGATAGAACATGATGGAAGATAGTATGAGAAAAAGAATGTATATATACGTATGACTGGGTCCCTATGCTGTACAGTAGCAATTGGCACAATACTGTAAATCAACTGTACTTTTAAAAAGAATAGAAAAAAGAATATACATGTGTAACTGAATTCCTTTGCTATACAGCAGAAATTAATACAACATTGTAAATCAACTAATAAAAAAACCTTCCTAAATTACTGAATATGTGCATGTGTGGTTATTTTATGTGAATGTTAAAAAACAGAAAAACTGGAGTGATTTACTCCCAAATGGCTATAGTTCTTAACTGTGGGTGCTGGTCTTGCCAATTTAGTGAAAAAAATGATAGAGGATCTTCAATATGAACTTTTTTTTTTTGGTCTTTTTAGGGCCACACCTGAGGCATATGGAGGTTCCCAGGCTAGCGGTCGAATCAGAGCTACAGCTGACAGCCTTCACCACAGCCACAGCAATGCAGGATCTGAGCCACATCTCTGACCTACACCAAAGCTCATGGCAACGCCGGATCCTTAACCCACTGATCTAGGCCAAGGATCGAACCCGCAACCTCATGGATACTAGTTGGATTTGTTTCTGCTGCACCACAACGGGAACTCCCACCAATATGAATTTTATAATAAGTTCATAAAACTCTGTTCAAGACATCACCTTCTACCACACGGAGAAATGGACTTTTCATCTTGGGATTTGTCCCCTGCTAGAGGAATCCAGTCTCATCTTAAACCAACACAAACCAACATCCCCTAGCTCCCTTTGCTGCCTCTCCCAATCCCCTTTCTGAAATTCCTGCCCCTTTTCCACTGAGCTGTCTTTTCCAATTATCTCGCTCATGAAAATCCATCTTCTTGGAGAAACCCATCCCCACCACATTATCTCTCCTTATTTCAAGGTATCAGATAAAAGAGAGTAAAGATGAGATTGGATGAAAATAAATTGTATGAGTTGGGAGAAAAGGTATGAAATGAAAGATGGTGTGAAGAAGGGGTAGGGTAAGGGTGTAAGAAAAGCAGTGGTGAGGGAGTTCCCATCATGGCTCAGTGGTAAACAAACCGGACCAGTAACCATGAGGACTTGGGTTCGATCCCTGGCCTTGCTCAGTGGGTTAAGGATCTGGCGTTGCTGTGGCAGTGGTGTGGGCCGGTGGCTGTAGCTGGCTGGCTCAGATCTGGTGTTGCTGTAGCTGGTTCACTCTGACCTGGCTCAGATCTGGAGTTGCTGTGGCTGTGGTGTGGGCCGGTGGCTGTAGTTCCGATTTGACTCCTAGCCTGGGAACCTCCATACTGTGCAGGTGCCAGCCTAAAAAAAGGAAAAAGAAAGGAAAGGAAAAGCAATGGTGATCAAGGCCCTTTTATCAGGCTCTCAAGCTCAAATCCTAGTCAGTCTTAAAGCCAGAAAAGGCAGAGGATTCTAGAACTCACCAATCTTCATGATTTCCCTTTTCTGCCTGGGCACACTGTGAGGTTACACCTCCCAGCCTCCTGTTCCAGCAATTCCGTTGGAGCCAAATGGCTGAGTGCTGGCCAGTGGCAAGGGGTCAGTTCCAGTTCTGAGTCACACAAATTTCCCATGGGTAACTTTAGGGGCCACGTGTTTGAGGATCAAAGTTTCCCAAGATGGAAAGACCTTGAGTTCTTAAATGACTGTATGGAACAGAGACCAGACCCCCTAGCCCCACTCCTCTGCCCATCCTGTTGACAGCACTGGACTGTAACCAAGCAACAGACTTTATTTCATTTATTCTATTTTTTTCATTGCTTACAACCACTGGGCCTGTAGGATTTCATCCTAACAGTTATCCTACACTAATATACTAGCTAGTGGGTTTTTTCACTACTGCTTCTATTCATTCACTTGTTATTCAGTCAGAAATATATTAAGTTAGAAAGCTGCAGTGATAGGCCCAGATAAAGACTGTTACACACACACACACACACACACACACTTCCTTGGATTTGCTAACTAAACAACAAAAATTAATACTGATCTAGGTTGAAAGAAATTATTTTGTGCACAGTTTAAACATAGCATATCCAGGAAGAGTAATCAGAATATATAAGGGAAAAAAATCAGAATATAAAAGGGAAAAAACAGAAACTTAGAACTCCTCTACCCCAATGGCCTCATTATAAGTGGAAAGAGATCTTACAATTAGAAAGAAAAAAGAATTAAAAATATCCACTATTATTTCCTAGATGAAGTTCATATAAGAAAAAAATGGACCCTGAGCATATATTCAACCATTTAAGAAGGTATTTTTTCAAAGGACATGTTTTGCTTCCAGCCTTAAAACTCTTCCAGCACCAGATGGGAAGCAGACATATGCTCGTGTGTGAGCTGACACATGACACGTGAACAGCACCACTGCTGTGCAGTCAAAAGTGTAGCATTGCTGCAGGAAGCCTCCCCTGATTCTTGTCCAGGTTGCATCCAGAGAGGAAAAAAAAAATGTCTCAAAAACAAGCAAGAGCAATTTTATTCACAGAAGGATGCAAGCCATGGCATATCTTCTTAAAAGAAAACTGCATTATTCTTAGGAAGATGTGCAGGAAACGGCACATTGACTCCCCTCTGCAAATCATGTGGAAGGGGTTTTAAAAGTAAGGCTGTGTCAGTGTTCTCTGTCCTGGCACTGGAAGCATACTCTTGAGAACAGTTTTGAATTCACTTGAGTTACAGACACTGTACTGTACATCATCTGGAAGGGAAGAGGAGGAAATGTTGCTCTAATTTAGGAGCTAGATTTGGCGAGGAGGCTATTGCTTCAGTGTGATCAGGTCAAGGGAGGAGACTAGAATGGGTGTTTGTTCACTCTGGATTCTTTTACCTAAAAAGCATCCTCAGAAGCTGAGATTTCTTTCTTTTTTTCTTCCTTCCTTCCTCTTCCTTCTTCCCTCCCTCCCTACTCCTTCCTTTCCTTCCTTCCTTCCTTAGTCCCTTCCTTCCTTCCTTCCTCCCTTTCTTTTCTTTTTTTCTCTCTTGCTCTCTCTCTCTCTCTCGCTCTCTCTCTCCCTCCCTCCCTCTCTCTCTTTCCCTCTCTCTCCTTCTCCCTCCCTCCCTCTTTCTCTCTTTCTTTCTTTCCTTCCTTCTTTCAGGGCCCCACCTGCAGCATATGGAAGTTGGCAGGCTAGGGGTTAAATTGGAGCTGCAGTTGCCAGCCACAGCCACAGCCACAGCCACGGAAACACCACATTGGAGCCACATCTATGAGCTATGCTGCAGTTTGCAGCAACACTGGAACCTTAACCCACTGAGCGAGGCCATGGTGTGCCCATTTCTGCTGTACAGCGTGGTAACCCAGGCGTGCATATGTAGACATCCTTTTTCTCATACTATTTTCCATCATGTTCTATCCCAAGAGGCTATACTTTTAAACTTTTGAATTAAACTTACCTTTGAAAGATTTTTTTTACTTGTAAGCCTCACATGTGTCACATTATTAAAAAATATTTGCAGAACTACTTTGTGTTGGGCCTTTGTTTGGGGTCACAATGATGAACAAGGCAGTTTCTTTTCAAGGAGGTGACGGTTTTAAGGAAAGTTAACAACTGAGAGAAAACGGCAACGAGGTATGATGATGGCCTAGAAGGTTCCACGGAACATGCAGGAAGAGCACCTAAGCCAGGGGTAGGGTGGAGGGAGGCTTTCACAGGATAGGTGGCATTTAAGTCAAAGGCCCTGGGATGGCTGGGATACGGCTTCACTCTCCCTGCTCGGGTACCACTGCAGCCTCCACATTACAGCCAATCCTTGCCCACTAGTCAACTCCTAGGCAGGGTTCTGGTCCCTTGTCTCACCTCTTCATCTCCAGATGAGGTGCAATGGCAGCAGCTTTTTAGATCAAAGCAATAAACCCGGTGAAAAGAAAAACCGTGAAAAATGTCTTCTTTGTACAAGGCAACAATAATTGGCAAATTTTAGCTTTGTGATTCAGCTTAACTTGAAGCAAAGCTCACTGAACGGTCTTCAACACTTCACAGCTAAAACTGTTCGCGCTTCCCCAAACATTTCCAGATCTATAAATTTTCCATTTCGTATCAGGGAGCCCATCTCAGCAGACTGTGTTTGTGGATTAAGCACGCTCATAAAAAGGAGAAACCCTTAATTAAGCAATGACGAATGAATATTGGGGGATAGAAGATTAAACGATAAGCATAATACGAGAATTCAGTCAAACCGACACATTTTTTTTAAAGGGCATAAAATCTGCCACCTACGAACAGGGATGTTTTATAACATGAGCAGCTCCAGTCATTTTTCCTTTTTGAGATTCCCACCTCAAAATGTTAATATATACCCACAACCCACATTAAAAATAATTTTTGCCATAAAAACTTGAAAAGGATTTTTATAATTTGTTTACGAAAACATTTGGCTCTGAGAAACTTGTTACAGTTGGCTAAGATTTATCAGCAAAAGGAAATCTATCCCAATAATGTTTTCAAAGTCACTTATAGTTGAATAAATACTAAATTAACAATGGCTGAAATGGGCAAAAGTGTAATGTCTTACAGACTTTTAACTAATTTATAATTTTTAGTTTTCTTTTCCATACTTTAGAGCAAACACATATGCTTTCTTCAAGTAGCAAGCATTTTTTTGTAGGTGCTTAAGAAGTGTATAGTTTCAAGGTACTTCATCTATGGTGTCTAAAAACTGAAACGGATGTGCCCTCACAGTGTGTTGTAACTAAAATTAAAGTCAGCAACTAAAATTTTTATGTTTCTGTAGCTATCAGGAAGAGCAATCAGAGCTGGTGACTCTGTTACAATAATGATCACCCATGCCTTCTTTGAAGCCTGCAACAGTAGGCCATGGACACTAACCGTAAGATTCTGGAACGTGCCAATTGGTAAACCCTTTGACTAACACTACACTCACAGGTACAGTGGGATCTGTAAGAAGCTGGCATCTGATGAGTTTCTGAAAGGGAACAAACTCAAGCAATGAAGAATAAAGAAACACTTGAAACTCCCACTGCACAGTTGCAACTCTGAGAGCAACATGGCTGTCAGCCACAAGAAATAAGGCTGCTACTTGCAGCAAAGAATTTAGACCAACCACCAGATTAAGAGCCACAGACTCTGTAAACACTGGCCCAGGTTAGAGATCCAAGATCAGTCTTTATGTGTGATACCATGATGAGTCACACTGGGGAATTTTTAGTCACACACACAGTGTATTTATGTATGTATATGTGTGTGTGTGTGTGTATAAACATATATGTGTATTCTTTTTTTCTTTTTAGGACGATACCTGTGGCATATGGAAGTTCCCAGGCTAGGAGTGGAACTGGAGCAGTAGCTGCTGGTGGGGGCCATAGCCACGCCAGATCCGAGATGCATCTGCGACCTATGCCACAGCTTGCGGCAACACTGGATCCTTAACCCACTGAGCTATGCCAGGGATTGAACCCACATCCTCACGGACACTATGTCAGGTTCTTAACCTGCTGAGCCACAACAGTAGCTCCAATTTTAATATATGCACACAATAAACTATTTTTAAATGTAAAAATTTATATGTAGATATATAACATATATAATTTAAATGTGCGTATAGAGAGATATAAACATGTATTATTTGTAGTAACCTGCAGTGGTGACCTCAGTGAATTAAAACAACAGCAATATTCCACCCAAGAAATTACTCTGATGTACAAAGGGCTTAACATATGTACAATCACCCAGTGATTCCAAAACGTAGTTGATTATTAGAATCATTAAGCTTTTTAAAACTATACATTCCTAAGTCACACCCAAGACCTTTTGTATCTGAATCTCTGAGGCTGAAATCCAGGAATCTGTGTATTTAAAAAACAAAGCAAAACACAGAATAATAACCTGATCACTTAAGTTGTGGAACTGCTGGTTTACAAATATAAAGGTATCTGGTCTGACCCTGAAGGACAGTGTTAGACAGATATCATTTGTACCCTGTACCCTAACAGAAGCATCTTTAAAGCCAGTAATAACAGGGAACTAGTAACCTAAATAACAGCTCTCCTCAGATGGGCTACTATCCAAGGAAAGGTAAAAAGTAATCAAAGAAACATAGTCTTATGTGTAAACTATCAGTTTCTATTTCTGCTGCAAAATTGAGTACCTTCTGGATGAGAATTCTTCAGTAATGGAGTTCTGCTTATGAATACCGTTATTGGAAGAGTTGCTTACGTTTACAAAATCCCACTTTAACCTTTAATAAAATTTGGTGGAAAGAAAGAGTACAATGTTGGAACCTGAGAGATGAATTATAATCCTGGCTCCAACTCTTACTAGCTGGGTGGCGTTGTTGGAGTTACTTGGACTTTCGGAGCTTCAGATTCTTGGTCTGCATAGTGCATAACAGTGCCTAGCATTAGTGGTTATCCTGACGATTGGAGAACATAACATTTGTAAAGCACTGCACTCAGTCAATAATCAATGACAGTGGCTGTGGTTCTTTCTATTAAAATAATTGGCCAGGTCTCAATTACATACACTCTCATTACTGTGGTTGACTGTGAGAATGTTTTCCTGGAGTTTTATAAAGATCTGTCTAGACCCACCGAAAATCAAATCAAATCATTCTCTCCACTAGCTTTGTGATGGTTTTTCACATTTCCTCTTCTGAAGGAGGATGATACCCCAGGGAATAATTATCATGAATCTCAGTATTTAACAAAATATTCCTGAGATGAATCTCTCATCACCGCTTGACATTTATGATAGGAATTAAATCCAGATCGTTGACTCAAGTTCAATTTCTCAAGTACATTTTAAGTCCAACTCACTTTGATGAAGTGGGACATTCATCACAAATGTGGGCTTTGTGCACACCAAACCCACATTAAAAGGAAACATGTTCCCAATGTCCTTTTGACATGGACTCCAAGAAAATTAAGCAACAACAGGCCACTCGCTTTTTCTTTAGACTTTTTTTCATGGTTCCTTAAAATCTTCTAAGGTGCCTTAATGATACCAAGGACAGGCATTGTAAAATATTGTTCTATCCTGACTCGTTAGGTTAACACTGAGAACAGTCGATACTCATATTGGCTAAAATTGAATTTTTACAGAGAAATTCTTAACATGAATTAATTCCCACTCTAGCTCTATGGAGACGAATATTATTTTTTCCACTTCACAGATGAGGAAAGTGAGGCTTGGCACTTGTAAGTAACTGGCTCAATGTCATGTGGTTAGAGTTCAGACTGAAGTCTAGCTAACCGTTCAAGTCTATGACTTTCACCACTGAGCCATCCTGCTTATCATAACCACACAAGTTCAGCAGAATTAACGCAGAATTTTTTTAAACAGTATTTCATTTTTTATAGATGAAAAAGGAAGGCCGTGGTTGTGGCATGAAGGCGGGAGCTACAGGGAGCAGTAACTTGGAGGAAAGGAAGCATTTCGAATTCTGTTTACTGGGAATTCTAAAAAGAATACCCTCAGTACAAGGGAGGAAAGGCTATCTTCCAGGTGCCATAAAATATATATCTCCTTGTCATTTTTATTTCTTGTCTCTCTGAGTTTTTTTAAAGCCACATTAAGAATTGGAAAATTAAAATAATTTTTTAAGTTTTCGTTTGGAGTGCTTGACAGAAAGCTGGTGGTCTTGGATATAAATGAGCCTCTGAACTAGCAAAGACGTGGTTTTTCCTTTCTTTCCTTTTCCAGTTCTTTCTTTCTCTTCTTATACGTATCATCCAGGTCTTGCCTGTCCTTTCTGGTTTCTCGAAGGACCACGGGGATGTCTAGGGTAGGGCTGAGAGATCTGCTCTACATCACAGGAGCCCAAAGGTCACAGGGTGGACACTGGGTGTGTGTGTGTGGGGGGGGTCACCAAGACAAGAGGAAGAAGAAGGCAAAAGGGAGATGGTAAAACTGACAGCGGAAAAGAAAGATGAGATGAGGCTGGTTGTCAGGAGGAACACTGAATGATGCCTAAATGCTGTTATCTGCACTTGAACTGTTCCTTTATATGGTGTGGTCCTGCATTGTGCTCTGCTGGTTTCCCAGCAAGAAGCTGAGACTGGCTCAATGAAGAAATCCAACTTTGGCTGGACTTGGTTATGGCCTGAGGCCCAGGGTCGAAAATGAGCTGCTTCTACAAGTCAAAGATTCCCCTTGAGAGAAGCCAGGATAAGCTAGAAACATTAGAAGACATGTTTCCTGTCTAAAGAGGAGATGTTTAATCTTCTTTTTATTCTCCACTAAACTCTTTCTCCGTGTAGGCTAAATGTGGGGTCACACTGGCACCGGCTTCAGGTAAAGAGTGCTAACCTTTCCTGAAGCTGATAGTCACGGCGATGATTCTAGCTTTGGGCTGTGAATTCTTAACTGTCCCCAAGAAAAGACAAGACTAAAAAGAAAGAATGACCTGTAGGGAACAGTCTATGGTTCCTACAGCAGCCCTCACTCCCCCACTCCCTGCCACTCTCCAAGGAGCTAGACATTGTCACCTGTATTTATCCCAGCTTCCTCTTTCTTTGCCCTGAATGGGCTTTATTCACTCAGGATCAGAGGAAATGAGGGACAAGAACGGTAAGCACTTGGAGTAAAGAAAAGACAAAATAACTCTGTCTTCCTGATTCCCTAGACAGCTAAGCCTAACTGGACAGTTTTCCAGAAGTGGCTTCTTAGGCATTTTGGCAGAAGGTCTCATCTTCCAGTATGTTTGTTCTTAGTCTGTTCTGTGCCATGGTTGTTATTGTCATTGTCATCATCATCAGCATCATCATCATCATCATCATTTTCTTTCCGAATGCAACTTGGCCTTTTATGATGGCCTAAGGCAGAGCAGGAATAATTAACTGTTTGTCCTTAACCAGAGTGACCTGGCCCCATCGAAGGCACCCCATGTTGGGGGTACAGCTCAGCGGGACAGTATTTGACTGTAAAGGCACTCCGTGTCTTAGAATTGTTCCTACCATTATGAAGCTGGTCCTGGACCAACAATTATACAGTCCTGCTAAGTAATTATCTCTTCGTTTCAGGCCTTTAATCTTCATGAAGCCTCCAGATACTTGACTAAACAGATCAGAGACACCTAAGTGACTCTGTTTTCCCCATCTTCCCTCCCTTCTTGACTGTCTCTGATGAAGGCTCATTGGTTTTCCTGGCCTCAGGGAAGAGTCATGCTCTTGACTCCACTTCATCCTTCATGGTGTACAAACTGCCTCCTTTAGCTATTGAAAGTCTCTCCTCCTCTGGATCCTCCCCCTTCTGGAGGTAGTAATGGACAACTCTCTCCAGGCTGAGCATAGTACATGGCACATAGTATGTACTCAGTTAAAATATGCGCTCAATATCTTACTGAATAAGACATTAAGATACTGAAAAAACATATATGCAGTCCCTCCCTCAAGCAGGGCAGCATGTTGCACAATTCCAGGGGCCACCACTATATTTTATTTTGTGTTAATGGTGTCCCTAGAGTTGTACACCAGAATAGTATTGCCCTCAAATGCCTCTTCTAAAACAACTGTCACAAGATTTGCATAATCTTTTTTTTTTTTTAACATGGCCCTATAAAGAATGAGTATCCTCTGGAAACTAAGTTTAAAAAGTAATTCCATTCCCATCCAAAGAGTCTTCAAAGTAGGAATTAGAGACACTTGAAAGTTTTACGCCCAGACTGAAGAAGAGAGGGAAATAAAATCCACGAACAGGAGTTCCTGTCGTGGCTCAGTGGTAATGAAACCAACTAGTATCCGTGAGGATGCAGGTGCCCTCCCTGGCCTCGCTCAGTGAGTTAAGGATCCATCATTGCTGTGAGCTTTGGTGTAGGTTGCAGACACGGCTCGGATCTGGTGTTGCCGTGGTTGTGGTGTAGGCCAGCGGCTACAGTTCAGATTTGACCTCTAGCCTGAAAACTTCCACATGCTGCAGGTAACGGCCCTAAAATCTAAAAAATAAAAATAAAGATATAAAATAAAATTCATGAACAGATATCTTAACACATTATAACAGCTCTAAGACTGCTTATCCTATGGAAGAAAACATGCTTGGAAAAATGGGAAAATATTTCCAAAAGCCTGTCTTGGTATACCAGTTTTAAAAGAATTCCAAACCCAAACGATCTAGACAACAAACCAATGTGTTTGAGTGGGGAGTTCTTTGCCAAGACTGGACTCTATGATTGATTGATAAATCAAGTAAACTCACTGAACCAAATCTTTAGAATTGCTGTTTTCAGAGCTTCAGGAATCACGAAAGAATCTGGGTGTGTAACCACACAGGATCTTAGCCTAAGCCCTTTGCCAAAACATATAAATACTTTTACATGCTCCTTCCATACGTACAAGAAACCTACATAAATATAACTTTTAGAGAATGATTCCTTTAGATATATTCACCTGGACCTGCTTTACAGACTGAATAATTCCATTTGATGGATAGAGACTAAACGGAGATTTTAAATAAATGAAAGTTTGATGTAAAACCAAAGAATCCTCCCCCAAAACCCAAACGTGGAAGGAATTTACTTTTCCACACCCACACGCCTATAGAAAAAATGATTTCCTTATTCTTGAGCAGCATAGCTACTCTGAGCTGAAGGCAGGCCTTGTTGGAGTAGAGAAGTGTGTTTTCCAGCCAATCGTTCAGTCACCTAGTAGGTTAGTTGTCCCCCCAAATATCTATGGACACCAAATATGTTGTCCTTCATCGGACTGGATCTAAGTGGTGGCCACTACATATATATAACTCAGTCTGTGCAGCTGCCCACGTCTACATCTGACCACTTGAGGAAGGCCAGCCTCTCCTCCTTTCTGAAAATGGAGTGACTTTCTATTGCCTTCCTGTTAAAGCTCAAACCCGTGGGTCTGAAAAAAGAATAGATGATGTAAGTGAATTTGGGTCTGCCTCCCCAGCTTCATCTCTTGACAGTCTTTCCACACCGAGGTATTTGCACACGTGTGCACGTGAGCATGCACACACACACATACACACACACACACTCTGTATGCTAATCTCCAGCCATATTGAACTACCTGCCGGAATGGAAATGCCCCACCTCTCTTCAGCTCCACTCCTTTGTATATGGTGTTCTCTTTACTCGCAACAGGTTGCCTTTCCTCGTGTATCCGGCTAGTTTCTATCTCTCCACTGAGACTCAGCCTATATGGTGCCTCCTCCGGGAAGCTTTCCCTGACCCTCCAAATCTGGCCTTGTGCTCCCATAGAGCTTTGCAAATACTCCCATTACAGCATTTTTTTTTTTTTTATCTTTTTAAGGCTGCACTCACTGTATATGGAGGTTCCCAGGCTAGGGGTCGAATCAGAACTGTAGCTGCTAGCTTACCCCACAGCCACAGCAACACCAGATCCGAGCTGAGTCTGCAACCTATACCACAGCTCACAGCAACGTCGGATCTTTACCCACTGAGCAAGGCCAGGGATCTAACCTGTGTCCTCATGTATATTAGCCATATTCATTTCTGCTGAGCCACAATGGGAAATCCTACAACATATGTTATAGTTTCTTTCTATAAACTCCCAATAAGCTATAAACTCTTTGAGGACAAGAACTTCAGACTTGGCTCAGTGAAGATGTGTTGATTAAACAAACTCTAGATGTTAACTCTTCCTTCTCCTAACCATCCCTATGCTTTCTTTTACTATTGTTGCCTTGAACAGGTTCAAAGAATAGATAATTAACATATATGAAATAAATGGAGAATGTTGCAGAGAGTCATAATAAACTTCAGCTCATCTGAATTTGAAACAGTTGGAACATCTGTTAGACCAATGCACACAATTCAGTGCAAACTATATTCAGGTTATGGGAATGTCCAGAAAGAGGCGTAGTTAATTGGGACAGGTTTGATGAAAGTGTCTAGATTTTAAGGAAAGTAACTAACATATAAGACACCAGTGAAGGGAAAGAGATGTAGGATAGGAGAATGTAGAGAGATGGGAGCCAAAATAAAGAAAAAAGAAAACACCTGGTTGGACTTCCTTGCATAGCACTTGCCAGCAGCAAAGAGTGGCTTGGTGAGAAATCTACTGGGCTAAGCTAACAAGCAAACTTGGGCAAGATCTTACCCTCTGGCCTGGTGAGCCATCGCGTCCTGGAGAACCAACACCTCCTGGGATGCCCTGGAGAGAGCAAAGACAGGAAAGAGTCAGAGTCATGGAAATCAATTACCCTCTCACCCAGCTTCCCTGAAATTGAGCAAGGTCTGCAAACAAACCTGGCAGCATAAAGGTGAGAATTCCGAACCCAGAAGTTAATCACAGGAAGGGAAAAGGCTGTCCCCCTCCAGGGCTCGCAGTAGGGGACATCAGCAGGACCCTCAGAGAAGGCTTAATGTAAATAAATACAGGCTAATGGTCCTCAGTACAGAAATCACTCATTGCCAAGGTCACAGCTGACTTTAGAAGCTATGGTCTTCTTTTATCTTGGCAAAGCTCTAGAACTGAGAGCAATGGACTGAAAAAATAAAAATAATACCTGTGGGCCAGGAAGTCCGGTCTCTCCTTTCTCTCCCTTTTCCCCTGGCATTCCCTGAACATCCAAAAGGACACGGGGTTAACTTCACATAAGTAAATTCTTAGCTTTTTTCTTTTTCTCCACTGGCTGTCCTAATGTTCTCCACATTATTTTCACACTAACATTCAAATGCAGCGTATTTCACTTCTCACATATGCTACACCACTTATATGTAAGCATTCCTACAGAGCAGAATGTTTATACATCAGAATAGTTTAAACACAGAAGATACAGTTGGATATGGCGAAGCTCATGCTGTAAATATTTAAAGATTATTTATAATTTAGATTCTAAAGCTAATATCTTTATAGTTTTTGTTTTGGCTAAAACTTTATAAGAATGTGAAACCAAACATCGTACCTGACAGGTAACAAGACTTCAAGAAATATTTAGTAGTAGTAATTATATGAACTGGCATGTTAATGCTTTTTAAGAGGTGAAAATAACCAGAAAGGAAGACTTCTCAGCTAGGGAAACACAATCTTATGCATAGAAAGATCGCTAAAAATGTGCTTAAAAGCATCATGCTTCAGATACCTAGTACAGAGACTGGTTATATTCCTTAAATCTAGATCCCTCTAGTAAGAGTAATGAAAATCAGTCTGCATTAAATTTGTTTTCAATGGTACAAAGAGCTTATGCAAAGAAATATGGCTGTCTATAGACTGTCTGTATACGCTATATATGGAGAGTAAATGGTCTATAAATTAAAACTCATACTCAGAGCAAGACACTCTGATGCTTGCTGAGATAAAGATCATAAATAACTGGCATTCTCGAATCTATTTCCATTATTACTACAAATACAAAATGAATAACTTAAATTTAAATAACATCGTTCCTTTCTAGATTTTATCACACCCACAAAGGACTTAGTCTAATGACAAAAAACCCATACATGTCAAGCCCCGATGTCTTTCTTTCTTTTTTTAAATTTTTGGTTGCACCTGCAGCATGTGAAAGTTTCCAGGCCAGGGACTGAACCCGTGCCACAGCAGCGATCTTTGCCACTGTGGTGACAACACCAGATCCTTAACCCACCGTGCCACAGGGAACTGCCCCCCACCTCCCCGCTTTCTTTCCTATAGACAAATTATTTGTTCATATACCTAATCCCTAGAAACATATCTGTTTGTAAAAGACCCCCTTCATTGAACAAAAAAGTTGTCTAACGAACTCTCAGTTATTACTTTCATTTCTTGTTTTTAGGGGCTGCAAGAGGCTCAGGATCATTTTAAAGGCATAGAGGATAAAATTCATTCTATACAACTCATGGAGACAATAACAATAAAACCCATCGGAATGTTTACACACAACTCACAGGCATTCCTTGAATGGACAGACCACTTGGTCCCTGGGGTCCAGGGGGACCCTGAGGTCCTGAAGGGCCTGTTTCACCCCGAGGGCCATCTGGTCCCTGGAAGGCAAGAGAGAAGAGTCATCCCAGAGGCAAATTAAACCCTCAAGTGTCCAGAAATATCTGCCACTGAGAATTATAATTTATTTCATTAAATAATTTTTCCTAAGACATGCAACACTCAGAGTATAACCAGACACCAGGCCTCAGATGATTCACCTCCCAGGCAAAGTGTCATCAGTAAGCTGAACAAGTCAACACACAGGAGTTGCTGCAACTTTATTTATTTATTTTTGCTTCCATAAATAAGAACACTGTGCCAGCTGTGTCAGTAACCAGACCCCCCACACTCCACAGCAAATCCAAAAGATAAACGTGATACAAGACCACCCTCTGGGTCTGTGAAGGTTCCCACCATCCAGCCAAACCACATTTTCTCCACCTGTACCACTGTGAACGACCTACCTCTGGGACCCTCCTCTGCATTTATTGAGAAGGGTGCACCTCACCTCTCATTTCTTCCTCATCATAAACCTGCCATCACCTATGCCTCCTTAACGTTCACCGAACCCCCTGCCTTAGTTTCAACATTATTTGATGGCTTGTCTTCTCAGGATCAGACATTCCTTTCACTTCAGCAATTCTTTATAGTTTGGAATTTGTCATCATGTGGCTAAAACCACACCCACCTCTACAGTCTCACACTCTGAAAACTTACCCTCAGCCTCGTCTTCTTCCCCGCCTCTCATTCTGTGACTCCGATAAAAGCTATTATTTTATAAATCAAGACTTCTAATACCTGGGAATCATTTTAAATGTGAGATTGATGAATCCATTACTGGGATAAGTGATACAGAAGAAAAGCCAAATGGTGTAAAGCAGGGGAAATACGGGTGCTGCCAAAGACCTGCGAAGTTCTAGGGGTGTGAGGCTGACTATGGCGGGGACGACTAGTGGCTCGGGGGTCAAGAGCGTTCTGAGCCGGAGCGGAGTTTGCAGGCGCTGAAGGCGTGTTTGTGGGATGTGTTGACAGAGTGAACGAGGAAATGGATAAAGAGGAGATGACCACCAGGTAGAAGGGAGAGAAGGAAAAGCCCGGGAAGAGTCAGAAGGAGGAAGAAGATGGACCGGTAGGGTGGCACAGGAAAAGCCCAAAGAGGGGGAACTTTCAAATAGAGAGCTGTCCAGTTATGCCCAAAGCTGTAGAAATCTCAAGATAAGAACTAAACCACAGTCTATGGATTTGGTAGCAAGGAAGACTGGTGACTTTAATGAGAGCCATTTTGTAGGATTCCTAGCGGAACGGAGATTACGTGTGTTAAGAATGATTTGGATTGTATATTAACGAAATTATGCACTCCTTTCTTGCTTGCTTACTTCACCACTTGGCAGAGTGGTTTTTTTTGTTTGTTTGGTTGGTGTTTGTTTGTTTGTTTGTTTGTTTTGGCTGTGCCTATGGCATGCGGAAGTTCCCAGGCCAGGGATCAAACCTGTGCCACAGCAGACAGCAGGGATCTGAGCCACAGCAGTGACAATGCTGGGTTCTTAACCTTCGAGGCCACCAGGGAACTCCCAGAAGAGTGTTTTTGAGGCTTATCCATTTTGTTACACATTTCAGTAGTAAGTCCCTTTTGGTTGTTGGTTACTCCATTGCATGGACATACAGAAAATTGTTCATTCACCTCTTGATGATGTACATTCAAACTATTTTCAGTTTTTTGCTATTATGAATAAAGTTGCTACGAAAGTTTATGCAAATCCCAGAACAATTATTTTGGAGGTATGGGTGCAGAAGTATGAATGAAAACTATTCTTACAAGACACATGGTGTAAGAGGAAAAACGGTAGGTAGGTTTTTAAAAATATGATGGAAGATACATGGAGGTGATTTATAAATATTACTTATTATTTATAATAGTTTAATAATATATCATTTGCACATTTTTTTGTCTTTTGGTCTTTTTAGGGTTGCACCCATGGCATATGGAGGTTCCCAGGGCTAAGGGTCGAATCAGAGCCATAGCTGCCAGCCTACGCCACAGCCACAGCAATGGAGGATCTGAGCCTCATCTGTGACCGACACCACAGCTCATGGCAACAGTGGATCCTTAACCCACTGAGCAAGGCCAGGGATTGAACCCACATTCTAATGGATACTAGTCGGGCTCATTAACCACTGAGCTATGACATGGGAACTCCTCATTTGCATAGTATTGAGGAATCGAGAATGGAGTAGAAGGGCAGGAAGTAGGTGGTTCCATTTTATTCTGTAAAGTATGAGACAAAAACAACTAGGAGAGGCCTGAGATAGGGCTGCTTTGAGTTTCTCTATTCATATTATCTATTTGCTGCAACTGAAATATGAGGCCACGAAATTTAAAATATCATATATTGAGGCTTTCCACATGGAAGTTATAATTTATCTGTCCAAAGACTGTCCACATTGGTGGCCACGTGAGCATCCTTTGTCTAAAAAGAATTTTTCCTTGCATCCATGACTCATCAAAATTATCATACAGAAATAACCACATCAGCAGCGGTCTTGTGGGAATGGATTATTAGAGGAAAGGGTTAAATCTTAAGGTTATCAAACACCTATGAAGGCTAATATGAATTTAAGATCAGAACAACATCCAGTAAGAAAGCTAGGAAAACAAGGGGATCGAGGTGTTCAAGGTGTTGGGAAGAGGGGGCCAGACTCTGCAGGAGCTCATGGGCACTGCCCTTGGGTGAAACTGAGAAAGACCCTGTGTCTCACTCTCTGAGAAGAGGCCTTCAAACCACTGGCCTCTTTTGTAGCACATGAGAGGCAGAGTCAAGTAAGAGACAGCAAGTCTCTGCCTAAGAAATGTGTCACAGTCTCAAAAAAAAGCAGATATCCAATGGTCTAAGTTTTGAGTTGGTAGTACCTGGTTAATTATTTTCAGCCTTCTTTCATTTACTTCTTTGTCCCCTGACCCCATTCTCTCCTACCTTGCTTCCCTTATTTCCAATTTTCTACTAAAAAAAATTGCAGTGTTCTCTTGTCCATGAATAAATACTGCGTAAATTTAATATGTAACCATATTGAAGCAGTAAGTCAAGCAAGATGGATGGAGAGATGACAGGGAGCAACATGGCGAAAGTGAGACAGGGAGTCAAATTATAAAGGGCCTTAAATGCCATGCCAAGGAGGGTGATTTGTATTCTCAAGATAATTGCACGTGACTGCAGGTTTTAAGAATATGATATGATCCAGTATACCTTTAAAGAAATAAATCTGGAGAATGATGTGAATCCAAAAATCAAGCCACTGGAGCCAGGAGACCAATTAGAAGATTTGCCAAAAGCCAGACAGAGGATAGTGGGGCCTGAACTCAATTAGTGGCTTGGCTCCCGCCATCCCTTAAGGTGCCTTTGTGCAAAGCAGAAAAACACGTGCCTTGACATGGATTGGAACAACTCGGTCCTCTTAGTCGGTGCCTTTGTGCAGTGTACAACCTGAACCACTACCCTTGGTGGTTTTGGGCAGTAAGAATGGAAAATAGAGCTGTGTGTGTTCGATTGTACACAGTGGGAAGGGAGAAGAAGTCTAAACCTGAGAAATTATCTGGAAGACTGTTACCCAGTTTTGATTAAGCATTCCCCCTATGATATATCTCTTTTCCTTTTTTTTTTTTTTGCTTTTTAGGGCCACACCCTCAGCATATGGAAGTTCCCAGACTAGGGGTCAAATGGGAGCTGTAGCGGCTGGCCTATGCCACAGCCACAGCAACGTCAGATCCAAGAGCCGCATCTGTGACCTACACCACAGCACACGGCAATGCTGGATCTTTAACCCACTGAGCAAGGCCAGGGATTGAACCTGCATCGTCATGGATGCTAGTCAGATTCATTAACCACTGAGCCGTGATGGGAACTCCGTCCCATGAAATATTTTTGTTGCAGATAGAGGAAAAGAAGAATGTATAAGAGCAAGAACTACTTCACTTAGAACAGCTCTGACATTCTATTTCTGACCCAGGAATCCTTTCTTTTCACTAAGTTAGCAATCGTTTGATGAAAAAAATCGCAAGCTTGTGAGAATAATGGAAAAGACTTAGACACAACATTCATAAAAATACAAGGAACATTCAATTGCAAAGGGTAAATATTACTTAACTCCAAAATTATGTTATAGCAGTGATGTAATAGAGAGAACATTACCTTTGGGCCTGGTTCACCTCGTTGGCCCTTTGGTCCTCGGAGTCCTGGACCACCCTGGCAAACAGATGTTAAGTATTAGCACAAAGACAAATCTGAAAGCAACATATTTCATTCATTTTTCCTCAGTAGTATGGATTATGAAACTCTTATTTTGTATAAAGGGCAACACATTGTGTAATGGTACATGTTCATCGTGATCCTTGACTGGAAATGTGTCCCCCAGACTCACCTCTCCCTGCTGATGATTTCATAGTTTGAGTAAACTTTCTATGCCAACTCCCTTTAAATTAAAATAAGCTACAGGATCTTTTGAGCGCGTAAGACTACTGCTATTAATGGATGCAAATAATAAAAATATACTGTTAATCTAAAATTGTGTATGTTCTATACCTGGATTTAAGATAAAATTATTTAATTAAATTGTAAAAAGCATATAAAAATAGTAACAATTTTACACTGTAAAAAGCTAATTAGATTAGTGTCTCTGAAACTTCAGTTATTTGCATCTCCCCTCAAGATTTTTGTCATATTAATGCATCACCTGTACTATTATTTAATAACATTTTCTTTACATATGTACATACATAATAAATATGTCTATATGTATTCTTAGCAAACATATTCTTTGTATATGTGTGCATACAAATATGCATATAACAAACACTCATTATGCTTTAACTGACTCACTATTTAACTTAAATAAATATATTTTAAAAGTAAATATTACAGGAGTTCCCGCCATGGGGCAGCGGTTAACGAAACTGACTAGGAACCATGAGGTTGCGGATTCGATCCCTGGCCTCGCTCAGTGGGTTAATGATCTGGCGTTGCTGTGGCTATGGTGTAGGTTGCAGACGCGGCTCGGATCCCGCATTGCTGTGGCTGTGGCGAAGGCCGGGGGCTACAGCTCCTGTTAGACCCCTAGCCTGGGATCCTCCATATGCCATGGGTGTGGCACTAAAAAGCAAAAAAAGAAAAAAAAAGCAAATTTCATATAATTCTGTTTTGTAAATATATGAAAATCTATTTACATATACACGCATAGAAAAAGAACTAGGAGAAAAATCACGCAGCTGATATATTCATTGTGATTAAATTAAAAAATTGATGAATACATGATTTTTATATTCATAAAAAAAAGGTAAATATTACGGCACAAATGAACATTTCCCCAGAAAGCCTCATGGACTTGGAGAATTTGCGGTTGCCAAGAGGGAGGGGGAGGGAATGGGATGGACTGGGAGTCTGGGGTTAATAGATGCAAACCATTGCATTTGCAGTGGATAAGCAATGAGATCCTGCTGTATAGCACAGGGAACTATATCTAGTCACTTGTGATGGAACGTGATGGAGGATAATGTGAGAAAAAGAATGTATAATGTGAGAAAAAGAATGTACATTTTACTGTACAGTAGAAATTGATAGGAGAGTGTAAACCAACTACAATGGAAAAAATAAAAATTATTAAAAAATTTAAAAAAGTAAATGCTATAGTACTAGAGATGGAAAAGTATATTACTTACTAGGAAAGTAAGGTAAACCTAAAAATACACTATAAATATACACAATATATTTATCGATTTAATTAATCGATAAATTAAATTTAATATTTACATTAATATTTATCAATATTAATATAAATATTAATTCAGGATCCTGGATTAATAATTTATTTAAACATTCCTTCATTTTTGGAAATGTGGGAGTTTTCCCCATAATATTTTGCTGTCTAAACAATACTACAGTTAACATCCTTATACATCCCCTAAATATAAACTTTAATATTTAGATACAAATATTAATACTAAGATATCAACAGATAGAATTTTAAATGAAATTTGATGGATAGGCAGATACATTGTCAAACTGTGCTCCAAAAAAGTGTCAGCTTTTCATCTGCTAAAAGTTTAAGAGGGTCCCTGTTTCTCTAAACCTTAGTCTATACTTGATATTGTCAAACTTTACATTTTTATAATTCTGATTGGCAAAAACACCACCTTACTCCTATTTTAATTTTTATTTCCCTTAAAAGTACTATGATTGAGCATCTTTTCATAACATTTGTCCATTTGCACTCTATCTCAATATAACTACCAATTTATAAACCTCACTTTTCTATTGGGTGACTAGTCTTTTTCTCTTTAATGTGCAGAAATTCCTCATTTATTTGGAGAAAACTACTAACTTCTTTAACTGTAATAGATGATGTAAATACTTTCCCCCAGTGTGGTAGATACTGTTGGGTGTCTATCAAAGAGTCTTTCCTGACTCCTTTCTCCATTTTCTTCTCCATTTTATTTTTCCTGCTTTTATAGACAGAGATTTGTTTTTCCAGCCTCCTTTGCACCCAGGAATAGGCATGTTAACCAGTTTGGGCCCATCTGATCATGAAGCCACAAGCCTAGGGAAAGCAAATTCAAAGCTGGAACAAGCTTGGGTCCCTGATAATGTTGTTAAGCAGCCACATTTGCCTTAGGACCATCTACCTCTATGTCTTCTGTTGAGCAGACAGTGAATATCCAAATGTTGCAATAGTTTATACCATTGTTTTAGTCAAATTTTCTGTTTCTTGAAAGAAGCCCAATGCATCCCAATTAACATACCCATTCTGACACACCTCTTTAATTTTGCTTGTTCATCTTGGAGTTCCCATTGTGGCTCAGCAGGTTGCAAACCCAAGTAGTATCCATGAGGATGTGGGTTCAATCCCTGGCCTCACTCAGTGGGTTAAGGATCTGGTGTTGTCATGAGGTGTGGTGTAGGTCACAGATGTGGCTCAGATCTTACATTTCTGTGGCTGTGGTGCAGGCCAGCAGCTGCAGCTCCAATTCGACTCCTGGCCTGGGAACTTCCATACACTGCAGGTAGAGCCCTAAAAAGCAAAAAAAAAAAAAAAAATTGTTCACTCATTTAAATGCTTGGTTTTTAACACAAATATTCATGCCCAAGGTACTATGTCTAAAATCCAGAAACCTTTTTATACTTCTAACTTATTTTCCACCTTATCCCTAAGCCTTATCGTGGACCAGATGATAAGAATTCCGTACATGTTTCTGGATGTAAATTTCCCACCCTTTCAATAAGAAAGGGCTAGTTTAGGCAAACGGAATATGGTTCTTTCACCCATGCCTTCCTACAGCTCTTGTAGAGTTTTACTGGCACATAATACCACTGTGTAAATTCTTGAATGAGAAAATAATCAAAGCTATGTTAAATCATCAGACAAGGTTTATTACACACGGAGATACGATTTCCTTTTTTGTGTTTTTTTTGGCTACAGCCACAGCATGAGGAAGTTCCCAGGTCAGGGCCTGAACCCGCACCAGAGCTGTAGCCAGAACCATAGCAATGACAATGCCAGATCCTTAACCTGTTAAGCTGTAGGGAAACTCCTGGGATACTATTTCTTAAACAGTTTAGTGTACTTTAAATATTTGAAAAATGTCAATAGTTTTTTTTTTCCTATTTTGCCTAGTTTTTCTCTCCAAGTCAAGGCTCAACCCTTCTCTTTCACTTCTCTGCTGCTTTTCAAAAATTTTTTCGCATTACAGAGTTTGACTGGTAGGTTATATGTAAATATTTTATAACTTATTTCAGCGGCATTGTAGATGAGAAAATTTGAAAACCCTCCAGCTAAAAAAGCTTATTAATGTTGCTTAAAATAGCATGAACATTATGCTAATTAAGAACTGAAGGCTTAAATACCAGGAATGAAGAAGAAAGAGAAAATCGGAGAGGTGGGCATGTGCACTAAGGCTGCCCTGGGGGAGACTGGGAAAGATGGGGCGTTTGCTACAAAGCATGTATTTTATAGCCCACACAAGGCAACAAAACGTGAACTGGGGCCTATGATAGGTGGGGGAATCGTAGAATATGAAACATCCTTTAAAGTGGAGGAACTTGAAAGACAGCACCCTAAATGGGCTAGAACAAAAAAAAGGCCCGCTAGCAGATGGAAGATCAAGATGTTGTTTCTGCTTTAGTTAAGCGAGGAGTAGAAAACATCTCTACTAAGAAATATTACTCAGAAGCAGATTCTCTTATAATCTAGGGACCAGAATTTACTCCCTGTGGAGGTCAAACAAAACTCCAAAGTCAAACTTCCAAGGTGGTGTACCCAGGAGCTTAGCGGAAGCAAAAGTATACTCTCTGGGAAAAATACAGCTCAAACATAGGCTCAAAATATTCCCAGAAATAAAGTTTCAAGCAATGCAAAATCAAATATACACCAAAAATAACAACAAAAATACATGTGGAAATAAAACAGCATGAGTAAAATTAGCAACATAACAAATGACAGAATCAGAACCGCATATACTACAGATACTGAAATGATCAGATGAAGAATGTGAAGCAGGAGTTCTCGTGGTGGCTCAGCAGAAATGAATTAGGCTAGTAACCATGAGGTTGCAGGTTTGCTCCCTGGCCTCGCTCAGTGGATTAAGGATCTGGTGTTGCCAAGAGCTGTGGTGTAGGTCGCAGACTTGGCTTGGTTCTGTCATTGCTGTGGCTGTGGCGTAAGCTGGTAGCTATAGCTCTGATTGGACCCCTGGCCTGGGAACCTCCATATGCTACGGGTGCAGCCCTAAAAAGCAAAAAAAGAAGCAAAAAAGAAAAATGTGGACCACGCTGAATATATTTAAAGAAAAAATAGTTGGAAAATGTTACAAAAAGGAAGAGACTATACAAATGACCAGAAAGTATATAACTTCTAAATATACTAAATACAATAATCAAAGTCAGAAAAAATGGATAGGTTAAATAGCATATTAAACACAGCTAAACATGGAGTACACCAGAAAATAATCTTGAAGACATTACACAGAATAAAGGCTGAAGACACAAGCAGAAAATAAATAAGAGGTTAAAAGGACAAAGTAAAATTAGAAATTATAATGTACATCTTGCTGGAATTTCAGGAAAACAGATATGATATTGAAGAGAGGCAATATTCAAAGCTATAATGACCAAGAAAATTCCAAATGTAATGAGAAGTACTGGTTTTTAAAATCATAAAGCTCCAAATTTTCCAAGACAGCAAAACAAAAACAACATAAAAATCCACACTAAAACACACAACAGCAAAGCCTGAAGTAACTAAAGACAAAGGAATCTTGAAAGAAACCAAGGGAGAAAGTATTTCACACAGAAAAATAACAATTCGACTGACACTTTCTATGGCAACAATTGAAGTTACAAAACAGTGTAACAGCACCTGCAAAGTACTCAGAGAAAATAACTGTTAATCTAGAATTGTACTCCTAGTTTGTTTGGACAGTTGTCTGATTTACTTGAGAGCAATATTAAATTTTTAAGCAAGGTAGGAGGTTTCTTATTCTCTTTATTAAAACCTGAGCTGGAGTTCTCCTGTGGCACAGCAGGTTAAGGATTGGCGTTGTTACTGCAGTGGCTTAGGTTGTTGCTGTGGCACAGGTTCGATCCCTACCCAGGGAACTTCCACATGCTGCTGGTGTGGCCAAAGACAAAACAAAACAAACAAGCAAACAAATCCCTGAGCTTGTCCAGCGTAGTGGAGGAGCCTTCCCATGTAGGGCAGTGTGATACCTTGGCTGCTTGCATCCTACTGTTGTGCTCTGCACAAGGCCACTGCTTATCAAAGTGAATTCACTTACCCTATGTCCCCTTTGTAGTCTGTTGAGAAGGATGAGAATGGTGAAGGACGGTGTCTGGATTTCACTTAAGGACAACATCCAGGGTGATTGCATATACCTTCTCTCTCACTGGCCAGAACTTAGTCAAATGTCATATTTAGTTGCATAGATGCTAAGAAATCAAGTCTCTAGGTGAATGGCCATGCACTTGGCTAAAACTCGGGGGAGTTTACTATTAAAAAGAGGTAGCGGCAATGAATTGGGGGGAGGGGATTAGCAATCTCTGTAACAACAATCAAAATTATCTTTTCATAACATGTGAGATAAAAGCATTCTCTGGTGACCAAAAACTGAAAACTTACTATCAATATTCTCTCGTTAAAGGAACATCTGGAGGATGTACTTTAGGAAAAATAAAAATGATACCAAAAGATATTGTGAGCAAATAGCAAATATGCAGGAAAATCTTAACATACATTAATAACAAGTAATAATGATAAAATAGCTAATTTGTGATGTTAAAAAAGTACTAAAATACTGGATATAAACAACCTATAAATTATAAAAAGGACAATCCAAGAGAAAAGAATTCCAAGAATTTCATGTTGGTTGAAGTAAGTATAGAAATCTTCTTTTCAGACTTTGGCAAGCTAAATACGTCTATTAAAATGTTTAGGTTAACTATTAAAACGATAAACATAGTACAATTTCCAGACTAATGGAGGGGAGTAAAAAGGAATGCAAATAAAAGCAAAAAGCTAAAGAGTCCAAATAAATAAATAAAACCTCAATCAACCAACACACACAGGCAAACAGAAGCAAAAGCTGAGGTGATGGATACAGGTATATAAACCTGAATAGGTTAATTGTCACATATAATAGAATGGACTAAACTCTAAAAAAGACTGTAAAACCAGATTAAAAACAAAATCCTGGTATATTCTGGTATATTTAAAGAGACACATCTAAAAATAAAGACAAAGAAAGGTTGAAACTAAAAGGATGATGAAAATATACATCAGGAAAATAATCCATAAGAGAGATGCTGACATAGCAAATCACTAGGAAGATAATTATTCTAAATTTTTTGTACATCATGATACAATTTTGGTATAATACATAATGACGAACATAAATGGACAAAAGGAGATTTTAAACATCTATCTTAGTAACGGAAAGATAATTAATGCAGGCAAAGAAGATTCTAAAACACAATTTAGAACTTGATTTACCAAATATTTATATTTAGAATTCTGAACTCCACAATTAGAGAACGAACATTCAACTAAAGCATACATGGAACATCTGTGAAACTTGACAAAAGGCCACAGAACAAATGTTAGAGAATCAACAAATGTCAGAGAATTGGTACTATACACTCTCTTCTGTGATAAAGTACTATAAATTAATACATCAATAAGAAAAAGATAAAAATAGCATACACAATTAGAAATTTAAAAAGGCACTGCCACGTAAATCATAGCTGTAGGAAGGGATAAAGAAAAATATAAGGATGATGGCTCACGGAAATATTCAATTTGACTTTAGAATTAAAATTTCTAGACAATATAAATTGCCACAAACAGCAAGCAAGCAAGAGATTGGGAAAAGACACATGCGGACCATATCATTAATAAAGGATTAGTTTCTAAAATACATAAAACTACTTAGAAATCAGGGAGAAAAAAACTGTACAACAAAAACTCAGCAACATTTATAAGTAGGTATTTATAGAGCAAAAAATCCAAATGGTTCATAGACAAATGAAAAATAGCCCAACCTCACTAGCAGGGAAGGTCCCATTTTAAAGAACAATGACAGACTTTACAGTCATCGGATAATCGAAAGCTCTCACATCTGGCAACATCAACAGCACTGGTGAGATTCAGGACCACCTGACCTTCCATACAGAGTGTGTGGGAGAAGATATCGGAACAATCACCCTGAAGAGGAATTTTTTTTTTTTTCACGAAGTGGAAGATGCACCTTCTTTATTCTCCAGCAAATCTGATTCTAAGTGTTACTGCAGGAAGCACTTACTCCAGCTCATAAAGAGACATACAAAGGATGTTCATTGTAAGGATACTGTGGTAGGGAAACACTCTACATATAATGGGTTGATAAACCCTAGTTTGTATCATGGAATACCCCGCAGCAGGTGCAACAAATAAACTAAACAATGTGCATTAACCTTGATAGAGTTCAAAGCCACACTTCTGGGTTAAAAAAAGCAAGTTGTACAGAATGGAAAGTAAATCTATTTTTAATTCCCAGATTAAAGACAACTCCTTATATCTGATTCAAGAGTTATAAGGCACAAAATACTTCCATACATATTATCGTGTGTATTCCTCACAATACCAGTTAAAGAGATGGGTGCCGTTTATATATGAGGAAATGGAGGTTCCTTCACAGTGGTTCCATAGCTTACCTAGTTTTATGATTTAAACTGAATGCTTTTACTCTTCACTCCACATTTGCTTCTTTGGGATAAAGATTCTTTGTTTAAGAAAAAGAGTATTTGGGTTCTCTGACCAGAGCTTGAAAGAATGTTCTATGTGCCAAAGAGAAAGGAGAAACTGCTGGGATATATTCCAAATACATTTATCAGGTTCTCGTCCTTTTTGTTCGGTTCAGGAAGTGCGGTACTCAAGTGAAGAAAAATTACTTCAGTGGGGCCAACCTAGAGGAAACTTTGATGCTGCAAGCCAGCTTCAGTGAGTGTTCTTTACCAGACGATGCTGACTGGACCTGGCCGCCAACGGCAAGCACTGGTCCACGTCTGAATATTCCTCCTGTGAGGTCTGGCTTTTTTTATTTGTTCATGCATCTTCTCCCTGTTTTCTTTGTGTTTCCGCCTTGACATATTTGCCATTTCCTAACCACAGACCAGCTATATCATATTTATCTCAGGGAACACTGATTGCTCAGTTAGAAGGCTAAATGTAAGTATTGAGACATATTAGGAGTTTCCGTATGGCTTAGCGATAGCAAACCCAATTAGTATCCATAAGGATGTGGGTTTGATCCCTGGCCTTGCTCAGTGGGTTAAGGATTCAGTGTTATCATAAGCTGTGGTATAGGCAGCAGACTCCACTTGGATCCCGCATTGCCATGGCTGTGGCTGTGGCCGGCTGCTACAGCTCTGATTCAAGCCTTGGCTTGGGAACTTTCATATGCTGCGGGTATGGCCCTGAAAAGAACAATAACAACAAAAAAAGAGAGACATTATAAAAGATTTATCATGGTAAATTCAAAGATCCAGAGAGTACCATTACATACATTTTATATTTTTCTTTTTTCATATTTTTCAAATTGTTTTCTTCCCTAAAGGGTGTAGATAGGCTCAAGGATGTATTATACAACATGAGGAAAATAGCCAATATTTAACTGTGAATGGAAAGTAACCTTCAAAATTGTATAAAAAATTTAAATAACTTTAAAAGGCCTATTTGCAGAGAAATTTAGACAGCTACCAATCTGTGCTAGGAATTTTTAAATGTCTTCTTTGGGTGGAATATGATATAAAATAGCATGATTTGCAAATTAACAACAAACAACACCTTCATTTTCAGGCAGAATTATGTAGTATTTGACCAAATGAACAAAGGTTATGTTTAATTTTTAACATCGATCATACAGACACATATGAACCTACAGATACATATAATGTTTATTTTAAAAATGTTTTCTCTCTCTCTCTTCTTTCCTCCTCCCCCTCTCTCTCCCTCTTTCTCTCTCTTTCGTTTTCTGTAGGAATTTCCCATCAGTAGTGGACAACTTCATGTTCACATGGAGTACCTTCCCCAGTGATTTTGAAACCCTCCTTTCTTACAGAAATGTTGAGACAGAGTGGGTAGACAGCGTGTGCACAAACCTTACGAGTACAAGCACAGGGCCAGTGTCTGAAACATTCACCCTGAAAATAAACCACAGGACTTCAAAAGGAAGATTCTGGACACAGAGCACCAGGAGACACCGAATGGCACAGTAATTTAGTGGAGCATCATCTGTAGGAGCCACGGAGACCTGGATTTGAAGAGCAGCCCCTTCAAACTGTGTTCTTCAGGGAAGTGACTTGACCTCTCTATCCTTCAGTTTACTCATAGGATCACGTAAGTGTGGTGGGCACATACTAGACAAGCAACAAGTGATAGTTATAAATATTATTAAAGGACATTTAAGCCCGAACTAGGCAAGACTTACCGGTGGGCCTGCTGGTCCCAGAGCTCCTTTATTGATTTCAGAACAGGAGCAGGAATGCGGAAACTCCGGACAGGTCTCCTCGTCTCTCTGCGGAGAGAAAGAAATAGCATAACTAGTAACGAGATGGTCTACACAAATGGCTCCAGTGTTAAGGATCCAGGGTTGAGGATCCAGTGTTGTCACTGCGGTGGCATGGGAATTTCCCTGGCCTGGGAATTCCACAGGCCTTGGCTGCAGCAAAAAAAACAAAAACAAACAAAAAAACCCACCACAACAAAAAATGGCCTTAGGGACTTGAAACAGATTTCAGGATACCTAAAAAAATTCTTAGGCGATCATTAGTCTAGAAGGGCAGAGAATATTCTCTTCTGCCCACAAAATCTTTCCTTTAAAGAAACAATGAATGGGTGTCTAGTGAGATGCTGATCATCATCATTATCAAAGGACGTTGATGTAACCAGGATAGGAATCCAGGTAAAGCAAGGAAAGCAGAAGTGGGTACAAAAAAAAAAAAAGTATGGGTACTGTTTAATTGGCTTGGAGAAGTAGTAGTCTATGAACTAAACATCCTGAAAACTTTCTTTGGGTTACAACACTTTTTCCATTTCAAAGGATCAAAGAAGACTTGTTGGAAGAGTCCATCAAAACAACTGTCTCTTCACCAAAAACAGAGAAGCAAGTGAACAAAAATAATGCTTGAACACATCATCAGTTCCCTGTCACAATTACCTACAGCTCATGTTCTCTGGCTGAAAGTAAGTGAAACATCACAGACTCAGTCTAAAGCTTTGGAATAGGTCATTTCCTCTAGGAAAATTTTTTCGCCAGTGACACGACAAGATAGATTATGACTGTCCGGCTGAAGATATCTGAATGAGTTACCGGAACGCAGAGGAAGACAGAGCACCTGCTAAGAGCTTTTGAATGATGTGTGACTATCCCATTTGGAGCGGCAGCCAAAAAGGAGTTGGCCCTGGGATAACAAACTGGGAACTTCAAAAGGTTCATCAGTCCCTTTGGAGAGAGAGAAACTGAGCTTCATTTTTTAAGACTTTGTGGGAAAAGCAAAGTTAGAGCTGAAAAGAGCACAGATGATAGTTAAATGATCAAGTTGGAAATAATCTCAGTCTCTGAAATATTCACAACAGGACCCCCCTCCCGCCCAGATTAGAGCAAAGAGCCTTTGTATGCTTTTCTCTAAATGCTGGACAAAAGTCAAAAGTTCCAGCTCATGAAAAGTTACAGGCAAAAGCCCTGCTAAGGTATCTGGCCTGATATCTTGGGCAGCTGGAGTGAAATACAAAAAGTATCCTGAAAGATCCCCCAAATTAGGCTGACTGCAGCCCTCCAGACTGAGACTCGGTAAAGGTTTTGCCATTGCTGCTGACTGTGTCTCCACCCATGTCTTTCTACCATGGAATTCACCACTTTCAGTGACAGAAATAGAAAGGAAAGTCCTTGCCGGGGACGTGGTAATCACGTCTTGCTTGATGAAGTGTAGGATTCTGAGTGTTTCCCCTTCCCGTTTCCGATCTACCTGCCTCTGAAGCATCACAGGGTCTCTGATTCTATTCCTCACCAGAGGTTAATGGAAAGAGTTTTAATGAAAAAAAGAGTAAGCTACTTCCTTTTCAAGCTCAGTCACGATGGATTTACTGCCTGCTACAGAGGGGATCTGGTGTCAGATTTTACAAAAGCAAGTCTTTTCGACTCAGTGAGGTCTTCTTTGTGCCCACTTTCCAGGTTGAATTCTTAAGACCTGACTCCTCTTTGGCCATAACAGAGGCAACATTTCAGCTCACAGGTCGTAAAGATCCTTAGATATGAATCCGTTTTTATACACACAGGTATAATCCCCACGAATTACCCTTGGTATTAATAATGAGAAGAGGTTTGTTTTTCTAGCAGCATTGCATAGGTTATATAGATAATGACTGATTCCCAAACTGTATGGGAAGATGGCCTGGGGCACCCCAGCAAATTCACTAGGGCCCTCTGAGTGTTTAAAAAAATCAAGAGAAACAGCCATATTGAGCACAGCTTGGATTTGCTATGGACAACTAGCTCAAGGTAATGCACAGTATCAACACTAGATTTTTTTTGGCTATTTTTGGTATTTTTAGGGCTGCACCTGCAGCATATGGAGGTTCTGAGGCTAGGGGTCTAATCGGAACCGTTGCTGCCAGCCTACGCCACAGCCACAACAACACCAGATCGGAGCTGCATCTGCAACTTACGCCACAGCTCACGGCAACGCCAGATCATTAACCCACTGAGCAATACCAGGGATCGAACCCTAAACCTCACGGTTCCTAGTCGGATTCATTTCCGCTGTGCCACAACGGGAATTCTCAACACTAGATTTGGAAACACTATTTTTGATGATATCATATATTTGCAAATCTGATTTTTCAGCTGTCGCTATGAAGGATAACAAGTACCATGGGGGAGAAAAATCAATGTGGAAGAAGAAGTGAGGCTGGTGATGTTGGATTAGAGTCTGAGATATGAGAAATTATGCATTCTCAGTAGATATCCACATCCCATTAGTAAGTAGTTAGGGTTATTTAAAAATGAAAGTATATTATTTAAAACTTTTGATGTATGTATATTATTTTTTTCATCCTGGGTTGTAAGGATAGAAAGACTTATGAAGATGTTCAGACCTAATGATCTCATACAGGGAATTGCTAGGTATTTCTTTTGGCTCAGGGGCGCCATGAAAAAAATTACTGTGACACCAAAAACTTCATGAACCATGAAGTTTGGAAACATCTGGACTCTGTGTAGACAGCACCCCACGGAGCTTGTGCAGGTCCTACTGTGAATGTCAGTGTGTCCCGCTTATTCCAGACACGCCTCCTTCTTAACATCTTTCTAATCTTCATCATCACAATGGATTATCTCTAACATCACGTTTGTGAAACATGTCATTTTCTGGGAAAATTAAATATAACTTTAGAAAATGTCATGGAAGAACAGCCCAAATAAAAAAGAAGTATTCTTACCAGGCCAGGAAGTTCACAGCATTTGTCTTTATTGGCCCACGATGTGGAACAAACAATATCGAACATTTGTAACTCGAACTGCAATTTCAAGAGAGAATTGTCACTCCATAAAAAGATACATAGATACATTGTGTTTGCAACTATAATGATTTAATAGCATATATGACATAATAGAATGCCAATACATTTATAACACGGTATTACAGTGAGTAAATTAAAATAATAATACTATTTTCATTTAACATGTACAAAAGCCCTTTTATCATTGATCTTCAAAATGTAGAAGCATTCTAACAATGTCAAGCCAATTTTGTTCCTCAAACACACGATGATATAAGATTTTTTTGGGGAATTACTCCATCCAACCATTCATACTCCCTTATTTATCAAAAACTTCCTCCTCCCATCTCTACCTAAAAAATCTTAGCACCTCTGTTGAAATCTCCATGTACGACCCACTGGAGTTACTCCAAGTACCTCTGTAACCACACAACACTCTGTATGTCTTTTATGGAATATCTCCCACCATACAGTATCATTACATATATCTTCTTCTTAGACTTGAACATCTTGTCCAAGGTCATAAAACCACTTATTCATCTTTGTGCCCCCTATCATAAATGTGGCACATAGTAGGTATGCCTGAAGGCTTGTTGAATTAATTCTGATTTCCATCATTCATATGTACATTTGGAAACTTTTTCTTTAGTGTATTATGCAAGCCAAATACATGTGGACCTTTTTCTTTTTTTAACTGAGCAATGTTCTTTATTTTTTTATTATCTTTTAAAAATTTTTTTAATTAATGAAGTTTATTACAATTATAAGTGTACAAAAATCATCACAACCAAATTTTATAGCATTTCCATCCCAAACCCTCAGTGCATCCCCCAACCCCCAACTTGTCTCATTTGGAAACCATAAGTTTTCCAAAGTCTGTGAGTCAGTATCTGTTCTGCAAAAAAGTTCACTGTGTCCTTTTTTTAGATTCCACATGTAAGTGGTAGCATTTGATGTTGGTATCTCATTGTCTGACTGGTTTCACTTCGCATGATAATTTCTAAGTCCACCCATGTTGCTATAAATGCTGTTATTTCATTCCCTTTAATGGCTGAGTAATATTCCATTGTGTGTATGTACATGTGGACCTTTCGGATATGAAAATAAACAAAACCAGAGTCCTGCCTTCAAAGGATTTACAAAGAATAAGAGACAGACATATAAACACTATTTAGAATGTGGTAGGTGTCATCACAGATTCATATACAGTATTGTTGAGAATCTGTGCTACAACTATTTCTGTTTAAGCCATACATCACGCCATAAATATTTTTTCATTTTTATATTTTTTCCTTTGGCCATGCCCATGGCATGTGGAAATCCCCAGGCCAGGGATCAAACCCACGCCACTGCAATAACCAGTCACAGTAGTGACAACACCAGATCCTTAACCTGCTGAGCCAACTGGGGACTCCACATCATAAATATTTAGACAGTCTAGTTCTACTCACTTATGCTGGCAACAACTTAATGTATATTCTGAAATATTTATAAACATCATTACAATAATATAAGGACCTACACTAGCTTCACAACCCAGTCATTTCTAACAATGTATTTCTCCCTTTTAATATTTTCAAATATTAAAAGTATCATTAGAACTTTGGGATTAACAGATGCACACTACTTAATATAAAACAGATTAACATCAAGTACCTCTTGTATAGCACAGAGAACCATAATTTTTTGTAATAACCTATAATGGAAAAGAATCTAAAAAAGAATAGACATCCATCTATCCATATACAACTGAATCACTTTGTTATACACAGACACTAACACAGTGTTATAAATCAACTATACTTCAAGAAAAAAAAAAGTGTCATCAATTACAGAGCTAGGAGAAGGATGAAATTCTTTTCATTTTAAATCTGTAACTTTCCTTCGGCAAGTGGTGTTTTCAGTAAGAGCTAGAAACTCTTGTTGCCTTATTTTCTCTCATGTCAAACTCTGGATGAAATGAGAATACTCAAGTAGATACTATGACTGAAACAGGTTACTAACGTTGCATTAGCATAACAAGAAACCCTGCCCTATCTGACAGTAAAGAAAATGCAGCAGCCTTTCCCTTACTGTACACAGGAAGAACCGTACCTTGCAGCAAACATCCTTCCCAAGTGAATTTTGCAAGATTAATAAAAATAACCCTTAAAATTTGAAAGCAGATCCATAAATCAAGACATTGTGCTTTTCTGGTTTTATAAACAACAACGGTGTTGCTTGAAGAAATATGTGCATAGCTCACTACTCTTTTTTTCCATATTAAAAAAAAAATTTCCCAGAGTTCCCATCGTAGCGCAGAGGAAATGAATCTGACTAGGAACCGTGAGGTTGCAGGTTCGATCCCTGGCCTTGCTCAGTGGGTTAAGGATCTGGTGTTGCCATGAGCTGTGGTGTAGGTCATAGCTGTGGCTCAGATCTGGCATTGCTGTGGCTGTGGTGTAGGCTGGCAGCTGTAGCTCCGATTGGACCCCTAGCCTGGGAACCTCCATGTGCCATGTGTGCGGCCCTAAAAAAAAAAGGCAAAAAAAATTAAAATAAAAAAAAAATTCCCAAAGGGTATGATATCTAAGTCTATTCAGGGCAACCATACAACAAAATTATGATCATGAAAAAATTAGGTTTTTAAAATGAAAGCATTTTTAAAGAACATGACTGCTGATTTTCATGAACAATAACAAAAATATTTCAAGGAGCATAGTAGTTGGGAGGCCATGGAGCTGTACTGCTTGGGTATAATCCACTCAGAAGCTACATCATTATAAACAAATTACTTAGTGTGTCGGAGTCTCAATTTTCCTTATCCATAAAATTAGTATAATAATAGTAGCTATTCAATAGTAGCTATTAATTAATCTAATAATAGTAGCCATAACAATAAAATGAACTCACAAAGGGAAATATTTAGAACAGTTCCTGGAATACAGTTATAAATAATATATACTATTTTCATGTAACATGTACAAAAGCCCTTTTATCATTGATCTTCAAAATGTAGAAGTATACTATACAGAGGTCAAAATAGAATCAAAGTGAAAGTGATGCAGTATTGAGGGAAGAAATATAGCCAAAGTTAGTTTCCACAATAATCAGATCTATTTAAGGCTTTGGCTGAGAAAAATCTTAGCAAATAACAACAAGAGTAGCAAACATACGTTGAAAAACTTACTGCATGCCAGGCACTATCCTAAGGAATTTGCTCATCTCATTTAATCTACCAAACACCACTATGAGGTATGATAATAGTAATGTCAACGCCCTTCTCTAATTTAGGACCTGGGATGAAGAAGCCTAAGTAATTTAAGCACATGTTGAAAGCTGAATTCTGGTTAGAATCTGAGCAGTACATCTCATTTTCTTGTGGTTGATTTTGCAGTGAAAGAACTTGGTTCTAATGCTTAAAATGTAGATACCCCAGCCTGATTTTACAGTGCCATTTGTCTGGGGATGTTTATTAAATGGGTCCTATTATGACAGCATTAGATAGATTCAGTTAATTCTCTAAGTCATTCATCCATTAAGAAATGTTCCACTTCTGAATAGAGCCTTCAGTGTAAGAACATTTTAGTGAATGGAAAGATTTCTTTAAAACAAAGGCCTTTCACTAGTCCCAGGACACACCAGGCTTTCCTGAAATTTTTCAAATAAATATTCATCAGCCAATCACCTATAACAGTAGCATGTCTCCATGCGAAACTTGACTAGACTTCTGGACTTCTGCCCTGTTGAGTTACTGGCATCTTACAAGTCCATTTCATTTATTCAAGAGACTGAGTGCCTACTAAGTGCTGAATGAGACTAACACTATCATTTGAAGAATGCTCGTGGGCTGTCTTTTCTTTTTCAAGTTAGATGAAGTCAGCAGCCTTTTTTGTGCGAATACAACAAATTTATTCATAATTGTTTCGTATCCGTAATAGTTTAGATTCCTCAGCCTTTATTTAGGCGACTTCCTTTCCAAGGCACATTTCTGGGGACTGATTTTGTAAAATCTGGCTTTAATTCCAGAAGTAATTACACACACATTTATACAAATTATGGAGGAAACATTACAGAGATATGTCAAAGATCTTACATTTGAGTGCCTAAAAATGCAAGATGACGTGGCTCTAAATAAATCATACTTCAAGCAACTAAGGCAAGAGGCAGCCCCTTTTAACTTCTGCAACTTTTTCCCCTTTGTAACTAAGTGAATATTATGAAAGAATATATCTGCGCGCACGCGCGCACACACACACACACACACACACACAAAACAGCCCTCCCGCTTTCACTTTTTATAACCTCTTTCAAGGGAACACTTAGACAATTACAAATGCTCATTTTTTATTACTGGACATTTTTGTCTGGGTGGAGCACAAAAGGCAAGTCATTTGGGTTCAAATGCTGGCATGAAAATAAGATTAAAATATTTCTCAGCAGTTGAGTAACTGTGATCTGTGAATGGGAATTAAAATGTACCCCTGGCTCAACCTTCCACTTGATACCAGATTTCATTTTCTGAATTTTTCTATCATAACATTTTCAAGCTGCTAATTTGAAGTCAAGCTGTACCTGAACTTACACAAGTATCTAGAGAGCCCTACGTTGCCCAAGAACACAAGAGAAAGAGGCCTAGGGACCTAGACCATCTTCCGCTTTTAACTTAGGGTGTAACTTTTACTGACTTCACCTCGAAACTAAGACTTACTAAGCATTTAGCACTTGTCAGCTATTGAACATGGTGTTTTCACTTGCTCTCAATCAACTCATTGAATATAAGGGAAACTATGACGGCACTAATTCAATCAGGAGCTGAAAGTGAACAGCCATTGTACTTGGTAGTAATTAAAATGTTGAGGTGTAGACATGTTTGGGGGAACACTTGGGTCACGTTTATTTCAAGGTTATATATAATTCAAATAATGGTGAGTATTTGGACTTGCCAGTGTAGAGACAGGGCACATGGTCACTGTTACAGACCGGATTCCCTCCTCTGCCTTAGGTTCGATCATAATCAGTCTGACCCACACAGGGAGCAGACCTGTGGTTGCCAAGGGCAAGGAGGGGAGAGTGGGCTGGACTGGGAGTTTGGGGTTAGCAGATGCAAACTCTTACATTTAGAATGGATAAGCAATGATGTCCAACTGTATAGCACAGGGAACTATATCCAGTCTCATGGGATAGATCATGATGGAAGATAATAAAACAAAGGCAATGAAAAATGAATGAATGAATGAATGAATGAATAAATAAATAAATAAATAAATAAATAAATAAATGGAGTTCCTGTCATGGCTCAGTGGAAACGAATCCGGCTAGGAACCACAATGTTGCAGGTACGATCCCTGGCCTCGCTCAGTGGGTTAAGGACCCGGCATTGCCATGAGCTGTGGTGTAGGTTGCAGATGCGGTTCGGATCCTGCATTGCAGTGGCTGTGGTATAGGCTGGCAGCTGTAGCTCCTATTAGACCCCTAGCCTGGGAATCTCCACATGCCATGGGTATGGCCCTAAAACGACCAAAGAAAAAAAAAAATAAAAGAAAGGGAATGTATATATATGTGTAACTGGGTCATTCTGCTGTACAGATGAAACTGACATAACACTGTAAATCAACTCTACCTTAACAACAATAAAGAAAATTTTAAAAAATCAGTGTGACCCAGTGGAAGAGAGCTCAGAATGGAAAGCAGGCAACCATACGCAGTTCAAATATAGTCTGTCTCATAACTCACTTTCCTCACTTTTGAAAGGGAGTCCATCCCTAATTTCTTCAAGTCTCAGTTTCAGCTTTTCTAAAATGGGGATAATATAAGTATCTCTTCCTAGGAGGATTAAATAAGATAATCTCAGAAAGGTACATGCTGCCTAGTCTATGGTAGGCATGCAATAAATATTAGCCACTATTATCATTTTAGGGATTAAAAGTACAATTCATGTGAAAGCACAATTATTTTCTTGCAATTCAAAAACATTTGCTTCTATAGGATCATTGACTAGTCTACTGTTGATTCCTACATGAAAGCTTTAACTCAAGTAAATAAAATTCCTGAAAACTCCGTAACATAACTTGTACCTGTCTTTATTTAAGCAACAAAGAGCCAAACAAATGTCAACTAGATAATCATCAAAGTGTTAGACTTGAAAAGGTGGAAAAAAGACACTAAAGTTTAAACAGGATCGATGCCAGAATTCCAAAATTTTTCTAGAATCATCCCTGACTGGCAGCGTTATCATGTCATTGGATATCAAAAAAAAAAAAAAGATAGAAGAAACTTCTTGGGAGAAAGAAGATTGGAAAGGAGGGGCACAGTTACTAAATTTTTTCCCATGGGTGTTTTGACAGCTAAGTTAAGCCTGTTAATTAATTTGTCCCACTTGGGGTTTTTGCTGACTGTAAAATTCTGCATTTCTGAATGCAAGTTGTTTTTATTGCAGATATAAGTGACTTCAATACAATAGTTACTATATCCCTAAATTCGTTAACCTCTCCTCCACTCAACTTTGGTTTTAAAAAAACATAGTATTTTTAGACTAAAAATTCAGAGGTTTTCCATCTCCTGGCATTTTTTTGAATTATTGCTAAATTTGCCAGGGAATGCTGAATGATATACCACTGATATTTCTTAGATGATCGTCACTCCTCCGAGAATAACCCCAGACTTGTACATTACGCATTCCCTTTTGGTATTAAGGTACATATGAATATCAAGATTACTTTTGCCATCTGTGATTTCTAAATTGAAAGCTGAAGACTGATGTTTCTCTCTTGCTTTGCACTGAAACAAGTAATAACCCAAAAGAGCAAGTGAACTTCCAATCACATTCTTGAGATCTAATCTAATATCATCCATGTCAACATAATCAAATTCCTCAGCAAGTGGGTAGACTAAAAACCTATTTAGTAATCCTTTGTAGACTTCTGGATTCTAACAAAAGTCACAGCTTTTTTCCTACTAGCCTTACAAAGAACTCTTTAATGATTAACTTCTATAAATTCCCCTTTGTCTTCTACTGGGTGGAAGTTACCACAGAGAGTGCTCTGTTTAATTGCTTTCCTTTCATGTCTAAAAGTAAAGATTTATCACCGGTAGGCCTGAAACCTATGGTCATTTTTAATTTCAGAAATAAACTCTTTAGTATTTAATTGGTCATTATTATATATATATATAGGGTGTAATTTGAAACAATTGCTATAACTGTAATTATAAAACTGTAGTTGTAAAATATAAATTCTAATTAGAAGATGGCATGATATATAATATATATAATATATATATATTATTATATATATATATAGGGTGTAATTTGAAACAATTGCTATAACTGTAATTATAAAACTGTAGTTGTAAAATATAAATTCTAATTAGAAGACGGCATGATATATATTAGTGGGCTGTCGTCAATACCATATGTGGAATATGATATATATGAAACCTTTTTGAAAAGACATGATGCAATTCAAATAGATGACTTTCTATTTAATTTCTATCGAGTGTTTCTTGAGAACTTAGTCTATTCATATGAATATATTAGATACTCTGACGTAAGGCAGAAGAAGGTGATTGCAAATAAAGACCATGACATGCTTTATTTCAAGGAATTTATACACTGGCTAGAGAGGTGAAATGCAAATAGATGAAAGAGCAAGAAAAAATACATGTCTACAAATAATCAAGTTTTAAGCAAGTACTAGAGGTTTAGAAAAGGTGCGATGAAAAAGTGCTGTTGGCATCCGTTAATAATAATAGCTGCCTTTCATTGAATGCCTATTAAATGTCAGGGATTTTATGTCTAAAATTAAAGAATAATAATAGTACTAAAGTGATATGGGCCATAAGCTCATACACCTGGAAGTGTTTCTCTTTCTTAAACTAGAGTGTTCATTTATCCATCTGAGCATCTCTGTATATACACCCATTTATCCATACAAGGTGTTCTTAGTTTGCCAATTCTAGAGCCTTAAATTCTGAAGCGTATGGAACATATAAAAGTATGTTCCATGAAGCAGAAGGTAGTATGTTTCGTAGCCCAAAATACCACATGTTAAGAGGAGATATCATCTCAATATCATGTAAACATTCTTAAAAGTCTCTTACCAAAAAATGAAAACAAAAGAGCCTTCCAGAGCTGTCATAGTCTCTCTTTTCAAATATCTAAACCATAGTTCTCCAAAGGAAAGTAGAAACAAAAGGATTTTAAAGATACAGCAAAGCTAAATGTTAAACTAATTAGCACACATCCACCAAGATCTGAAGCATCAATGTTCCCCTATTGTACTTGAGTTCATTGCCATTGTTACCACAAAGAAAAATGCTGTGAAATAGCAAAGTGTCCCAAAGTAAGTTCCTTTACCACTCTGGGACTATTTTCTACTGTATAAAGTAAACAGATTATGCTAGAGCAGGGGGATTAGAACTGTGTTCCCTGAAGCTCTCTTAGGGAACCACTGGACGGTCGGGGCACAAGCTACCCCGTGTCCCCTCTCTTGCTCAATCAACATGGGTATGTTTTCATCATATTCATTTATCTGATATACTAGAAGATTTCATTTGTATGAAGTGATTTCAGTTTTAAAAGACTTTGAGCTCCACCAGGTCCTTCTAAAATCCCATAGAGCTAGCTAGTTCTACAGACCTATGAAAGCATAAGACAATAACAGTAAGTCATAATTAACTTGATTATTCTGTTGCACAGAAGAGAAATGTAGATTTGAATATTTGGAATTGCCTAAAGAACAAAATTCCCTCCAGGCTAACAGGCTCTAATTACAGAATGACTTGAATTAGAGAATGTGGCTAATTAGCAGGGAATGTGTGGTGTTAAAACAAAAGCTTGTGTATACCGCTTTTTTGTGGGTAGTGATTGAAGCGAATGTGATACCTTTGCCAATATGAAGTCTCCTAGTCTTATATCCCACGTTGTATAATGAAAAATATATCTTAGAATGATTTTTTATTTAAATAACCATTAATGATTAAATGGTAAACTTTACATTAGCAATAGCAAAATTTTAGTTTTAAAATGCCCAAATCTAACCCAATCTATCTCTTCAAAGCCACTATGAGGTACAACTTTACATCAGCCAGAATGGCCATCACCCAAAAGTCTACAAATAATAAATGCTGGAGAAGGTGTGGAGAAAAGAGAACCCTATTACACTGTTGGTGGGAATGTAAATTAGTGCAACCACTGTGGAAAACAGTATGGAGATTCCTCAGAAAACTAAAAATAGAATTACCACTTGATCCAGCAATCCCACTCTTGGGCATCTATCCAGAGAAAACCACGACTGGAAAAGATACATGTATTCCAGTGTTCATTGCAGCACTATATACAGTAGCCAAGACATGGAAACAACCTAAATGTCCATTGACAGAGGAATGGATAAAGAAGATGTGGTACATATGCACAATGGAATATTACTTAGCCATTAAAAGGAAAGAAGTAACGGCATTTGCAGCAACATGCATGGGCCCAGAAATTACGCTAAGTGAAGTCAGTCAGATGGTGAGACACCAACACCAAATGCTATCACTTACATGTGGAATTTAAAAAAAGAACACAATGAACTTCTTTGCAGAACAGATACTGACTCACAGACTTTGAAAAACTTATGGTTTCCAGATGAGACAGGTTGGGGGGTGGGGATGCACTTGGGGTTTGGGTTGGAAATGCTATAAAATTTGATTGTGATGATCACTGTACAACTATAAATGTAACTGAGTTAAAAAAAGGCTAAATAAATAAGTAAATAAATAACCCAATCATCTAATCCTGTATATAATAATCACATATTTTGTATGGATTTCTATCTGCTTATATAAATGAAGTTCAGTTCGATTCTCATTAACAATATTTTATGTGAATTTTCAAATATGAATATTTTTCCATTCAAAATTTAAAATACAGTAGCCTAATTCCTAGAACATCCTACTTATAACATAGCAGAAGCATATACCAAGAGCTTTGAATGGTCATGTTTTAATTCATTTGAAGAGGCTGTTTATCTCTTTATCTATCATTTACCAATCTATCATCCATCCATGCACCCCTTTACCAGACTTCCCCCCCTGGAAAACAGAGAATTATATTTTAAGAGGATTTCTTTTTTCTTTGACAACAATACAGCTTCATTTATTTATCAACTTACTGGTGCAGAGTTTCCGTTTGGTCCTCTTGATCTAACCATTCTCCCTAGGACTTCTACACCATCTGATGTGATATTAGACGATGCATTTATTGCCTTCTCACCCACTTGCTTGCAGTCAATAACCACTTTGGCCATAGTCTTGCTGACAATGATGTGTAGCTGATAAAAGTAAAGACGTTTTAGAAGAAGGAGGAAAAAATAGTAACCAAATTTACATAATTTCATGACATCACCAAAAAGTGTGAAAGAGAAGAGAGGAAATTCTGTCACTAGGCATTTTGTTTAAGGAGAAATGTTTCTTTCTTTCTTTTTTTTTAACCACTTCCATGATTGTCCCACATTTAGGTACCATCTCTATTTTTATTTCATTAATACTTTTCTTTAAAATGATTGGAATAGGATTTACTCTTTAAAAATCTAGCCTTCCTCCAAAGCAGTAACATATTAAAGCACAGGATCTCCTTTATGCCTTTTCTGAATGCAGGTTAAACACGAAAATATTTTTTTAAATGCTGGTGGACTTACCAGAAAAAAAAAATATCTGGAGTTCCTGTTATAGCTCAGTGGAAACAAATCTGACTAGTGACCACGAGGTTGAGGGTTCGATCCCTGGCTCACTCAGTGGGTTAAGGATCCGGCATTGCCGTGAGCTGTGGTGTAGGTCACAGACGTGGCTCAGATCTGGCACTGCTGTGATTATGGTGTAGGCTGGCATCTGCATCTCTGATTGGACCCCTAGCCTGGGAACCTCCATATGCCAAGGGTGTGGCCCATTTAAAAAAAAAGAAAGAAAGAAAAAAAAAAACTAAAGTACTACCAGTGGTTGGAAAATCATATTTGATAATGTTTATTTAATTTAAAATGAGGAGGGGAGATCTAGGGTTTAAAAGAGAAGAAAGGATGCTTTCTGGTGACTCCAGGCCCAAATGAATGAAAGCCCTTTGGTTTAAGGTCTGACGTAATTTCCTTCAAACTGTAATCTCTAGAATCTGGAGATCCATGATAATATAACAGGAGTCTACATAGTCTCTGTGAGGATTTGTAAAAAAATTTTGTGGTCATGTAGCTGACAGTCAACGGACAGTATATGCTAGATGAACTGCACTGTAAGTTCTGCCATGATATTTCAGTACTTATAAGTGCATTTCAATTTACAATGGCGCATGCCTCTTGCATACTACTTGCTATGGCAGCCTACTTGTTTAGTGAGCTGAAAGAGTGGGAATTAATAGACAAATAATGATTTCATACGAAATGAAAGCCAAAAGATTTTACCAACAGCTGCATGGAAAATGTATCATGGTAGTTCAAAGAGAAAAAAGTATAGGGCAATGTAAATCATGGTTATGAGAGTTAGAACAGCTAGCACTGTATTTGCATGGAGAGCAGAGGTTGAACGTCAGTCTTTCATATTAAATAGTGTTACTTTTAATTTTACCAGTTTTATTAAACTTTATTTCATTGCTGCATAGGAATTAAAAGCATAAAAATTTAGATCAATATATTTTTTTCTTTTTATGGCCACATGTGCAGTATAGGGAAGTTCCCAGGCTAGAGGTCAAATCAATCAGAGCTGCAGCTGCTAGTCTACGCCATGGCCACAGCAACACTGGATCCAAGCCACGTCTGTGACCTACACTGCAGCTTGAGGCAACACCAGATTCCTTAACCCACTGAGTGAGGCCAGGGATCAAACCCACATCCTCATGGACACTGTGTCGGGTTCTTAACCTGCTGAGCCACAACAGGAACTCCTAGATCAATTTTTACTGAGTGTTTTATTTAAGTCACATCATGATTTAAATAATTTAAGTCAAGAGTAGAGGCTCTTGAGAATTCTTTTTCCTACAAAAATGACTTAACCATTACCTAATAAGAGAAACACTGCTAAAGTCAATCCCCCAGATTACTTGCTTCACCTCTTTTATGATAATTTAGAAGGGTATAATTTGAATGTGGTGTGTTTTTGAGTCTTGGGATATCTTTCATTATTATAAATTATAGAAATTTTCATCTTGGATGCTAAGCAACCTAACATATAATATCATATAACATATGATGCTTTAAGAATGACTAACCTGTGGGGAGATTATTTATATGTTTAAAAAAAACTTTTGCTTTGTAAAAGGAGAAATTGAAAAGTTTTTATAAACTATTGTGCTTCATTTATGTAATTATTAACTTTTTGGAAATGACCTTGGGGCCACACTGCATATCCAAAGTGTAAAAATAAAGTTAACTGAAAATCAATGAGAAATCAAAGTGATTTTGGCTTTGGTTTTGTGGGGTTTTTTGATTTTTTTGTTTTTTGTGGCTGTACCCGTAGCATATGGAAGTTTCCAGGCCGGGGGTCGAATCTGAGCTACAGCTGCCGGCCTATACCACAGCCACAGCAAAATGGGATCCAAGCTGCATCTGCAACCTATACACCACAGCTCTGCAGCAATGTTGCATCCTTAACCCACTGACTGAGGCCAGGGATCAAACTCATATCCTCACAGAGACAATGTTGGGTTCTTAACCCACTGAGCCACAACAGGAACTCCAAGTAAAGTATGTTTTTCACTTATAAGTTTATAAACAAATCAAATTTGATCTGCGTAAGTTGGATTTGAATCAAGATTTTCCATTAATAGATTAATAAAGTAGTTTGTTATATGATAAGCCTTTACTTTTTTGCTTTTTTTGGCTGTTTGGCTTTGCTAACACTTAACAAATAGAAGAAGGTTTTTCTTCATACAGCTTTAAAAAACTTGAAGGTTTATAAATTTGAAACCAATTTTAAATGAATCTTATTTATAGGTCTTTGAGTTCTTCTGTTAAGGCAAGTAAAGCCTAACATTTACCTAAGATTCACAAAGGAGTCTTTGGAATGAGAGTTACAAGTTCATGCCTATATCAAAGGCTAAGATGGTAATGTTTAAAAAAAAAAAAACTAATAAAATCTCACATGCTTTTCATTTCCTTTGTAATATTTCTTGACTACTTTGTAATTAACTCCGCCTAACCAAAAAAAGAAAAATGTCTAGAAGTTGGTAAATAAATGACAATAATTCCAAAGAAATATTAATGAGACTATTTTGAACCATGAACTAATAAATCATCTGTATCTCATGTGTTTTTAAGATGCCTTGTACTTCTGGTTGTGTAGTCCTATTAAACCGAAAAAAACTTTCATGCCAATTTTCCTGTGCAAAAAGGGTAATAATTTTGTTATGCAATTGTTCTTATGCAGTTCTAGTATTCAAAACCCCAGAAAGTAGCAACGCGTGTAAATTTGATAGCTCTGATTACACTCAAGTCAAGGTGAAGACCGCTGTGCAACATCCCTTCCCTTCCTCTGATGGGACAAGAAGGGCCTGGACAAGAGGCAAGGATTTTTGCAGCACCACCCAGTAAATGCTCTGCTCTCCTGCCAGTCTTGGTATTGAGTTCCTTAACAGCCCAGATATCAATGGCGTTATTCACTAAACACAAAGGAAATAGTATATTTTGGGGTTTTGTTTGTTTCTTTTGCTTTTTAGGGCCACACTCGCGGCCTATGGAGGTTCCTAGGCTAGGGGTCTAATTGGAGCTACAGCCGCTGGCCTATGCCACAGCCACAGCAATGCCAGATCCAAGCCACATCTGCAACCTACACCATAGCTCACGGCAACACCGGATCCTAAACCCACTGAGAGAGTCCAGAGATAGAACCTGCAACCTCATGGTTCCTAGTTGGATTCATTTCTGCTGTGCCACTACGGGAACTCCAGAAACAGTAAATTTTGGAAGGAAGCCTATCTACTCCAGTGATCACCAAAACGAAATCTGTCAGAGATGTGAAATGTTAGGGACCAGAGTTCTATCACAAGTGCCAGATTAAAATAAGAACAACCAAAGGCAGGTTTTACAAAATTCTTTCTCAGGGTAACTTATAGGATGCCAATGATGGGTTGTTTGTAATAATGTATCTAAGTCTCAGTGCAATCTGTCTTCATACTTTAACATTATTTGGCTGCTGGCACTTCATCTATATTGGTGGCCAGGTAGACTAGCAACCCTTCCTATATCACGTACAATGCAGTGAATTAACAACTGTCTCCTTAATAATACAGATCCCTCTTCTACATGGAACCAGGACCACTTCTCTTGTAGGGGACCAAAATTTGCCACCCCAAAATGTCTCTTTGGTATGAAGATGATTTCAGGCTGAAAACAATCAAGGTCCAAAAGATTCAGGAAGAAACTTTGACCTTCCTTCTATCTGCCTAAAAGAATTGAGACAGAGGGCCTGTTCCCGGAACCGAGCTATCACCAGAAATAGCTGGTGAACAAGAATATGGGCTGGATGTGGTGAGGGAGACCTAGGCAGGGCCTAAAGAGTCAAGTATTCTGTGCTCCATGGTCTCTCACGGCTCAGCAAATATTTATTTATCAAACATTTGCTTTTCTATCTCCAAGTGAATTGCCTTCCTTCCCTTTGAAGTCCCAAACCACTACCCTCTACAGCCTCTTTTGTCTTTAGCTGAAGATGGTATTTAAGGTGAAAGTTTTGGTTATTTTGGTGAGTTACTCAGTGTTCTTGGGTTTCTCCATGTTACACATGTTATTAAACTTGGGCTTGAGTTTCTCCCATTACTCTGCTTCTCATACCAGTTTAATTCTTAGACCAGCCAGAAGGCCCTAAAAGGGTAGAGGAAAACGTCTCCCTCCTGACACTATTAATGTCTCCTGGGGTATTTGATAAAATGTACCTTTTAGGGTCCTGCCTCAGAGCTACCAAATCAGAATCTCTGGTCCTTGCTAACAAGCCTGAGGGTAATTCTTGTTTCAGTAGAAGTACGAGATCCAAAGCTCCACGGAATGTTTTTTCTTGTTCATTTTCGTTTTTGTTTTACATCTCTCTATTGCTTTTCCAGCAGCAAATAGAATAGAATAAAGAATATATGTATACAGGCCTTACCTTATGAAAGCTTCCATAGAAAATTTTCTTAATTTCAGGTCCTTCAAAAGTAACAGTTTGAAAATCTCCACGGTAGTCATAGTTGAAATATGTTAGGGTTTTCCCACCGTCTAATCGAACAAAGGAAAAAAAAAAATAAAACGTTTTACAAAGTATGAAAATGGGTAATTTTTCTAAGCATCAACTCAAGACTGAAAATGATGTAACTTGGTTTTCAGGCTGTTTTTGGGATAAAGAGACGAGTAGGTAAGGAAATGATCCATAGCCTTCAGGTTGCCCCAGGCTTTCAACTGGCCAGATTAACTGACCTAACCCTGTAGTGATGACACTGAGGCAAGGACACCTACATATATTCCTCCTCTGTACTTCCTTCATTGCCTAGACTCTCATTCCCACCCCCTTTAGGGTGATGGTCATCTGAAGTTGGAAGCAGAGGAAGACAAAAAGGAAGAATGAAATTAATTAAGAAATGAAGTTAATCTTAAGAAATACAAAACTGACCCTTTGCCTTATTAACCACTGGAGCAACCAACTTTCCCAGGACATGCAATTTATATCACCCCAAATCAGTGATACTTCAACATGTCTTTTATTATGAACAAACAAACAAAAACCATTGTACTTTTGAGGACTTTATGTTGCCAGGAATATTTTATCACCAAAAAAAGGGGATATTTTAGCACTAATTCGTTCCTAGGTTACAATTTAATTTTTCCATCCTGCTTTCAAAAGGAGCAAGGAAGTAGTCAACATTTCAAGAGATTTCTTTGTTTTCAAGTCCTGGTGTGTACAGAGTTAGCAAATTTCCACCCTATTAATCTAAAGCTTTCTCAGATTTAAAGAGAAATATTTACATCTATAGATTTCTCTTAGTTTCAATATCAATGCAGAAGGCTTTCACAGTATTTAGCTGTTGATTCATTTCCATGTACTAAGAAGTCCTTTAACAAACACTAGTTGGAAACAAACTTAAACTACTTCCCTTATCCAAATGTTTGCATTAGTACCTAACAATAGCCACCAAATTTGGGTTCCCAGCTTGACGGGAATCCTAAACAAAAAATATATTCAGAAAACTCAGGAACATTAACCAAAACCTTGATTCTCTTAAGTGATTATCATTTGTGACATTCAAGAGCAAAGGTTAAGAAGTTTCCTTTATTGTTTCCTCCTCAACTTTGCAACCTCCAAACAACAAAAGGCCTCATTCTTCAGAACTAGTCTTTTTTTTTTCTAGATTCACTGTCTAGATGATCCCATCCAGTATCAGGGTTTACAAATCACATATATACAACTTTTAAATTTATACCTCCATCCCAGAATTCTTACCAAATATACTGCTGCCACTCTGATATTTTGGGGGGATATGAAAGAGGCATTGCAATATTGCAGTTTCTAAGAAATGTATATTTGTTATTCAAATGACCAAAACATTTCTCATATATACTTGGTCTTTGTTTTGGTTCCTGGCTCACAGCTCCTAAAACCCTTGGAATTCTCTGTGGTAAGAGCCATAAATGTGCTTTTGTTATGTTAATAAGGTGGCTTTTGTACAGTCCTGAGGTGGAGAACCAGTCACGTGGTTAAGTGGTTAGAGGATCAGAACTTTCAGTGCCCCTTCCCCAACTTCTAGGGAGGAGAGGGATTGGAGATTGAGTTCGATTGCCAATGGCCAGTGACTTGGTCAGTCATTCCTATGCAATAAAGCCTTCATTAAACCCCAAAAGGACAAGGTTCTGAGGGGTTCTGGGGCTAGTGACTACGTGGAGGTGCTGGGAGAGTGGTGCACCTGCAGAGGGTAAGGAGCTCTGAACCACTTCCCCAGGCCTTATCTAGGCCTCTCCTCCTTCTGGCTGTTCCTGAGTTGTATCCTTTTACAATAACCTGGCAATCTAGAAAGTAAAACACTGCTCTGAGTTCTGTGAGCCACTCTAGCAAATTAGGTAAACCAGAAGAAGAATTTGTGGGAACCTCTGATTTACAGACTGTTAGTCAGAAGTCCAGGTAATGAGTTCCCGCTATGGCACAATGGAATCGATAGTGTCTCTGCAGCACCAGGACACAAGTTCGATCCCTAGCCCAGCACAGTGGCTTAAAGGATATGGCGTTGCCACAGCTGTGGCATAGGTTGCAACTGCAGCTCAGAAGCTGATCCCTGGCCCTGGCCTGGGAAATCCATATGCCTAAGGGCATCCAAAGGAAAAAAAAAAAAAGGTCCAGGTTATATCCTGAGTTGGAGGGGTTGTTAGAACCTCTAGTTTGTAGTGCCAGTAACAGCCTTGAACTTGCCACTGACAGCTGAAAACGAGGAGGAGGGCGGTCTTGTAGGAATGAACACTCAACCTGTGGAATCTGACATTCCTTCTGGGCAAATAATGTCGGATTTGCGTTGAATTCTTAGACACCCTGCTGGTGTCCAAGAATAGCTTGATGTTATGTGGGCAGCTTGTCCTCCACCCACTACCTCCAACGTGTATGTTGGAATTGGGCACAGGAACCCAAAAGAGGCATCTTACACCTACCTTATCCAAGCACAAGAGGTGACTTCTGATCCCATTCCTCCCACTAATCCCACCCCCATCAACCTTGCTCTTCCTGTAGTTTCCCCAGCTCAGGAATTCTCTCTCTCCATGTGCTCACCACCAAATCCCAGAGCCTGGTGCCAGCACATAGTAAGAACTCAGTGAATACTCATTGAAAGAAAGTAGATAAACGAATGAATCAGCTGTTACATAGTTCAATGTTTGTATTCATGAGTGGCTTAAAATAAGTGAGTTACTCCACCATACACACTAAACAGGCAAGATGGCATGTCACATACATTACTCATAAATGTGTGTGCAAGTGTTTTACAAATAAATATACTTACTATCTAAAATGACTCCAACCAATGGGTCAGAATTTTTATTTAAAATCTCCCAAAGAGCAAATGGCTCCTCTGGAGTGTCAGGAAGAATGCGGAAGAGAAAACTGATTGTGTAGTCAGAGGGCAGTCCTTCTGGATGTAAATATCTGAAAATGGAAAGAAAATGGTACAGTTTATTGTATCCCTCTTCAAGAAATTAGCTATATGATTATAAAAGCAAACACACTTTCATTACCCAAGATGTGAAAAAGAAGAAAATAAAAGATCACCATTATTCCCATTCAAAAGTGATAATTGTTTTGCGGCATTTCCCTCCAGTCTTTTTTTCTTTTTTCTTTTTTTTTGTGTTTTTTGCCCATTTAAGGTGCATGGCATATGGAGATTCCCAGGCTAGGGGTCCAGTTGGAGCTGCAGCCCCTGGTTTATGCCAGAGCCATAGCAATGCGGGATCTGAGCCGTGTCTGCGACCTACAACCATTGAGTGAGGTCAGGGATCGAACCCACGTCCTCAGGGATACCAGTTGGGTTTGTTAACCGCTTAGCCATAACAGGAACATCTCCTTCCCTCCAGTCTTTAAAGAATGTGAAACCATGTACCAGACCTTAAATCTTTGTGTTTTAAAGTAAAAGGCTTTTCCTTTAACCTCCCAGGCCTGCCCTCAGTCTCAAAAGTCTGACTCAAGAATTGATGATTAGGAAATATTGTTACAGCTAAAAACTTGTTAAAACAATCTCCATTATGTCCTGTCCTGCCTTGGCCCACTATGTTATCACTAATGTTTACTTTCTAGTGAGGTTATATTGCACCCAGTGTCTGGCTTTTCCCACATAATCTCTTCCTTGCTTAACTGCTTTCTTTTACTAATGGTTACTTGCCAGTTAAAGTTCTATCGCATCAAGCGTTTTCTTTTGTAATTGAAACACTCCTTAACACCCCTTCCCTGTAAGCAGTCTTCATGCCAGAGAGAAGGTCAAGGAATGATAACCTCAAGGACAACCAGAAACCATCACCAGACCCACTGACGCCGGCCTTGGTGACTCTGAAATGATCTATGAATGAAGAATAATATAGACACCTTAATCAATAATCCTGTCTTCTGAGCTAAACCAATAAAATACCTTGTTGTCCCCTCTCAAGTCAGGGCATAGTTTTGAACCACTAGCCTGCTGTGTCTCCTTTGCCTGGCAGAGTAATAAAGCTGTTCTTTCTCTTTCTCAAAACTCTGTCTCCGAGACTTACTTGGCGCTAGTGCACAGAGGCCACCTTTTCAGCTACAAATATAAGTTATTTGTCCAATTATATAATTTTGCCTTTTTCTTTTCTTAGCACCATTTACCACATCTTCCACATTTCCTAAAATATTATTAAGAGCAGGATATTTAATATCTGCACAACCTTCTCTTGTCTGTTTATTCCATCATTCATCTGACTGATCACTTTTTATTAAACATGTAAGTAGTCTCAAGTTTTAGTATCCTAAATGGTTTCTATCTGCATTCCTTCTATAAAACTTAAGCCATGGTCACTTCCCACCACTTGTGTGAGCGGTAGTAGGGTAGGAGAGTTACACACGTAGTTGTAGAAGTCCCAGTAGGGGATCATAAAGAGAGAGGGAAACCTAGAGGGCTTTTCTGTAAGTTAATAATTGCTCAAGAAAGTCATCAGAACATCATGGAATGAAGTACACTTGCTTAACTATAAAACCATAAGCCAAAAATAAGCCTCAGCTCATTATGTGAAAGAGAAAATGAGGCCTGCTTTCAAGTACAGCAGGAGAAGGATCGTTAGGACCAAGGACAGGAATTTAAGGGAAGGATGACATTCCAAAGCAGGAGACCCTCATTATATGGAAACCTGAGATGATTCACCATATTTTAGCATGTGTTACCACCTTTCCGGTGATTTGAATAAGCACCAGGACAGTCCTAGTTTGACCTCGTAGGGTCAATTACTCTTACCTGATATGAAGGCGGAGCTAATGGTGGAAGCCTGACATCTACTTAAAGAATCCACTTTGCTTGGATTATAAATGCAGCCCATCTAATCCCCAGAGCAGAGCCTCCTTGCTGCCCACTTGCATCCCTTACAAATGTCCTGGCTTCATAAATCTATTTCTTGCCTATCATTTTGTCCCTTGCTGAATTTCTTTTGCACTGAGGCACAAAGAACCTGAGCCTCAGTAAGTCCAGACATCAGGTGGGTGATTCTAATTTAAAAAAAAAAACATGGATTCAAGTCCCAACCTGGGTTTTGGCTGGGTTCAAGCCTCAGCATGTGAGCTGAAGTCCCAGTCTGGGTTTTAGGTGTGTTCCAGTCAGAGGTGTCTCAGTTTCAGGCGCATTCCTGTTGGGCTGTGCGCTGTGATGCACCATCCAGATCAGCCTTCAAGAATTAAGATCCACTACTCCCGCTTCTGAAGTGATGTCTGCAGACAACACTCAGATACCAGCTCCCCCAGAAACTGCCTCAGTGGAAGACAGACAACACTCCCAAGGTCATGCTGACTTTTTAAAGGGCACCTCTCTTTTCAATGAGTGGCCTTTGAAGGGGTTATAAGGACCAAAGCCTCTCATTCTGAAGGAGGGAGCTCCATTTTCAGAACTCCTGTGTGTGGGGCGACTGAGGCTTTTATTGAGATGGCTTCACAGATTGACTTCTCTCCCTTGACCTATCCCACTGCTCTTTGTTCCCTCCCAGAAGAGCACAGCCTCATCAACTTCCCACATACCAATCTTTACCTCTGGATCTGCTTCCTGGGCAACCCCAACCTGCTACAGGATCTTATCTCTCTAACAATTAAGTGGACCACTTTTACCCTTTAACATTTTTCCCTCGAGCAACAAATACAGTCTTTTACCTATTTAGGAGACCCATAATGTTCATTAAGTAAATTGATAAATTTGTGAATATATGGGAATTTAGTATGAATTTGAAAATGAAAGTTTGATCTGCAAACATTAAATATTTATTCATTCACTCAATATTTGTTGAGTGCCTATTATGTACCAGACATAGCAACAGGAGTTTTATGTACATTAGTGAATAAAACTGGCAAGGATCCTATTCTTGTACAAGCACTTAAAATCAAGCAAGGTAAATTATACACTATATTAGAAGGTAATAAGAGCCATCAAAAACCACCACCACCACCACCACCAACAACAACAAAAATAGCATAATGGGGATTGGGATTGTTAGAATGCATTATTTTGCAATTTGAACTAAAAGTCATCAGCACTGGCTTCACTTAGAAGGTTCACTGAGAAGGTTATATTTGCACAAAGGATCATTGAGAAGGTTACATTTGAAAAAACACTTACAGGAGGTGAATACATCCAGCCAGTGCACATACTAAAGTGGGGTATCCCTGCTGTATTTTAAGAACAGACTAATAGAGACAAGAGTGGAAGCCAAAGAGGTAATAGCTCCTCAGATAAAGTGGGGCCCTTTGGCCTTTCAAGAGCTTTGATTTTACTCCAAGGGAAGTGGGGAATCACTGACAGATCTGTGGAGTGACTGGAGTGACACGATCTGACTTAGACATTCTAAAAAAATCATCCTGGAGAGTCCCTTGTGGGGCAGCAGGTTAAAGATCTGGTGGTGTCACTGCAGTGGTTTGGGTTGCTGCTGTGGTGCAGGTTCAATCCCTGACCCAGGGGCCTTCCACATGCCAGGGGCGTGGCCAAATTAATGAATTAAAAATCACTCTGATTACAACCTGGAGCACAGACTCTAAAAAGGTAAGGGTATGGAGTTCCTGTCGTGGCTCAGTGGTTAACAAACCCGACTGGTATCCATGAGGACGCAGGTTCAATCCCTGGCCTCATTCAGTGGGTGAAGGACCTGGTTGGTTAAGGTTCAGTGGCTGTGGTGTAGGCTGGCAGCTGTAGCTCCGATTCAACCACTAGCCTGGGAACCTCCATATGCTGCTGATGCAGCCCTAAAAAGAAAAAAAGAAAAAAAAATGGTGGAGAAGAAAAGAGGAGCCACCACTGAAAAGGAAGAGCTGATAATGTAGACAGAAACTTAAGACAGTGTGCGTCCCAGAAGCCCAGCAAGGAGAGTAAATCCAGCAGTTGATACATGATCAACTGTATCAAAGGCTGGTGACACACTGAGTGAGACAAGGTCTGGGAACAAACACGGAGGCCAAGGGCCCTGCTGACTGGATGAATAATTTCAGTGGAATAGTAGGAGGTTTTCCCTTTGGCAATTCTCATTTTTGACTGGGTCTCCAGGAATGATTTTCAAATATCCATTTTAATTTTCATCACTAGGCAGTGTGAAAAAAAAGGAAAAAAACCTGCCGAAAGGGAATGTCCGATGTTAGCTTTACCTAAAGCCACATATAGTACTGTAATAGGCTTGAATTCAACAAACAGTATTTTGGAAGAAGGTGGAAAAGCAACTTGTTTATAAACAGAATACAATTTACTACTCGAATATGATCTCCCCCACTTTTTCATGCGTATGTGCACACCACATCACAATGTGAGCATGGAAAATGTTTTACATTAAAATACTGAAGGTATTTTGAGACAAAAAGAAAAGCTGACTTGGGAGGTAAAGTAGCAGATGACATCTGAGAGATGAATCCTTAAACCAAGAACCCCTAATTTGTAATCTCAAGGACCTCTGGAGTTTGCAGAACTGCTGAAAATGGCCCCAGGAATCCCAAGGTGAATCACAGCCTGTGGGATGACTTGATAATGCAGTTTTTACATAAACTAAAGGGAATTACTCTTGTGATTTCTCAAAGATAAAAAACCACCTGAATTCATGGTCCTAGCATAAAATGGTTTTGGGGAGTGGGCTCTGGGGCCTGATGACCAGGTGCAAATCCCTGCATGGTCCTTAATAAATTAGGTGATGTCACTCAAGGCATTTAGCCCCTTTGTACTTTAATTTCATTATTTGTATAATTAAGATAATAAAGGACTCTATTTCATAGAGCTCTTGGGAGGGTTGAGTGAATTACTACACATTTAACAATGCCTGGCATATGGTAGTGCTATGTAAGCATTAACTGCCTTTATATTTTTCTCAAATCAACAGACATTAAATTTCAACTAGCATTATGTGTGAATCGAATGTTTTTAAATAAATCTAAACATCATCTGCTCTATCCATCATGGAAAATCCTGCTGGGAATTATTACAGCATATTTCAAGTTGACGTCATTTTCATATTAAGATATCATAAACATTAACTGGTTTTAGTATCTTGCAATGGAAACATACTTAGTTGGCTGGGAAACCAGGGCATCTTTATGAATGTGGTAACAAGGATACACATTGAAGGTACCAGGCTCCATCGAAACCCCTTCCACTGATGAAAAATCCTTTTCAACCAAACCAAATAATTCCATCATCTTAAACCCTAAAGGGAGTGAGAGAGAAAGAATAATAAACAGGCACTGTAGGATTTTAAATTTCAAAATTAGTCTATTAAGGATTAAAAAAATCTGGATCCCAAATGGGAGTTATTTAATATATTTATATTTGGAAAATCTGTGATACTGCATACCTGCAAGGTCAGTGCCATCCTTATGCACCAGTGGGCAGGCTGGAAGACAAAACAAACAAGATAAAACCCTAATTTAGATATTTTCCAAACATATTCTTTCCCTGTCCTGAGAATAGGAAGCTGACATAATCTTTACGGAAGTCAATTGTGGAGGAAATCCAAACCAGATGTGGCTACGGCTTTCTGTGGATTCCTGAAGATTGAAACTCTCTCCCTTCTCCTATTAAAACCAAAGGGTCACAGCTTCTTTCTCCTCTGCTGGGTCCATTAAAATCTATGGTGTTCACTCAAGTGCATGTGTTGGGAGAAGTCCCACTGCTGTTGTGTTACCCCAATGAGCAGCCTTAATACATTTTTGAAAACTATCTGCTACAGCTAAGAGAGTTGCTTTTAAAAGCAGCAAACTGTTCCATTTGGAATGGATGGGCAACGGGGGTCCTACTGCAGAGCCCAGGGCACTGTGATATGAGTGGGTCACTTTGCTGTACAGCAGAAATAGAAGAAACGTTGTCAATCATCTACACTTTAAAAAAAAATACATAAACGCAGACTCACATCTTTTGAGGGAAAGGCTTTACCAGCCTAAAACCCTAAACCTTGAAAATGTGAGGTTCATTTCCACATGCTCAAAACCACCAGACTCAATATCTGCCTGACAAACAGCTCTCCAAGTCAAATTCTTTGTCCAGATCAAGATGGGTCTCATTACTTAACCAGTATAAATATCTCAGCCTTTAAGCAATGTAAGGGCAAATTCCAAAGAACTAACTTGCTGACGCAGTTTCGCAGACAAAAGTAATCAGTTCATCTTCAATTTTCTTAAAGGCGTCGAAGTCATCCACAAAGAAGACATGCCGGGCACTGGGCTTACTGCCAATGCTAACCAACTCCGAGTAGTCTGCATCAGCCACACCGACTGCAAAAATGCTGTAACCTGTGGTGGAAGGGGAACAGATTTCGGATGACTTCAAATTGTACCAAAAGCAAACAATGCCACTTAAGACATGTCCAAATGTTTAAAATATGTTTATTTAGGAGGGCCATTGGGGGGTGGATAATTCATTCTTTACAGTTCATCAGAATTCTGCATACACATAATTCACTATATGATAATTAACCCATCATCCCCTAAAGAAATATTCCATTTTAAGGACGCTCAAGAGAGCCAGTGCTTGAGACAAAATAGTTTCCATTTGAGTTGTATTTTTATGTTTGCATATTTTATAGCAAAATAATAGAACTGTAACCTGGAAAGTATTTTTAAAATCACATTGTCCAGTTAATTTTAAGAAAGATTCACATTAAGTGAAGTAAGCCAGAGAAAGGCAAATATCATACGATATCACTTATATGTGGAATCTAATACAAATCATTAAAAAATAACATTTATTTATAAAACAGAAACACACTCAGAGGTTTCAAAATTAAATTTAGGATTTCCAAAGGGGAAATCATGTTGCGGGGGGCTATAAATTGAAAGGATAGAATTAACATGAACATACAATTATATGTAGAATAGATAACAAGGATAATAATTATTATAGATAATAATAGTGCAGGTAAGTTTACTCAGTGTTCTGTAACAACCTACGGGGGTGGCGGGAGAATGGATGTATGTGTATGTATAACTGATCTGCTTTGCTGTAAACATGACGCTAATATTACATTGGAAATAACTCGACCCCAGTAAAATTTTAAAAGGAAGGAAGGAAGGAAGGGAGGGAGGGAGGATGGGAGGAAGAAAGGAAGAAAGAAATAGAAAAGTTCCCTCGTGGCTTAGTAGGTTAAGGATCCTGCTTAAGTGGCATTGTCACTGCGGCTGCTCAGGTCGTGGCTATGGCATGGATTCTGTACCTGGCCCGGGAATTTTTGCATGCTGCAGATACAGCCAAAAAAGAAAAGAGAGATTCTGAAGTATTTAAGTCATGCTAATGTATTTGGTATTTAGAAAACAACAATGCAAACAGTATTATTGGTAGTCACTACCTGTACTTAGAAAACAACAATGCTTATTGTTTTACTTATCTATGTAAAACATACCATCTGATTGCATCTCCTTGGAGATTTTGTTCACATCATCTTGTGATCGTCCATCCGTTATAACCACGATGACCTTTGGAATGCCTCTTCTGATCCCTGACTCTGCAGTAAACAAGTTATCTCGGACATGCTTAATTGCTTTTCCTGAAACAAAGGAAGGGAATAGCTCAATTTCATTCCCTTCCATTTTTGCATCGTTAGAGATGGGAGGGCAGGAACAAAGTTCTTAAATCAATGAAAAAAATTTTTTTTTTAATCTGTATTATTATGCTTCAGAAAGTAGTCATTTTGATAATTAGTAATAATTAATTACTTTGGGTCTTAACTGGGTCTCTTTTGGTCTTACCTGTTTTTGTATTTCCTCCTTTGTATGAGATATGTTTAATTGCATCAAGAAGAGTCTCTTTGGTTTTGTAAGAGTTCAGTTTAAATTCTGTCCTGGGGTCATCAGTGAACTGAACCATTGCGACCTGGAGAGAGAAGGTGTGTTTATTTTTACATATATGTAGATGTCCTCTAGGCCAGACAGTATACACTACAGCATGATTACAGCTGTAGTTTTAATTTCTTTCTTAACTCTGGCCACAATACTCTTGGTTTAAAATTTCAGACAAATACCTACCAAATCAGACAACACATTCACTAGCATTTTTTCTCTAAGTACTTTTCAGCCAGTTGTTTATTTTAAAAGTCTCTCCCTAAAGCAAACCTATGAAATAATGACTACTATTCTACCACTTTACACATCAGGCAACTGAGGCACACAAAGCCAAGTAACAAGTAAGATTAGAAGTCACTGGCAGAACCAACGGTTGAAGCCAGGTAATTCTACTGCAAGATCTGTCTGTGTTCTTAATCATTACGATATAAATCATCCTGGCTTCACTTCCTATAATTTGCTTCTATTCCTATGCAACTTTGGGGACATTTAAAATTTATCGGTTTTGTTTGTTTTTCAGAAGGATGATGAAGGGAGTAAACACAGAATCTTCATTGTGCTTTCTTTGATTTTGTGAGCCTTCAACTGCTACCAGTTTGTCAAAGTCTATTGCAAACTGTCATTATCTTTATGATTCTTCCTCTGACTTCTCTAGTCAAAACAAATTTCTCCTCCCTGAATTGCACGAGCACTTTCCTCTCTTATAATTCACCTTACACCCAAATTTTCTCAGACATTCTTCCAAAATATATTCCCAATCTGTTCATTTCAGGCTTCTATCATCTCGGCATTGGACCATGAGAGCAGCATCTTAACAGGTCTCTCTCCATCCACTCTCACCTCTGTTAGTGTTCACACTCCACAAAACAATCAGAATGATCCTTTTAAAAAGCTTATCAGATCTTCTCTCCTTAAAACTTCTCAGTGGCTTCCCATTGCATCTAGGATGACACTCAGTTCTTTCAGTGACTCAAGATGATCTGAGACTTGAGTCTTGAATAAGATTCAAGATGATCTGGCTTTACCCACATCTTCCACCTTACCTCTTTTCCCCTCCCCCTTGCCCCACATGCTTATCCACTATATTCCAGCCAGAAGTTTTAAGCACCGGAAGCCTCAAAACTCATTCACCCTTTGCACTTACTATTTTGCCTGTCTGGAAATTCTGCTCTCAGATCTTCCTGGCTTCATTCACATGTCAGTTGAGAAGCCACCTCTTCAAAGAAGCCTTTGTTGACCATGCTATTTAAAATAATCTCCTGTAAATTTAAATCTCAGTTCAAACGCTCACATAGCTACCTTATAAGTTTATCAGTTTTTATCTACCTTTCATTCTCCTCCTCTCCTTACCGCTAAAAGTATGAGCACCATGAAATTACGGACATTGTCTACCATCCCCATTATGTCAATTCTGTACCTAACCAAATTAAGTCCTCAATAAATGTTTGTTGAATGAATAAATTAGTGGGTTTGTTCCACTTGTTCTACAGTAATCTGTGACCATGGCCTCTTTCAAGATTTTAATGTCCTTGAGGGCAAGAGGAATATGGGATGGTCCTTAAAAGAGGTACTCTGAGTATACAGAAGAAACATCTGCTGAGATGGCCATTCTAACCTGTCAGTTTGCTGAACTCAAAAACTTTCAAGGATTTGCGAAAAAAAAAAAGGGTGGGGGGAGGGTTAACATCTTCTCTAGCTCTATCAGTCACCAGTAACTGCTTCCAAACTCAGGTCTGTCTATTCTCTCATTCAGGTTTGAATCCAATCAGTATCATTCTCTCCCCATAACCCCAGGAAAGTAGCCATAATAATAGCCTGGAATAATTTTTTGATACAGCGAACAAATTAATGATGGATATATTATCCTTACTTGAGTTCCATCTGCACCGATCTTGTCCAGAGCTCCAACAGTGCTATACAGAAAGTTGATTATCTTATTGAAATTTTCATCTCCAATACTCCATGATCCATCCACCATAAACACCAGATCTGCTTTGGCAGCTTTACATACTAGAGACCAAAGGTGAATTTTGAGTCAGAAGAAAAAAAAGGGAAAAACAGAGTAGTTATTAAAGGACCAAAGCAGAGAATAGTTTCCCTCTAGTAACTATAGCTCTTTCCCAGAGGAAAGGTACAAATCAGATTCCAGATTCCTGTTCATGATACTTTCTGACCATCATTTCTCTCCTATATGCCAGTTTACCAGTCATGCATAAGAAGCTTCTGTGAAACATGTGGACTTAAAGAGAAAAATATCCACCTATCTCAGCCCCAAAGAACAGAAATGAGGGAATGGAAAAATGCGGAACTAAACTGATTTAGAGACAGAAGTGTCAGCAAACGCTCCAGTGCCTACTGATTAGAAGGAAATCTAAACTGCTGTTCTGTGCACCCTGCCCTCTGCTTCTTGAGTTAATAACGTGAGAGACTCAGCTTCCAGAAGGACGGCATGCCACACAGTGAAAGCAGATTAAGCTGAAAGTTGATATGCCTTTGGACTAAGGCCATAAGCAACTTTTAATTCCAGCCTTGCTCACAAATTCTGTGACCTTCTGCCAGCCACTGATACATACGTGTCAAAAAAGTCAACACTAATGCTAATGCTAGCTCAGGGACACTCTTTTATCAGCTGGTAATACTAATATCCACACCAACAAGCAAAAAAACTACACTAAAAAAACCTACTCTACTGAAAGCATTTTTTAACAGTCCTGTATCATGTGCCATTTCTGGTTATCTATGCCCTCTTCCCCTTCTTTAGTGTGGATCATGGTGACTGACTCTGTTTTATAATGAAACATACAATTTAGTCCTTAATAATCTGAATTTTTTGGTAGGTCATTTGCACGCAAATAGTCTGTGTGATAAGGTACCTTTCTCCTTTCTTGAGAAAAAAAATTGACTTGATTTTTAATTTATTAAGTGCAACTTTATTCCCTTAAAGCTATTTACAACGTAAAATGAACCATAACCAAGTGAGCTGGTACTCCAGGGACAATAAGGAACTGGTGAGGTTGTCCACAGGAGTTCCATGATTTATAACATTTTGCATATTTAGGGTTTGAATTTAAAGCTGAAAGCGATCACAAGATCTGTCTTTACGAGCTTATATATCAAAAAACTTGTGCTGCTTCCAAGGAAAGATAAAATCTAGATTAGGTTTTATCTTCAAAATGAGAGGAAAATCTACTTGAATCTCTACCCCAAATGAAAAATTTACTTAATACAACAAAGAAGAAAAGAAATCAAAACGCATGAAAGAATTAGTTCTGGAGTATGAAATTGTGTTTTTAATTTTCTTCTTCGCACTCTTTTCTATTTTTTAATGTTTGTTTAATAAATATTCAGTATCACTTTAATAATAAAAATTTGTAAGCTTTTTAATTAAATACACTCATGACAAATAAAACCTAAAATGAATAAGGCGTTCAAGTTGCAAAAGCCCCACCGCCTAAAACCATCATGATGTAAACTACAGGACCCCTGTTTCTACATTGTCAATCCTCTCACTCTCACAGACCCTTCCACGTGGCATGTCTCCCATGAACTTTCATGAACGCGGGCTGAACAATACTCATGCTCCGCTATATACAAAAATATTCTGATCTCAGAGAGTTCTATAAAGTTTGTGTCAGAAATGTCTAGTAAATTCATCAAGTGGGATTCTGTTTTCAGTTCCAATAGTGAAAATCGTCATGAATTTCTCATTACCTCTTGTTTCCTTGACCTCTACACTCTCCAGCATCTGATCCTGCTGACTAAGCTTCTGGCCCTTTTAGGACATTTGGTCCTCGCCAAAATGTCCATGAGACCAAAAAATCCTTGAAATTTGGTCCTATCCAAAATGTCTACAAGCATATTTGATTCTAGGCTGGACCAAATAGCAAGACTATTTTGGCAAGGACCAGATGTCTTATGGACATTTTGGACAAGGCCAAATGATCCCCAAAATATAAAGGATTTTTTTTTTTTTTTTTTTTTTTTGCTTTTTAGAGCCACACCCATGGCATATGGAGGTTCCCGGGCTAGGGGCCTAATCGGAGCTATAGAGGCTGGCCTACACCACAGCCACAGCAACACCAGCTCCAAGCTGCGTCTGCAACCTACATCACAGCTCACAGCTACGCCATATCCTTAACCCACTGAGCAAGGCCAGGGATCGAACCCACAACCTCATAGTTCCTAGTTGGATTCGTTTCTGCAGCACCATGATGGGAACTCCAAGGATCTTTTGGTATGGACCAAACCCTGCTGTAAGGTGGGAACAACTTATTTTTCCTTATATCCGGTGTATAACTGGTACTTTAAAATGCATGGTAAATGGAAGAAGCCTTCCCAAATCACCTTCCAACTACGTGCTCTACCTTTATCCTCTTCTGCCCCAATCCCTCTTCTTCACTTCATCGAGGTTATCTCTCTCAAATATAGATTTCTGCAGGTTACCCCCCCTTCATAAAACTCCTCATAGCCCACCATGTCCTATAGGATAAAGCCTCTTCTTCAGACACACAAACCACTTTATAACTCAATTTTCACCTTCTCCCATGGGCCACACTAAAGTACTTGCAGTTCCCCAAATACATTATGTGCTTAGATCACTCCATGACCTTGGGTGCTTATCTCTCCATTATTTATCCATGAAACTCATTCTTCAAAATGTAAATCAAATTCCTCCTCCTCCTTTACAGTTAATTAACCTGCAGCAGCATTAATTAATTTTGTTAATTAAGTCCCATTTTCTAACTCACACCTTTCGCTGGTAATTATCTAGGCACGCATTTATTTCTCTTGCAAGACTTAAAATAAGCAGAGAGCAGCAATCATAGATTGTTATTATATTTCAAGTACCTGGCATAAGAGTTTTAGGGATAAATAGTAGGGTTAATAAAGTTCATTAATAGAATCAAAAAATTAATAATCACTACTGTTTGGAAGTTTTTTTAGGAAGTTACTTAATGGCTCAGGAAAGAGGTGATGAGAAACTCTTACAACGAAGTAGAAAAAGAGGTATTTTCACAGGGAAGCTGGAAAACTGTTACCCTCATCCACTGAACTATAAACTACATTCTCACTCACAAACCATGTAACTTATGGTTTCTTGGCAAACATGTACTATTCCGATATTTTTAAAGAAATGAATGTGAAGAAATCCTGTTAGAAAATCCACTCTGGGTATACAGAATCTATGAGACACATTTTCACTGAATATATTTGACATATAACACTGCATACATTTAAAACATACAGCATATTACTTTGATGCACTTATATAGTGCAACGTCGTTGATAAAGTGAATATTTAGCCCCTAGATATGGTGTTAAACGTCACTGCATCACTAAATATGATGTAGTGAATTACACTATGCATTAGATCTCTATCTCTTATTTACTACTCATTATAGGTTTATACCTCATCAAGGTTTGATAGGCATTTGTTATTAAGGAGAAAATATCCTTTGTTAATACCTTGGTTTTTAAGTGGACAAACAAAACTAACAGAAATCCAAAACCTAAAATCACATCATGATTATATTATTCTTTTACCTTCTTTCGCTGGCGGAACGGTTGGAGGGAACGTAGGTGGTGGAGTAGGAAGCGATTCTATAAAGAGGAGAGAGAAATAACGTCAATCAGCCATCTCACCTGTGGCAAAGAGAAGGGGGTCACGGAGTCATGATTCTTCAGGGCGATCAATGATTCTGACAATTGTCTTCTGTGAGAATTCAGTGAACTTAGTACTCACCGTAAATCACCCACAGCCTGTGAAAAACCAGTTCCAACCATCCCCTCAACCTCAGACTGAAGGCTTGAAATGCCATTTTGCCACCATTCCATTTACCCAGTGGGTGTCAACGTAATTAAACTGTCAACTGCAAAGTGCTTCTAATGCTGATTTAAGGTAGGAACCCGGCCAACCTATTTCAGATTAGTCTCTGGCTGCTTTCACACATACATTAAACTTCATTTCCATCCTGCTTAAGGATTGACCATCAATCCATGTTCAACAGCACTTTCCCCCTTTCACCCTGCATCCTGGGGATCGGTCCTTGGGAATCTGATTCACTCTCTATTCTGTTCAGGCTGGGTCTGGAAAACTTTCAGTTCTGAGGACCAAATGGCAGGATATCGAGAGGCTACAGAATGTCCTGATCTGTTCAACCCAGATGACGAGGGCTGAGAGGTCTGGGTAATACGTGGAGGCGTGGTTAGGTTAAAGGTCATGCATACAGTTACATCAGAGCAGTGACTTCCATGCCACTTCAGGTGGCAAGGCACCAGGAACTGATGGCATCATTAGGTAAACATCCTAATATTATTTTTTCACATATTCATTTTCATTCTATTTGGCACTAAGAAAAATTGAGAAAATTCCTTTTATTATCTCAGTTTCATATGAGAGAAAACCCTCAACTAATCATAGCCACTCACGCAGGGGGAGACAGTAAGCACCAAATAGCTGGAAGGAATTGAGCTCAGACAGAACGTTTGCTGGGAATGTTGTAAAGGGAATTCCTTCACTGGCAGGAAGATTGGAAGAGATGAATTTTAAGGTCTTTTCTAATTCTAAGAGCCAATAAAATAACATTATTTGAGTAAAGTAATTCAACAGTTAAAGGAATGAGGTAACTGTATACTACTGATATGGAAAAATGTTTGAGACTAATCAGTATGTGAAATAAAGGATATATATATATATCCATTATGTACAAAAAAAAAAAAAACAGGTATAATTTCTTGAAGGAGACCAAGCTGATACAAATGAGTATTTCTGGGAAGGAAAAATGAGGGAAGAGGGAACATGACAATGCACTTTCTACCCACGGTTGCATTATTATAGCTGTAGCATATCACTTTTATCTTTTACAGGTAATTTTTTGAAACTAAAAGTTTTCAAAAGAATGTGAGAAATTTTAATATTAAAACTAGGATTGCAAAACTCTTTTGAAAGCACTATAAAAATGCTTCTGAAGCCAGATTTATTTCTCTTAAAGTCTATGGAAACAGTGGGTCACCTTTATAATTATGCATTTTCTTTTACCTTTTTTCTTTTTTTCTTTTTAGGGCCCCACCTGCGGCGTATGGAAGTTCCCAGGCTAGGGGTCAAATCGGAGCTGCAGCTGCCAACCTACACCACAGCCACAGCAACGTGGGATCCGAGCCACACTGTGACCTACACAGTAGCCTGCAGCAATGCTAGATCCTTAACCCACTGAGCAAAGCCAGGGATCGAACCTGCATCCTCATGGATACTAGTCTGGTTCATAACCCTCTGAACCACAACAGGAACTCGGATACTGCATTTTCCTTAAAGTGAAAAACTGAGGCATATCCTAAGTTCAGTCAATAAATTAAGAACCAAGTCAATAAGCGGCTATGGCAGCCAGATCAACATGTTGGGTCAAAACATCTGGCCTAGGAATCTCTTGGGTAAAAAGAAGCACGATGCATGGGTGACATGTGTTTATATTCTCTCTGTGGCATACAGATGGTCCCTGTCTTCAAGTATGTGAGAAGCTGTCACATGGAAGAGGGAACGGTCTTGATCTGCATTGCTTCCAAAGGTTGAACTAAAGCCAGAGCATAGAAGCTCTAGGATGACAGATGTCCCCAACAGAAGGAAAACATTTACATCAAACAGAGCTTTCCAAATTAACCCTCGAAGTGTAGTTACCAGTTGTGAGGTTAAGGTCAGGGGAAGTCGAAGTAGACCAGGGGCCCCAAACTCAAATATTTTTAGAGGTCAGCCGAGTAATGAATGTGAGCAAAGGACTTAGTCTGAACATTTAAGGAATAACAAACTTGAGAGCACATACACCTCTAAAAGAGACAGCAGTTACTGGGTTTCTGTAGACTAGCACCATGAGGATATGTGTACCCTGTGTTGTCAGATCTTTGATTTTTTTTGCTTTTTGCTTTTCAGGGCCGCACCTGAAGCCTGAGGCATATGGAAGTTCTCAGGCTAGGGGTCGAATTGGAGCTGCAGTTTCCAGCCTATACCACAGCCACAGCAACGCCAGATCTGAGCCACATCTGCAACCTATACCACAGCTTGTGACAACACCAGATCCTTAACCCACTGTGCGAGGCCAGGGATGGAACCCACATCCTCATGGCTACTAGTTGGGTTCTTAATCCACTGAGCCACAATGGGAAGTATTTGAATTTTCCAGAATACTTTAAAACTTACAAAAAAAAAAAAAAGACCCAGAGAAAGCACTTTTGATGATGAGAACTAACAGCATGGCCATCAGCTTGTGACTTCCAGGAAGACGGCCACAGTGATAATGAAGTACTTGTTCCATTCGATACAGGTTGAAAGTTCCTCGGCAGGTTCTTTCCACTGGATCTTTACCGCCACCAAAGGAGGTAAGAGAGTAGGTATTTAATTTTACTTATTTTCTAGTTTCTCAGGCAAGCCCTTATTGACAATTTAATATAACTTTTTAGGTATTTAATTTTATTGACAAGAAAGAAAAGTAGCTCAGAGATACTGAACTGCCCAAGGCCACAGTACAAAACAGAACCCTAATCAGATCTGTTGAACTCTAAATCTTTTTTTTTTCTTTTGGCTGCACAGGTTCCCAGGCGAGGGATTGAACTTGCACCATAGCAGTGATCTATTCCACAGCAGTGTCAATACCAGATCCTTAAACTACTAGGCCAGGAAACTCCGGACTCTAAATCTTATGCATTCCCAGGCTCCTACTAATTTCGAAATTACATAATCCTCCATCCATAAAACAAATTCTAATGAGCAATAAAAAGAAACTAACTACTGAAACATTCTTCAACATGGATAAACCTCAAAATATGCTAAGTAAAAGATGCCAGATGCAAAAGGCTACATCTTACATATTCCCATTGATATGGAAAGTCTAGAAAAGACAAACGTAGAAGACAAGAAAGTAGACTGCCGGAGCAGACTGTGGGAAAGAGGTCTCACTGTGAATGAGTCTGAAAGATCTCTTTGGATTGATGTGAATATTATAACACGGGATTGCAGTGATAGCTGCACAACGCTTTAAATGTACCAAAAAAAATCTCTGAATTATAGGAGTTCCCGTTGTGGTGCAGTGGAAACAAATCTGACTAGGAACCATGAGGTTGTGGGTTCAATACCTGGCCTTGCTCAGTGGGTTAAGGATCTGTCATTGCTGTGAACCGTGATGTGGCTCAGATCCCACAGTGCCGTGGCTGTGGTGTAGGCCAGCAGCTACAGCTCCGATTGGACCCCTAGTCCGGGCACCTCCATGTGCCATGGGTGCGGTACTAAAAAGACAAAAGAAAAAAAATCATTGAATTGTTCACTTCAAATGGATGAATTTTATGGAAAGTAAGTGATACCTCAAAAACACATGTAATGTAAAATATTGACTATTTCAGTGTTATGAAGTAAAATCTTTGTGTTAGAAAAAACAAAGGTAAGAGGACTCAGTTAACCAGGACTTCACCTTCTTTGTTTGAAGGTCATACATTGATACAGGGCAACTGAAAGACATTAGTAGAACTTTCTAAACGTCAGAACATGGTAGAGGGGCTACCAAGAAAGGCCATCATCCACCACCTATTCAGACACTAATCTTCAGGGATTTCAAATTTAAGTTCGAGATACTGAATTGGGGACACACAAATGTCCCCCAGAATTCACTACAATTCAAGCCATTTTAATGTTTGTGGCCTCTCGGTCAGGAATCCTTGATTAAAATCCATACCAAGAAGTTGACACCATCCTTGCTCTTTAGAACATATGAAAAGTGCTTTGTTTTCATTTTATCCTTTGCCTTTCCCTTCAGTGCATCAGATTTTCAGCCAGCTTGGAAAAAGCACGAAAGTCTCTTAAGTAGGCAAGTCTAGGGTCAGCCAGTTGGAGCATCTTGGCTCCATTCCCACCTCTTGGCTGTAGGAAACGCCATTGTTTTAAGACTGGGACCCAGTCCTTACACTTTATTTCACAGTCCACATACCACAAATGTTCCTAATGGAAATAGATCACAATATAGGTCATTGTTTCAAGCATTTTGCCATCATATGGCCTTCTGGTCCCTTGTGACAACATAGGGAAGACAGAAAAAAAAAATCCATAAAGATGACATCAGTGGGCCACATGCAGTGAATTCTGGGACTGGATAAGACAAGCAAAACTTCTATTACAGATATTCCTGGATAGCAAGGGCTAATATTTTTCTAAATGGAATAAGACTTTCCAAGCAAAACAAGATGCCTAAAATATTGTTTGCTCACGGAGACAGGGATCAGAAGAGAACACGCTTGACTTACGTGTTTTTTCCATTATGCTCACACTGGGTCCCTCGATCTCCTGAAGCTTTGTATAAACACTGACTTTATATTCTGAATCAGGCTGAAGTCCATAGAAGCAATGCCTGGTTGTCCCTCCACCTAGAGTGGATTCTTGCTTTTGTGTATCTACAATCAAAACAAAACATACATAGATGACATTTAAGAAAAAAAAAAAAAAACCAGCCATCAGTAGATAATCTGCTTCTAAAATGCTTAATATGGATGACTTATTCAGATTTCTCCAGAATGAATTAAACTTGAGGTGTTGTATCTTTTTTTTAAAGAGTCCTGATATCCATTGAATTTTTTAATAATTGAAAATCACATTGTCATATGTGCATAAATGAGACTAATAAGTCTCACCTTATTAGTCAGCCTCCTCTAACAAATGGAGAATTGTTAATGTTTATTAGATGTACACATTTTAATTGATCTATTGGACAGGTATGGAGGTGAGTATATTTATCTTTAAAAATTTTCTTTAATGTGATTTTCCAGAACATAGTCAAACAAATAAAAATTGACATAAAAAGATACATCTTATTACCATACAATAGGACACCCTTCTTGGCAGTGGTCTAAAGACATAAGTATAGGGTTAGAAACTATAAGGTTCTAAGCAGTCTTCATGGCTGTGGGCCAAAGGGTGGGCTTCCAGAATCTCAGAAGCTTTGTCCATGGGTCCAGGTTGTTTGCAAAGCTCCCACATATGCAGGCAAGTGCTCGAAGCAGCACTGGGACAACCAAGTGCTGTCCCCGGACTTGTCCCCACACTGTCCAATTTTAACTACACTCTTGCTTTCTTTCAGTAGCAAAGGACACTCCTAGGGAGCTTAGGAGAGGCTTGGATTCACTTTAAAGATCCTTTTTAAAAAAATTCTTGTAAAATCATAATTGAGGAAACAGGACATGGTGCTTAAGTGGCTTGGATCATAAATGCCATAAAACTCTGTCTTCCAGCTCCTGCTTTCAAGGTTCTTTTTGTGGTACCAAGGAAACATGTCACACACAATCTTTTCCATATTCCACCTTCTCTCTCCTGTCTCCTCCATGGCAGAGACGCAAAGAACTTAGGGGGCCTGATGAGCTGCTGGCTGTTTTCTTCATTCCCACATCCACAGCAAAATTGCTTTGCCTTCCTGAAAGAATTAGGGCTCACCCTCGGGTTTGGAGTCTGGGAGAAGTTGGATTAATTATACTAATCATCTTCTGAGAGCTTACTATCATACCAGGTTCTGTGCCTGGTACTTATTGACCAAAATAACAGCAAAGGTAATAATGGTTGATATTCAGTGAGGATTTACCACCTGCCAGGCCTTATCCTAAGGATTTTATATATATCAATTCATTTCTTCCCTGTAATATTTGTAATTATCCACAATTGAAAGACAAGAAACTGGAGGCCAGACAAATTTGTAGCTTAACTAAGGTGCAGCATTAAAACGTAAATTCAGAACTTCAAAGCCCCGTCTCAAAGGATGTTGCTTTCATTTCCATTAATACATCAGCAAATAATGTAAGTTAAACATACTATTTTTTCAAAATGAGTGGATATGAAATTGGCAAGCATAGGGAGATCAGATGAGGAGTTCTCACGGCCCAGTGCTTTATGACTCCATTCAACACGGCTGCCTAACTTGGTGGCTTTCATTACTGAGGAATTTCAAATGGGATTTCTTCATTGACATAGAGTGTTTATTATTATTATTATTATTACTATTATTATTATGTCTTTTTAGGGTCACACCCGCAGCATATGAATGTTTCCAGAGCTAAGGGTTGAATCAGAGCTGTAGCCGCCACGTGTAGGCTGGTGCCACAACAACGCCAGATCCAAGCTGCATCTGCGACCTACACCACAGCTCATGGCAACACTGGATCCTTAACCCACTGAGCAAGGCCAGGGATCGAACCCAAATCCTCATGGATGCTAGTCGGGTTCATTAACCACTGAGCCATGATGGGAACTCCTGTTATTATTTTTTAACTACATGAATAATTGGTAAAAAACAGAAAAATCACTGCTACCATGGGGGGGGAACACTGTGCAATTTCCCTCTAAATTGATTTTTATCTGATTTATAAATTTCATCCTTCTAGTCAGTTTTATATAGCTTTATTTCTAAGAATTTAAAAATCACTGTTAAAAACTACAGTGATGAAACATTACACATGTAATTTTGTGCTTAAACTCTTGTGAAATGTTGTTTATAGTTTATTAAATATAAATAAACTGTAGAAAATATTAAAAAATACTTTTTTTAAGCATAAAATCTGAAAATGTTGGAGTTCCTGCTGTGGGGCAGTGGGTTAAGAATCTGACTGCAGTGGTTTGGGTTGTTGGGGAGGTTTGGGTGTGATCCCCAGTGCCGCAGTGGGTTAAAGGATCTGGCATTGCTGCAGCTGCAGTTCTGGTCACAGCTGAAGCTCAGATTCAGTCCGTGGCCCAGGAACTTCCACATGCCACGGGTGTGGCCATAAAAAGAAAAAACAAGTGAAAATGTTAACTAGTGATTTTTGTCTATTTTAAAAGTGTAAACCTGTTAAATTTCCATCTATAGTTTAAATACATAGGTGAACAAAAATATATTTACTATAAGGCACATGGAACAAAAAAGATATGTCACTTAAAATTTTGTCTATGGGCAAATCCTGATTTTTTTAAAAAATATAACTAAGTTAAGGCCATTTGTTAAAAGAAATTTGAAATTTATTTTTATAATTGTGAAATTAGAAGGTTTCAAATATAATATAATCTTTAGTAATATATTTGCTTGGAATGACTTAGGTCTACCACAATATTTTATCACATATTACACAAAATGATGAAATAAAAAAATTTTAAAGAGTTTGTGAGATTATATATTGCTATGAAAGGAGTTTAATAGCAAGAAAATATTAGTCAGCCCTGCCCTCTGCCTTGCCAATGTGAAGTTTGGTCTGGGGTTCCCAGACTCAGAACCCCCTAATAGCTGCTTCTCTGACCATTAACCACTCTTAGGAGCCTCCTCAAGCTTCTGTGAACCACGTGAAATATAAACATTTCCTAAATTCTATGCCTAGATCATCTTTATCCCCACAAAAGCTTTTGGGACTCCCCAGAAATCAATTCTAGAAGCGTGCTTTTCTGTCATTTCCTCTATTTCTCGTGAATACTCATACATTTTACAGGCCTTTGGCAATAGAATATAAATGGGTTTCACTGCTACACCAAAAACAACAGAAAAATCTACAAATCATTGGAAAACTGGAACAGGCACTGTAACATTTATGGGAAACAGTATCGGTCTGATCCCAGTGCTAACAAAGAGGGGTTACATGAATGGAGGTATATCCATGTTGTTTTTGGCATGTGCGATTCAGGCCTAATGGCTTTGGCTTAAAGAAAAACATTTAAACCGATCAAACGATGACTAATTTCCTCAACCCCTTGTGCCAAAAGCCAGGAGTTAAATTTATGTCTTGGAACAGAGGACAAAAATCTGTCGTTGTGCATTCATTCTTATGCAGCAAGGCTAAATACATTCTCCGGGTTAGTATCACACAGATCATCGTGCCACTAACTTGACTTTGTCAAAATGTCCTGTGAGTAGTTACCGAGATCCACAGCGAAAGCACATCCAAGATCCAGGATACTCGGCTGGAATTTTATGATTTTTGCTTCCACACCCCAGGTCTTCCAAATACCCTCATCCGCAAACATAATACGACTGCTTCACAAAGTTTTCATCTTGAGAATAAGTTTTGTTTCTTATGATCTTCTTTTTTTTTTTTAAATCTGGTTCCTCCTCAGGTAGGCGCTCCACTATGCTGCAATTCTCTTTTCTTGTTAGAGCATTTCAATGAATTGACATTTTGATACCAAAATGATGAGCATTCTTTGAAACTTTAAAAAATCCGGCTAAAGGAGTTCCTTTGGGGGCTCAGCGGGTTAAGAACCCAGCTAGTATCTATGAGGATGTGGATTTGATCCTTGGCCTTGCTCATGGGCAAAGGGTCCAGCGTTGTGACAAGCCGTGGCATAGATCACAGATGCAGCTTGGATCTGGCATTGCTGTGGATGTGGTGGAGGCTGGTAGTTGCAGCTCCAATTCGACCCTTAGTCCGGAAACTTCCATATGTCACAAGTGCAGCCCTAAAAAGAAAAAAAAAATAGAGAAGAAATGAAAAAAAGAAAAAAAAATCCAGGTAAAAAGAAATGCACCCAGTTAATGGGATTTGGGAGGGATCAGAGTCCCGTGGCCCCTGTGGTACGTAACTGCACTATGCCAGCCCCAGGTGCTATGTCTACTCAAAAACAGCTGGACCGAGAGATGGGGCTCTTGAGCATCTGCACAACCAACAGAGGCTCTCATGGAGTTCTGTGTCATTCAAAACCAACCCAAAGTCTCTGACTTTGGTCTGTCCTACAATTAACCAAGAGCCTACAATTTAATTTGGAAAATGGATCACTGACTCAAAAGCAGATTTGATTTCAGCCTCTCCCAAGACTTGATCCTTCTGGTAATCTTTCTTTTTTTTTCTTCTTGGCTATAAAAAAAGTCATTTACGTGGGTAGAGGACAGCTGTTGTTTTTGCCTGTCTTGCATTTAATCTCACTTTCTTTGAATCCATGCCTCCCCACCCTTGGGTTTTTTTTTTTTTTTTTTTTTTTTTGATTTGGAAAGAACTGAATAAGAATGTCCCCCAAGCCCGGCCTCTCCACATTCAGGGGTGAGAGGTAATCAGGTCCCACCCGTCAGTTTATTTCATGCCCTTGAACTCAATGACAGATTTAGGGGCATGTGACCCCCAAAGCAGGCCAATATGACTCAGTTCCTGGATGTTTGTGGGAATTATTGAGAAAGAGGAGCTTTCTTTCCACTAAGACTATTAAGCTGGAAGCAGGGAGGGTGTCGTTCTGGATCTGACCGGAGCCAGCTCACAATTTGGTTGAGAATAAAGGCAGAGGAGGTCAGAGCAGAAAGAGGACAAGGCTTCATCTCGATGCCACTGTTTGAACACCTAGATTTAGATGGGGCTGGAGTCAGATATTGGTGAACTTCTCAGTATATTAGCCAATAAACTGACCCTTTTGCTTAAGTGCCCTTGACTTCTGTTTCTGCCATTTACAAACCAAGCAAACAGACCTGACGATACAGCCTGGCTGCTTCAGTCATAAAATCCATGGAAATGTGCTGGTATTACATCAGGTAAAAAGACTCGAAAGAAGTAATTTCTGAGAAACCGAAGCCCAGAGAAGAAAGTCCACCAGCAGTTGCGGTTAGTGACTTCATCTCAGAATAAAAAGGGCACATGACTAGGAGTTCCCGTTGTGGCTCAGGGGTAACAAACCTGACTAGTACACACGAGGATTTGGGTTCAATCCCTGGCCTCGCCCCTCAGTGGGTTGGGGATCCGGCGTTGCTGTGAGTTGTGGTGTAGATTGCAGATGCGGCTCAGATCCCTTGTTGCTGTGGCTGTGGTGTAGGCCGGCAGCTGTAGCTCCAATTCGACCCCTAGCCTGGGAACTTCCATATGCCGCCAGTGGGGCCCTAAAAAATAAAGGAAAAAAAAAGTGCACATGACCAGACCACGGGGAATTTAAAACACACACACACATACACACTGAAAAAATTACCTGTCAAACAGTAGGAATTGGCAGAGATATTCAGAAAGAAGCCAGCCAGGTATAAGGCTTTTCTCCAGTAGATGGGGGAACTGGGTTCCATTTCTCTCTAGTTTCTTCTCTGATTGAAGGGTGGGGAGGGGAAAGCATGGAATTTTGGAGGGGAAAGGATGGAATTTTCTGCAGAGACAGCATATGTAGCCAATGGGAGATATTACAGGGTTAAAACAGCACGAGCCCTGGGCTCATCGGGCCATGAACGCAGAGGCGTTTGATGCCAAGGCCTTCGAAGGCAGTGGTCAAGATGATGATCATCACATTTCTCCGTGAGATAAAGAAACTCAACTAACCCTTTCCCACTCCCAAGTGGAAAGACTATTCCTTCACCTAAACTGTGTTAAGTTGAAATATTTAAACACATTCCCCTCTGCTGTCCCTACACTCACTCCCCAACCTCAGCACTCCATTTAAGGCCATCCGTTAGAGTCTGTTGTTGTCAAGTTGGTTAATATCATTCAGTTGGACACCTTAGTGAGTGAGAGGTAAGCTCACTGGGTTTATAAATCTCTTAGTTGTAAATGCTGATGAAAAATACACCGAACAACAGTTTTGTTCATTCCTGTTGAATGAAGACTGTCAAGGCTCAGTCGAAGGGTTCTTTGGCAGCCTGAAAATAATACGGAGGAAACATAACTTAACTGGAAGATAAGAAGGAAGTGTGGACTCCGACTGTTTGCTAGTAAAGATCGTGGCTTCCGAAAGAGCTTATTGAGGTTTGAAATTACCAGATCAATGATAACAGACCCATCAATCACATCCTCAGATAAGAATCCCAGTGCTATTTGGCAAATATGCTAAAGTAAAAGCCTTTACTTTTTTTTTTTTTTTTTGTCTTTTTGCCTTTTCTAGTGCCGCACTCACACCATATGGAAGTTCCCAGGCTAGGGATCTAATTGGAGCTGTAGCCACCACTTCCTACACCTACGCCTATGCCACAGCCACGTGGGATACAAGCCACGTCTGCAACCTACACCACAGCTCACGGCAATGCCAGATCCTTAACCCACTGAGCAAGGCCAGGGATCAAACCCCCAACCTCATGGTTCCTAGTCGGATTCGTTAACCACTGAGCCATGACGGGAACTCCAAAGCCTTTACATTTTAAAAAAGCTTAAAAATATTTTTTAAAAAGTAGAACAATAAAAAATTACGGATTTCATTAATCCCATGATAAAGCGAGTTTTGATATCTTTATGTCAATCTATATAATTATAATTTTTCATAAAAGACAAGAAATATCTATAGGGTCCTATGTCTCATCCTGTCAGCTTCTTAAATGATAGAAAAGATAAAACTATTCTGAGATAGTTTGGAAGTGTGATTTTTTTATAGTTACTTTTTCTTTAAAGCTTAACAAATACCACTAAATGTGATAAATGTCAACTCTTCTACATTAAAGTGTGACTTAGCTAGTCTTAAAAAGATATATTGAAACATAACTCAAGATTTGATAGCTGCTTCTCAAACAGTTGCATATCTTTCATCTAATTCTGCTTAATCATATAAATAACACCACAAAGTCCACGGGATTTGCCCTGATTTTCCCTTGTTCAATGTTTAATCCAGATTAAAGCCACTCCCATTTGCTTAGGCAATGTCTGGCTAAAGGATCGTTATACGATCGCATGCAGAGAATCCAAGAATCAGTGACTTAGCACATGGCAGAGACAATGCCTTGGTTGGTGTTGGCAGGAATCTCTTCTCGTCGTGCTCCGCTTCCAGTCTCAGATTTTCAGCGTATTTCCCAAGCTCTCAGCACTCTACTCAACTGTACTTTCCACTTTCTGGATTGGATCAAATTGAGAGTTCTGTATTTTGAATGTAATTATAGCCAGGGATGAAGCCTAATAAACTCAGTCCTATCCAGACCTGAAAAATTAGCTCCTTTGGCTTTTTTAAATGGGGAAACCATGATCATTCGTCCTGAAAGAAAAAACTTTAACAATCTTGTTAGCAGATCTGGGATCCTCCAACGCCTCCTCTGTCTTCCCAGTAGAGCAAGACACAACTTTTCTACTGATAATGCAAATCTGATTATAGTAATTTTCATTATTTGATCTCATCTTCTGAATGTTATCCATGATGAAAATGTGAAAAGGAGATTAACAGTCCCTGGAAACTCACGCTTGGGGAATCAGTCTTTTGTTGTTGTTCTTGATACTTTTAATGGTAATAAGCAGACATTTTTAGTGTTTCAACTTTGAAACCAAATCCCAAATCTTAGATGTTACTTTAAAAACTGTGATGCTGAAGACCCTGCCCAAGATGGCATAGAGACATCACGCCATCTCCTGAATAAGTGTTTGCTGGTCCCCAGTTATCCCCCAGAGTAAAAAGAATCACTGAGGAAAAACATGAAAGTAAACCTACACCCCCATAGGGTAAAGTCCAAAGTAAGAGCATCATAGAAGACCATCATAAGAAGGTATGTTATTAGTCCTGGCTATTCAGCTCTCACCACTAAGAGTAGCTCACGTTTTCATGGGTGAGGCACTGCTGCAAATGTTCTACATGGCTTATCTCAGCCTAATCCTCATGGAAGTCCACAAGATCAGCACTACGGTTATACCCATTACCTACAGATGGGAAAATGGAGGTTTGGAGAGGTTAAAGAATTGTCTCAAATAGCCATTCTGGTGCCATATCCTGCACAATCCAGAACATAAAACTGCCTCCTCAAGAAGAATGCTTTGACTAATGTTCCTTGTGTGTTGCCCGCAGTGATGCACAGAGCTAAGTACATGAGTCCTTGACAAAAACATAGGTGATAGGTTGCACTTACCCTGGAGAGACTCTATAACTATCCTGTAGGCAGTGGCGTGACGTTGTACCTGCCACCGAGCACACAAGCTGGTCATCTGGATCTGGTCTGCCTGAAGATCGGTCACACCCAAAAACACTATAATGAAATGTAAACATAACTATGTCATATTATAGACAATGCTACAAATGTCCCCAGGCCTGAAATTAACTTTAAGATGGTAAAATTCTCATTCAAAGTTCCATAGTCGTTGGTGAGAAATCCATCAAGTCACAATAAATTAGTGCACAAAAGAGAACTACCGCATGGTTTTAAAAAGCAGTTGCAAGAAGTTCCCATTGTGGTTCAGTGGTATTGAGCCTGACTAGGATCCTTGAGGATGCGGGTTTAATCCCTGGCCTTGCTCAGTGGGTTAAGGATCTGGTGTTGCCATGAGCTGTGGTGTAGGTCACAGACGAGGCTTGGATCCCGAGTTGCTGTGGCTGTGGTGTAGGCCAGCAGCTGTAGCTCCGATTCAATCCCTAACCTGGGAACTTCCATATGCCACAAGTGTAGCCGTAAAAAAAGGAACAACAAAAAACCAGTTGTGAAACATGGTCTGATATTTTTAAACAAACAAACAAAAAATAGATATTCTGGAAAGACTAGATGCAATGGATGGTGAAATTACATGTGATTTTAAATCTTCCCTCTTTATTTGTGTTTTCAACTATTCTGCAATCAATATATAACACCTTTATAATAAAAAAGTTAATTACCATATGTACTTATCAACCCCTGAAAGACAGTCATGATTTAAATAAAAGGAAAGAGCACAGCAGCCAAAATAAAAGAAGTCTTACTCAAACAGGATCATTTCACACGGACTTGCCTTCAAAATATGACAATGAGAATTAACAAATTTTTGAAAATTTAAAAAAGGAAAGACTTACATAAAAAATGATAAAAAGAAATACACAGATACTTATTAATCTTAGAACAAAGACTGTGTACACAAAGATGACTCACAGGGAGTTTATTTTGGGAAAGAGTAAAAATATTATTACTTAGTGCAATACAGTAGAGCACTAAGCATTTGGTGTTTATCACTTGGATCCAAGCAGAAAAAGCAGAAAATTAACATTTACTTTCTCTAGTGACCTCTGACTTTATCAGCATCATTTTCTCATACTGCCCCTTCACTTTTAGCTACTTCGTAAAATTTAAAAAGAGCTTAGGGAGTTCCTGTTTTGGTGCAGTGGAAATGAATCCAACTAGGAACCATGAGGTTGCAGGTTCAATCCCTGGCCTTGCTCAGTGGGTTAAGGATCCGGCGCTGCCGTGAGCTGCGGTATAGGCTGCAGACACGGTTCGGATCTGGCATTGCTGTGGCTGTGGCGAAGGCCAGCGGCTACAGCTCCAATTAGACCCCTAGCCTGGGAACCTCCACATGCCGCAAGTGCGGCCCTAGAAAAGGCAAAAAGACAAAAAGAAAAAGAAAAAAGAAAAGAAAGAGGAAGAAGAGAGACCAATAAAAAGTCACAGAGACAGAAAAAGAGGCACAAGGAGAAAGGGTGCTCTTGAAGGGAAGATGAAGGTAAACTTGAGGAGAGAGAAGATAAAGGGTGGGGAAATGCACAGGGGACTCTCAGGTGTTCCTAAGGAAGGACGTGGGATTGCTATAATGGCACAATGCAGGGAAATGACTTGGAGGTTAATGTAGTACCTAGAACAGTAGCATTTTTGAGTTCTCGTTGTGGCTCAGTGGTTAACGAATCCGACTAGGAACCATGAGGTTGTGGGTTTGATCCCTGGACTTGCTCATGCCAGTGGCTACAGATCTGATTAGACCCCTAGCCTGGGAACCTCCATATGACACGGGTGCAGCCCTAAATAGACAATAAATAAATAAATAAATAAATAAATAAATAAAGCCAGAACCCCATGACCTGCCTCACTGAGACACTTAGTGAGCTTAAAAGGACTTGATAGGTTTAAAAAAAAAATAAAGTAAAAACAGTATCATTTCAAGAACCAAGTATGATAGGAGATCAGAACCACAGGCTAAAAGCTTCCTAGATCTGTTAAAGATGGAGACGATTTCTTTTGAGATGAAACTGATTCCATGTTGAACCTTTAAAATCTCCATAAAAGACAGTCCATAAAAGAGAATTCGGGAAGCTTCCTCTAATGAAAGGGTAGGCCCTAAATAAAATATAGGTGGCCAGAGATAGATGGCTTGGGGTTTAGCTTAAAATATGCCCCATTCTTGCATAATTCCTTTCACCAGATTAATTACCTGATTAGTAATGAGAGTGAGAGATGGGCCAAATGCATAAAGCACAATTATTACAATAATAATAGTGGTTATTCACAGAGTAATTGCCATATGGCAGTCACCTTTTATACATTATTTCTTTAATCTTCCCAAGTGGCCTGTAAATGGTTATTACTATCTTCATTTTAGAGCTGAGAAAACTTGGGCTCCGAGAAGTTAAGTAATTTGCTCAAGTGCTCAGCTAATAAGTAGAATATTTTAGGCTTATACTTTTGATTAACCATCACGATCACTCTCAAGTGTAGGGCATGTACTGTTGACAGCACCTAAGATAATTTCAATGATCACACAGCCAAACCATTTTTACTTGTGTCATTTATGTATTATCTCTTTTTTTGGCCACACTTGTGGCATGTGGAAGTTCCCAGACTAGGGACTGAACCCTCACCACAGCAGTAACCAGAGCCACAGCAGTGACAATGCCGGGTCCTTAACTCACTGAGCCATTAGGGACCTCCTTTATGTATTATCTTTACACGTATTAAAAATATTGGTTTTCTGTTTAGAATAATTATGTGGGTTTTGAAAGCATTTAAGTGCAAAAAAAGAAACTGTAAGTCAATTTAAAGAAATACATTAAACAGATGGTGTGGAAGCATAACAAATATCAGGAATATGGAACATATGTGCTGGAGTTTGGAAAACACTGTATTATGCCATGGGTGTCTGCGACAGGTGTATGCCAAAGAGAGGTCCCAGATGGTGTGCAAACAGCATGTAAACCCTCAAAAGATAGAGAAAGAAGTCTCTGGAGTGGTGTAAGTATCTTTTATGGAGGCAGGGAGAGGGGGATAGGCAAGATTTTGCAAAAAGGCAAACTTCCCCTGACTCCACTTTGATTGGCTTTGGCAGCATCAGGTTATAGATTGGTTGGAAATTTTCACCTAATTTGAAAACTACCAACGAAGACTTTCCAGAAGGAAATCCCATCCATCACCATCAAGTATATTTCAACTCCAGGTTCTGATATTTATTCTGCCTGCCAACTAGGACTCTGAACTATAGCAACTACGGCCCTGAGTCGGGAGCACACCCTTCTTTCCATGAAACACCATCCAGAAAGGGCAACGCTGAGGAAAAGAAAAGCAACAGCCAAGTTGAATCAGGGGTGGAGTTACTGTGAACAAAAAGCAGCAAAACCACATGTGAGGCCTGAAGTGACCAGACATTAGTCTTACGTGTTTTCACCACGCCTGTCAGAGCGTCGCTGAAACCTGAGGCCTGGGAAGCAAATATTTTCACGTTGTAGTCCATTCCGCTGAGGAGGTTTGTGATAAGGATGGTGTTAATATTAGCTCCCACGAAAGTCTCCAGCGTTGGGCCAGCAACTAAAGAAGAAAATATATTTTAGTTACAATAGTATATGATGGACGTGTTCTAACATTCGTTGTAATGATACTTGTACAACTATAAACATAATAACATTCATTGAGTTAGTAGTTCCTCTTGTGGCACAGCAGAAACAAATCTGACTAGTATCCATGACGATGCGGGTTGGATCCCTGGCCTTGCCCAGTGGGTTAAGGATCTGGCATTGCCGTGAGCTGTGGTGTAGATTGCAGATGCGGCTCAGATCCCATGTTGCTGTGGTTGTGGTGTAGGCCAGCAGCTGCAGCTCCCATTTGACCCCTAGGCTGGGAACTTCCATACGCCGTGGAGACGGCCATAAAAAAAAAATAGTATATGGAAAAATGAAACACTCCTGAATTAATTATACTCATTCAACTCTGTTTCAGATTGCCCAGAAGGCAAACAGCAGAGCTGGGGTTTGAAGCTAGCTCCACTTAGCTCCAAGGCTTACATACCTGAATACCAGGCTATCTCTCTCTCTCTCTCTCTCTCTCTCTCTCTCTCTCTCTCTCTTTTTTTTTCTTTTTAGGGCCACACCTGTGGCATATGGAAGTTCCCAGGCTAGGGGCTGAATTGGAGCTACAGTTGCTGGCCTATGCCACGGTCACAACACTGGATCCAAGCCGGATCTGTGATTTATGCTGTAGCTTATGGCAACACTGGATACTGAACTCACTGATAGGTCAGGGTTTGAACCTGCATCCTCACGGAGACAATATTGGGTCCCTAACCTGCTAAGCCACTATGGGAACTTCTAGATCTCTTTTTATGCAACTAGTTCTTTTCTCAAATTTAGTTTTTCCCTAGTACTTACTCAAGGAAGTTAGTCCACCTCGCAATCCACCACCCACCCTGTTACAAGGTCTTCACAACGGCGCTACTATGTTGCCTTAGGCTTTGGGGTGTGTGCCAAACACAAGTCATTTTCAATGACCCCTTCTCAAATACCCAGCTTTGTCCCCAGAAGGCATGCAAGTGGCCATGCAACAAATTTTATCACGGACACCATGCCGCACCTTGCCACATGCCACTTAACACCATGCTGCATCATGCCACATAGTAGCATATATGTTACCATTATTAGTTCTATCTACTCATCTTATGATTTTTAAGACCAGACAGATGTTACCCTTATTTTAAGGCCCTTGACTGGCTGACTTCTTTGGGTTTTCACATTTTCACCTCTGTTTCAATCGAGTGGAATCTTAGACTGATCATTAAAAACATTTCTTGCATGTCCTATACAAACGTATTTACCTCTGGCCTCTTCCACATGTGCTCATTCTTTTTTTTTTTTTCTTTCTTTCTTGGATTTCTCAGGCCAGGGCTCAGATCTAAGCTGCAGTTGTCACGTACGCCACAGCTGCTACCACACTGGATCCTTAACCTGAGGTGCCTGGCTGGGGATTAAACCTGTGTCCCAGGGCTCTAGAGACACCACCAATCCCACTGGGCCACGGCAGGAACTCTCATTCTTTAAGAGTTTTGAGTTAGTGACAAGTTCCTAAAATACTTATTACTTTCCTCCAGAACCCCCTTCCTAATAATATATTTATATTTTTCTGTATGTATGTGTTATCTCAGTAGGGATTTCCCCACACCCCAAACTCTCAATGCAAATGACATCATACAATTCTTCCACTTGACCTAGAAGAGGAGTCTTCAGCCTTAGCTCTTGGGCTAGCTAATTCTTTTCTCTGGAGCAATGGGGGAGCAGGTGGCCTGCAATGACCTAACACTCAATCAGACCTGCTAGAAGTTAATAGCAACCCCCTACACCTTAAGTGGTGACAATCAAAAATATCTCTGCTGGGTAGCAAAATTATACTGAGAACCACTTGCCTAAAACACAGATATTTTTTTCTCTCAGAAAATCTGATAAATATTTATAGAAATGTTCCAAAGAACAAATTTAGCAAGACAGTTTTGCAAATGATCACAGATATGCTTCAGGCCGAAAGAAACAAAAAAAGGTGGTGATGGATCCCAAGGCATCAGTCTTGAGCAGGCTGGTGTATCTATGGTATATTCTTGCTATTTCATTTTTATGTTTCCTAGAGATGTTCATCTGGAGAAATTGGAAGTGAGGTGTTTTAACTGTATGTACCTGGATAATGGGACACAGTAGAAAAGTCTGGAAAGTGTTATGGAGGGAAGAACAACATCTCAGATGACCAGTTGGGACTTGCAGATTTTGAGGACAGAGAGAGATTTTTAATGACCCAAAGGATGGTTTTTAAATTTGCTGGCCAGAGTTCCCATCATGGCTCAGTGGTTAATGAATCCAACTAAGAACCACGAGGTTGCGGGCTCGAACCCTGGCCTTGCTCAGTGGGTTAAGGATCCGGCGTTGCCATGAGCAGTGGTGTAGGTCGCAGACGCAACTTGGATCCCATGTTGCTGTGGCTGTGGCAAAGGCTGGCGGCCACAGCTCCTGTTAGAACCCTAGCCTGGGAACCTCCATATGCCGGGGGTGTGGTCCTAAAAAGACAAAAAAAAAAGTAAATAAATAAATAAATAAATAAATAAATAAATAAATAAATAAATTCGCTGATGAACTTGTTGTTGCCAAGGGGGAGGAGGAGGCAGTGGGATGGACTGGGAGTTTGGGGCTAGGAGATGCCAACTATTGCATCTGGAATGAGATCCTGCTGTATAGCACAGGGAACAATATCTAGTCACTTGTGATGGAACATGATGGAGGATAATGTGAGAAAAAGAATGTGTGTGTGTGTCATATATATAGATAGATAGATGACACACACAAATATATAATATATAATATATGACTGGGTCACTTTGCTATACAGCAGAAATTGAAAGAACATCGTAAGTCAACTGTAATAGAAAAAACAAAAATCTTAAAAAGAAATGAGAGATTCCAAATGTTGGGAGCTTACATATCCATCAAGCCCCAGAAACTTCCTATGGCTGTGGAGTCAAGGTTTCCTTAGGCTGGCTCCTTGCCTGGGGTATGTCCAGGTCAGGTGCATCCAAACTATAGATCCTGCTCATTAACATACCCCATCGTTTTTAAGGTGAGGTCACAACTTCAAAGCAGTTTTCCCCAAAAAGGTAAGACATACTTCCCATTTCTTAAAACCAAAGATAAAACCAAAGTAAAAACAAAAATAATCTAGCTTTACCGACAATATTTTTTAAAAAGCATGACTTACCACTGACAGGTTTGTAGACGATCCGATAGCCCTTTACAGGGGAAGATGGGGGATCCCAAGTAATGCGCAATCGGTTATACCATTCTTCTGAAACCCGTAAGTTTTGGGGACCAGAGGGTGGCACTGAGCAGAAAGGAAAGTGAAAAAAAGGGGGATTAGTGTCACTTCCATCTTCACAGCCTACACTGTTGTTAATAAGATCCAAGATATCTTCCCATGACGTTAAAAATATTTGCAAGTGAAAATGCACTAAAACATACGAGAAGCCTTTGAGACTCCATAGCCGTGTTAAATATTAAATACTAGAGAATAAGTACTCTTGTAGTAGAAACACTTTTATCTGAAGATCAACAGTTTGTTCAATGTCACTTTGGCTTCCTTTTCTTCAGTTAATTTTCAGTAAAACTGAACTGAATAGCGTTTATTAAAAATTTCTGTTGACACAGCACTGTGTTCCACTATCAAAGGATGTTTTTACAGCCACATCAAGGATGATTAGATAAGAGTAATGACAGTAATTCTCAGAGGTCAGATTCTAATGATTTTTTTCTTTCATCCTCACAATGTCTATATTGTTTGAAATTTTATATCATCATATATCAATTTTTGTTGTTTTCTTTGGGTTCTTTTTTTTGGGGGGGGGGCGCTGTGCCCACCATGTGTGGAAGTTCCTGGGCCAGGGATTGAACCTGTGCCACATCAGTGACCTGAGCCGCTGTGGTGACAATGCCGGATCCTCAAACTGTTGTGCCACAAGGGACTCCTGTATCAATTTTTTATCAAAATATTAAAGCCATTTATTTGGAGGACTTTTGTAAATTATTGTGTATATTGATGGATATTCTCATTATCACTTTACTGCTGACAGAACTTAGTTGTGTTGATGGCTGCTTAAAATAAGTAGCCATAAGACCATCCGAAATCACTTCAAAGACCACACTTTGAAATAATTTCAAATGTGATGATATTGTTGTAATGAGATTTGACATATTTATATATTAATAGTCTTTTAACAGTTTTTATATGTGTGAGTGTGTATGTGTGTTCATCATGGAACTCTTTTACAAACTTTACTAATTTTGTTTTGTTTTGTTTTGTTTTTTGTCTTTACAGGGCCACACCTGCAGCATATGGATGTTCCCAGGCTAGGGGTTGAATCGGAGCTGCAGTGCTGACCTAAGCCACAGCCACAGCAATGCCAGATCTGAGCTGAGTCTTCGCCCTACACCACAGCTCACAGCAATGCTGGATCCTTAACACACTAAGCGATGCCAGTGATCAAACCTACATCCTCATGGATGCTAGTCAGATGCATTTCCGCTGAGCCACAACGGGAACTCCACAAATTTTGCTGCTAGCAAATTCTGCTAATTTTTATAAAAGTTAAAAGTAGATCTTTAAGCCCAGGTCCTTAGCTGTTAAATGAAGCCCCCCGGCCTTCCCACCCTCTTCCTCCGCTCCCCTAGAGTGTCAAGTTTAAGGTAACTTTATGAAACTTCAGAGTGGTAAATAACACAAGCCCAAACCAACTCAATATAGTAGAATTTACACAGTTAATAGTAAACCATTCTTGCCTTTTTTTTTTTTTTCAAACTTAGATTTAAAAGCACAGAGTAGATGCTCCATAAATGTTAAGGGAATGCTACTTGCTTTTCTTCTTCAATTGCTATAAGTCTGTGGTTCTCAAACATTTATTTAGCGGGGAAATCCGAAGTACGCTAGGAATGCTAATGTGTAGATCAAATTAAGATGCCAACATACAGGCAGAAGTGAAGAGCCTGGAGCTCTTCTGCTGCTCTACTCTTTCCCTTTCCTTCTCTCCTTCCACATGACCCCTGGGAATCGAACTGTAGAAGCTCTTAGGGCTCCGCACACTCCCATCTGGGTGACCTTTAGCAAAATGTGCCCGCTAAGTGTGAGTCTGGAGGGAGGCTCTTGTTGCCTGGGCCTGGGGAGGGGGGAGAGGGCAGCACGGCCACATGAGGACAGACTACCCATTTTGCTCAACCGGGCAGAGTCAGGATTTGGGGGTTTGCAGCTACAGAACGCTAATGACTTGCCTACTTGCTAGAAAAATCCATACCTAGGTGTCCAGGTACAGAATTCAGCCCGTACCACCATTCTGCCCCTAATCCCATTATGGCTTGGTAAGCAGGATAGATTAAAGATGGGCACAGGTTTTTTGACCTTTTTCCCATTGAGAGGTGGGGGGACGGAGTATGATGTTCTATTTTTTTTTTTCAATAATTGACCAATTCCTAGGTTATTTATTTATTTAGCTGCACCTGTGGCGTATGGAAGTTCCCAGACCAGGGATCAAATCAGAGCCACAGCTTCAATCTATGCCACAGCTGCCCCAACCCCGGATCCTTAACCCACTGCACCCAGTGGGAACTCCTCCGGGTTTTTTTTAAAAATGCAAGTATAGTTTAAGACTGAGACATCTCTTATTATAGTTTTCTGAGATAATGCAATTTTATTAATATAACTTATACTTTTATATATAAAACATGATCATCTATGTAGATGCTGAAAGGACTTTTTTCTTTAAAAATTCAACGTTTATTTTGGTATGATGCTCTTTGAATTGGGTGGGTTCTGGGATCACCTTGACCAACAGACTACAGCAGAAATGGCACTGTGCTAGTTCCAAGCATAGCCCTCAACTGACCTGACAGTTTTTACTTTTCACCTCTTGGATCTCTTGCTTTTACAGTCCTAAGTCATCATGTCAAAACCATGACTATCTTGTCGAAATCATGGCTGTCCTGCTGGGAGGACCACGTGGAAAGGCTCTGAGACTACAGGAAGATAAAGAAGCCCAGCTAAGTTTAGCCTTCCCGGCATCCCCGTGAAGAGGCCAGGCATGTAAAATTGTCTTGGACTGGCCAGACTAACCCAGCTCCCCAGGCAACTCCAGTCAATACTATATGGAAACAGAAGGATCTTCCAGCAAATCTTGCTTACTTTCCTGATCGACAAAACCGAGTGATACAATAAAATGGTTGCTATTTTAAGCCACCAGGCTCTGGGGTTATCTTCATGAACGTACAATCACAACAGCAAAGAAGACACCTAAGATTCTGTGGCGCCTTGGCCAAGTGTTTCCACGCATGCTTCTTATTTGATCGTCGTGGCCACATCTGCACACACACACACCTACAAAACACATTCTGTGCCACCTCCTCTGTGCCACACAGCACTGTGGGCGCTCAGCACACAGAGGTGAACGGTACTCGAGACAGACAATGAACAAATCCACAAGTAAACAAGAAACTCTCAGCTAGCAAAAAGGACCATGACATGACCAGAAACAAAAACGCAAAAACAACTCAGGGTGATATCAGAGAGGGTGGGTGCAACTTTGCCCAGATGGTCGGAAAAACCTGAGCAGGTGACAGTGAGCTCGGACCAAAATCACAAGAAAAAGCCAGAAAGGCAAGCATCTGGGAGAGGATATTTCCTATGGAAGGAACGGCTAGTTTGTAGGTTCTCAGGCAGAAATAAGATTTAAAAGTCCAGTGACAATGGAGTCCCCTTTGTGGCACAGTGGAAATGAACCGGAGTAGTATCCATGAGGACGAGGGTTCAATCCCTGACCTTCATCAGTGGGTTAAGGATCCAGTGTTGCTGTGAACTGTGGTGTAGGTGGCAGATGTGGCTTGGATCCTGTGTTGCCAAGGCTGGGACCTAGGCTGGCAACTGCAGCTCCGATTCTGGGAACCCCTAGCCTGCAACCCATAGCCTAGGAACTTTCATATTCCATGGGTGAAGCCCTAAAAAGAAGAAAGAAAAAAAATGGTGCAGTGACAAGCAGGAAAGGAAGCAAGGCTGGGCAAATTGTCAGGAGGAGGAGGTCAAACAGATCTGCAAGGTCCAGCTCATCCAGGGACTTCTAGGCTGTGGGAAGGACGTTCAATTTTATCCTGAGTACGTGGGGAAGCGGTTGAAAAGCTTGAAACAGAGGAGTGACAGGAAATCACTTACATTTTTAAAAATTTCCCACGGAGTTCCCTGGTGGCCTAGTGGTTAAGGACCCAGTATTACTGCTGTGGCTCAGGTCACTGCTGTGTTATAGGTTCCGTCCCTGGCCCAGGAGCCTTGGCAAGTCACGGACACAGCCAAAAAAATAAAGGAAGTTTCCCAGGATGCTGTGAGGAGAATAAAACGTCCAGGAGCGGAAGCAAGGAGACCCATGCACTCATTTGAGTGACAGCGTGGCTTGGAGGGAGATGGAGCAGGTAGAGGCAGAGAAAGACAGGCACACAGATGCATTCAGGAGACTCCACAGGAGCTGGGATGAATTAGGTGCCAGGGGAGTAAGACGTAGTTTTTTTAAGTCTTAGGTTTCAGAGACAAGAAAACAGAAGCCCAGAGTAGTTAAACAATCTGTCCAAAGTCACACGGTTTGAATATATACAGAATTCAAGATTTTCTCTCTCCAAACCCCTTTTGCTTTTTTTCACCACCCTACCCTGGGGCTACCACGGTGCCTTAGAGAAGATGAGCATTTCCACTTAATTATTCAGCTTATGACCACGGGGAGAAAGCATCACTCACAGGTTTTTCCAGGGGCGGAGACGCTGACCCCTTCTCCGTCACCGTAGATGGGTGTCACTGTGACTTTGTATTCGGTATCAGAAAGCAGATTCTTCAGGAGGAGGTTGTTCTGGTTTCCAGACACCATGACCTGCGAGAAAAGTGAAAGACCACGGTCTCAGCAAGACCCTTGTTCCTGCCGGTCCATTAACGCAGTAGGGCTATAGGCACTTTGAAGCATCAGAAGCAAGGTGATGTGCTCAGTGGGGGATGAGGAGAAAAAAAAAGGGCATCCATGCAAAAGCTTTTCTCTCTGAAATTCCCCTAAGAATAGCCCTTAGCTTCTAATCACTAATGCAGAAGGCTTACATTTGAAGCGCTTAAGCTCTGAGGAATAGTTGTCCCTCAGCATCTTTTCAGCACTGGTAACGTAGCCAGAAGAGAGAACTAATCATCTGTTTGGAAAGTAGGTGTTTATGGCTTAGGAGTGCTCAGTCTCTAACCCAACCTGTGGATCATATTTGATCCTACTTAAGTATCCTCTTGGAAATTTCAGCCTTCCATCCTTCCCCCTTCAGAGATCACCTAACCCCACTGTTTTAGAAAAGGATGGAGGCTGGCCAAGAACAGCACAACGACACATTAAATCCAAGATTTCCGAGTTAAAAGGTAATTTACCAGTGACACTAAAAAATGTGGCAGCTTTTTTATTTCTGAAAGGAGATGTCTTCCTCAATCTGAAATCACCATTCCTCTGACTCTAAAAGCCACAAAAAAAAATAAATAAAGGGCATCTGCAGAGTGGATACCACTTAAGCATCGGTGCAACGTTCCTGGTACTCAGCAGTGCAAACTCTGGCCTCCAAACAAGAATATATGGACCAGAAAAGCCAGATGTTCTCCACGCTAAAACCACAGAACTCTCTGCCTAGGCTCCAGGATTTAGATGCTGGCACATCTCTGGGCCATTTGAGAGACTTAATCATGGCTGGAAAAAAATGCTAGGATGTAAGAACCGACCCAAACCCGTTTAAGGGAGTCACAAGACTGGGACAGCTGGGGCTGCTTTTGGATTCAAGGGCTAGGTAACATGCCAGTGGGTGAAGGACGTGTTGTCCCCTTCTGGATGAGGAAAGGAACCTATAAATCATGGAATAAGCCCTCGAAAGCCTCAAGCTGAACTCAGGAGCAGCTGTTGCTAAGATATTGCAAAGCTCTAAAAGCAGGGGTCTTTTTAATAGGAAAAAAGGAAGTCCGAATTAAGTGATATCTATTAGATGAATAAGATTTTGCTCCTCAGTTAAAATGACATTGAAATATACAGGGTGGTACTCCTGGGAGGGAGATTTCACAAAAGATGCCCTGTTTTATTCTAGGATGAGTTAGATAACCCTGGCATTAAGAACATGCAATGGAAGAATTGTGGTTGCCTTGACTTGTCTTATACCCCATTCATGTAGCTTCCTTTAGGGCATTTCTTTTTAACATAACCATCTGGAGCCCAGAGCCTGGGCATCTGTTCCAAGACGTCTGTCTAGCAAACCACCCATGCTGATGTTCCTGAAATAAGGTCATCCCTCAAACTGGGACGCATGTGGCCCTGGAACCAATCAGAAGCAGCCTTTAACGTAGGAAAAGCAGTAGGACCACTCTGGAGGGTTCGTTTAGCTTGCCAGGTAGTAGCTACTAGGGTTTATAATAATAGCCCTCATTTAGGTAACTATCATCGCGTGCCAGGTGCTACTCTAAGTATTCTAATACAGTAACTGACTTACTCTTTACCAAAACCCTTTGAAATAAGAAGTATCGTTACATTCATTTTAGAGATGGGGAAACTGAGGCTTACACAGCTATTGAGTTTAAAAAAAAAAAAAACCATATTGAAATCCTGAGTATCTAGCCTGAGCCTTTTTTAACCACCGCCCTCCACTCCACTTAACCACACTATCTGAATCTCTTTACCCGAGTGATAGTCATTCCCCGGGATAAAATATAAACCTCCTCTTGGGTATGCAAAGTTCCTTCTACTTGACCTCAGCTTGTTTGCACAAAGCGAAGTATGGATGGACACCTACTAAAAACAGATGCTACGACTTGTAGCAAATAGTGGGGTTATTTATAAAACAATTCTATAACAGATGCTCATGCTTAAATGAGATGCAAATCTAACCAGTGAAGTTCATGTTTTTAATTTTTTGAGAATTGCAACTGCATGTCTGGCTCCTTTATTGTCCAAAGCTCTCCAGAGCAGCCTGGGTCTGTCCAGCAAGCTGTTTCTATAGTAGAAAGAGAAGTCTCACTATCTCATTTTGTTCCTGTCCTAGAAAATTCTGTTTCCTGACAGTGTTTCTCATGCTTTCTGTGATGAAGGATTATGTCGAGTTAGTGCTGTTGTTTTAATCCCCATTTCTGAAGAACTGTGTATATAGGTATAGATACATAGTGAAGAAAGCTGTTTTTTTTAATTATAGTTGATTTATAATGTTGTGCTGATTTCTGCTGTACAGCAAAGTGACTTGGTCATACATATATATATATATATGTACACATTCTTTATTCTACATTATTTTCCACCATGATTTATCCGAGGAGATTGGATAGTTTCCTGTGCCATACAGCAGGACCTCATTGCTTATCCATTCTAAATGTGATAGTTTACATTTACTAACCCCAAACTCCCAGTCTGTCCCACTCTTTTCCTCCTCCTCCTTGACAACCATGAGTCTGTTCTCTATGTTTGTGAGTCTGTTTCTGTTTTGTGGATAGGTTCATCTGCACCATATTTTAGATTCCACATATAAGTGATAGTATATAGCAGTTGTCTTTCTTTTTCTGACTTAACTTCACTTAGTATGAGAATCTCTGATTGCATCCATGTTGCTATGAATAGCATTTTTTCATTCCTTTTTATGGCTGAGTAGTATTCCATTGTATATATGTACCACATCTTCTTCATCCATCCATCTATTGATGAGTATGTAGGTTGTTTCCATGTCTTGGCTATTGTGAATAGTGCTGCAATGAACATAGGGGGTGCATGTATCTTTTTGAATTAGAGTTTTGTCTGGATATATGCCCAGGAGTGGGATTGCTATATCATATGGTAATCTGACTTTGTTTTCTGAGGAAGCTCCCCACTGTTTTCCACAGTGGCTGTACAAATTTACACTCCCACAAACAGCATATGAAGGTTCCTTTTTCTCCACAGCCTATTCAGCATGTGTAATTTTTAGACTTGTTAATGATGGCCATTCTGTGAAGTGGCACATCGTTGTAGTTTTGACTTGCATTTCTCTGATAATTAGCAGTACTGAGCATCTTTTCATGTGCCTACTGGCCATCTGTGTGCCTTCTTTGGAGAAATGTCTATTTATGTTGAAGACCAATATTTTTATAAAATACAATAAAACAAAATTGCTAGAAAATACAGTCATATTCTTGGATGTGGCAACAATGTCAGACGGCTGTAAATTCTCTCTCTCTCTCTCTTTTTTTTTTTTTTTTTTTTTTGGTGGTGCCCACGGCATGCAAAAGTTCCATGCCGTGGGACCAGGGTTTGAACCCACACCACAGCAGCAACCTGAGCTGCTGCAGTGACAACACCAGATCTGTAAACTTGTGCACCACAAGGGAACTCCTGCAAATGTTTCTGAAAGCTTAATTTTAATAACCGAACTTATAGGAGACTGAGCCACATTCTGATTGTTTCTGCTCTAGAATTTCTTACAACTCAGAATTCAGGTCATGGTTTGGGATTCTGACATGTAGACTCTAGGAAAGTCTGGAATTCTAATTACCCTTTCACAAATAAAGACATGTGAGACCTCTCTCCCCTGACAATAAAATTCATGGCAGTGCTACTGCCTCTTCTCCAAATTTCTGAACAGACTTGAAAGTCAATGTTTATGAAATATTTGACAGGGAGTTTTACTTTCTAAGAGTTGAAAAGCTTTTTGTGGGGACTATTTGGTAGATTTCATCATGCTTAGAAAATATATAAATACTTGATTTTACCTCAGTTGGAAAAGTGAATTTAATTCCCTTTGTTTTATATCTATTAAAGCTTGACTTCAGTTTACAATGGTATATACCTCTACTATTCTCCAACTTCAATATTCTATCTTATCATTTCCTTGGGTAAATCTAATTAATTGTTATAATGAAGAAAAATTTGGGAAGACAGATAGAGGCATTCTCTTATCTGGACACATTTCCTTTCTTACTTTCATAATATGTTTGAGCCATCTGTCTTTCCCTGCTTGCACCATTATTTTAAGATATTCGTTTGGTGTGTGGGAGTTAACATTAATCTCCAAATGCCTGACTGGCCCTGGTTTTATTTATTTACTTTTTTGGGGTCATGTCCATGGCATGTGGAAGTTCCCAGGCCAGGGACCGAACCTGCGCCACATCTGTGACTCTCGGAGCCACTGCAGTGACAACCCTCATCCTTAACCCACTGCACCACAATGGAACTCCTACTTTGGTTTTATACTCTAAATCTAGATGCACACACTTTCTGTCTCCAATAACAATACATACATTATATAGCAGGAACATAAACACTAAGATATAAATTCTCAATTACTCCTCAGTTGAGTCCCTGAAAATCTGCCTATAAATTAGGAGTGCACAAATCCAGTTTCACTGGAATTCACCAAAGGGACTTTATAGTTAAAGAATTCTAAAGTACCTTCTTCTGTGCAGCAAAAATGCTCTGCATGGTAAATAATCACCATAAAATTTATCAATATTTTTTCATTTTTGTTAAGGGTTTGTTTAGCTGAGGCACATGTGTGTTGAAGACTTTTGATCTTTTTTTCCTTCATCTAGGTGTCCAAGGGTTTCAAAATAAACAGTGTGAAATGAAAGAAACTAGCAAAGGAAAAATTATCCAGAGACAATCCAAAGTAAATATTATTATTATTTTACCTTGCATATCTTACAAGTGCATGCATGAGATTAAACGGTTACTCATTCCAAATTAGCAGGAATAATTTAGCAAGAAGCTTAATGTATTTCTTGGAAAGAGTAAAAACAAAAACCAAAAAAACAAAACTCTCTGGGAAATTTTTATGGGTTTCATTTTAGGAACTAAATTAAAATATGAGGACAATAAGGGGGGAAATAAAATGTCCAAATTACACCTTTGGTTAACATGTCTGAGCACAATTTTGATTTTTTTGAATTTTCCAATCATGGGTCGTTTGAAATCTATAGGCTGAGGAAATTTATAACTCAGTCTATTTTAACTGTCCATTAACTTTCCCAAAGTACTCCCAGATCAATTCCATGGACCTTCTAGTTATTCACAGTGGATATGGCTATTGTGCGATCATTGTGTTCTGTGATGATTCATCCATCTGTCTGAATTAAGAATTTTCCTGGAGAATTCTGAGCTCAAATAATTGTTTATGCACCACATAAATAAAAAATAACTTGCCATCAAAGGCTTTATATGTAAGGAAAAGGAAGAAAGGATAATAATGTTATTCTTGATATAATGTATTTGGAGACTTCTTTCCTAGAGTGCCACAAAAATAATGCAGCAGAGGGCAAGAAATGCAACTAATGAGGCTAAATAAAGCATATTCGATATCTTAAAAGAAAACAAATTCTTTTGGATATAAACTAGAGTTATCTGATCTGATGAGAAGCATGCCCAGGAAACAATTTTCATGAAAGGAATGGTATTATGTAAATGAAGAAAATGTGAGAAGGCCATGATTAAGGGTATACTCAAGTTTTCCAAGATCACTAATTTGAAAAGAGACATTCACCCCAGTGTTCATAGCAACACTTTCTGCAATTTCCAAGACATGGAAGCAAACTAAGTGTCCATCAACAGATGAACGGATAAAGAAGATTGTGTATGTGTGTGTATATATACACAGTGGAATATTACTCAGTCATAAAAAAGAATGCCATTTGTGACAACATGGATGGTTCTAGAGGGCGTTATGCTATGTGAAAAACGTCAGACCTAGAAAGACAGATACTGTGTGATCTACAACTAACTAGTGAACAAAACAATAAAGAAGCAGAGTCACAGATACAGAGAACAAACTAGTGATTACCAGTGGGGAGAGGGGGGAGAGTGGGAGGCACAAACTATTGAGTGTGAAATAGGTTCAAGGATGTATTGTACAAAACCAGGAATATAGGCAATATTTTATAATAATTATAAATGGAAAGAAACCTTTCAAAATTGTATAAAAATAAAAATACTTCATTTCTTAAAAAAAGAGAGAATGTATCAGATTTTAAATATAGAAAAATGTGTATAGATTAAACAAAGAAAATGCAGCATAAAAATCTAAATCCCTTATGGAGACACTCATGATTAAAAATACATTAGAAATCACCATAAATCTGCTCAAAGAGAGCTAAGTCAGTGAAAAATACAACTATTTGTTAATGGATTACATTTTGTTAGAAACACTTCAGCTACATAAATAATAACTTTGAGTTACGCTTTGCTCAAACATTTTAATCCCAAGGTGCAAAAAAGACACACATACACACACACACACACACACACACACACATAAGTGTATATTGGACTATTTGTGGCCCTAATAAGTTGTTAAGCAATGCGGGAAATAAGATTCAGAAGTTTATCAACTTAAAGCAGTTTGAATGTGGAACAAGTTTTGGAGACAGAAGTCATCAAGAAACTAGTTGTTAAGTTTGGATTAAGCAAAAAACATCAGTTTTCAGAGATGGTAAGTCATCAGGAAATGAGCAGCAAAGCTTGCATTCATTTCTGGAAATAGCCTCATTAGCCTGGTTAGTCAGGAAACTCGTGGAGTTGCTAGTCAGCTGTATTTATACAGACCGTTCCTACCACTTCTTCCGCAGGGTCCCCTTGAGCAGTCAGGTAGGTCACCCTGAACTGCTGCACACTGCTGTCTGAAATGTCCCATTTTACCCGCAGGCTAGAAGTGGTTTCATCATCTACAACCAGGTTTCTGATTCCTGTACGGAAAACTGGAATAAACACAACCAAGGATTTAAAGAACTTTTCAGCCATCATATTCAAAAATGAGCTACAGAGGTGACTTGTAGACATGGCAACAAGTATCATCTAAAGTATCCCTATCATGCAGACCCACGTGATGCAAGAGCAGCTCGGCTTCAGTGGTTAATGAAACCACTTCAGTGGGAGCCATGAAACCTTATGGTAGGAAACCAAAATGGGTTTAGGAGATGCTTTCCAGGTCCGGGACCCCTCAAAACCACCAGCTCCGTATACACACCATTAGGGGGAACTTGGGAGAAGCCTTGGTCTAGGAAACCAGAAGGGGAGCCCAAGGGGGCCACGATGGTGAGAACTTCATGTGGAGTTGGAGAAGTACGTGTGAGGGGTCGGATTTGGTCAGCCTCGGCATGTAACCCAACAGCCACCACACATCCCACTCATCTGGTCCCCCATTTCTCGTTTGACACTTATCACTCAGAGCACAGACCTCCTGCCATGGCTGCCCCCCTCCAGTTGGCCCACACAGACATCATCTTTTCTCTGAGAACTGTCCACCCTCCTTCTTTCATGTTCTTAGACACACCCCTTCTCAGCTCTCAGGGTAACTGACTTGCTCTCTCATTTGTCCCATCTTTCTTCTCCCTCTTGTGCTAAATTCCTTTCATTTTGTCCATCACTACTGATGCTTTCTTCTCTTCATTCATTTATTCATTCATTTAGCAAACATTCATTGAGCTCTTCCTATGTGTTAGACTGTGTTAGGCTTTTAAGAAATACGATGATTCACACTTGACAAAAATAGTAAAAGTGTCACAGAGGAGAAAGGAGAGTGCCATTTACCAGGTAAAACAGGTAACTGTATCTACTAGGCTGCAGTTACAGAATGCAATGCCTCACATTCAGGGCTAGGAGTTTAGATGTCAGAAGGATACGGGGAGAGCCTCAAACATATGGCTGAGAGCAGGAGGGGAAGCAGACCCCCATCAGGAAGCATCTTGGATGTTATGATAAAGAGATTTGGGAGCGTAAGGAGGGGCTCAGTAAAATTTAACCAAAGAAGGAATAGACCAGTGCATGAATGAATAAATGAATGGATAATGGAGATCCACTGAAGGGTTTTAGGTCGGGAAACAAATATCATCAAACTTGTTTTATCTCGTTGACTCTGACAAGTTGGGGGATGTATTATAATACAGGGGGAAGTTAAGCAGAGAGAGAAAAGAGCTGATGTAGGAAGACCAATACATCAGGCAGCTCTCAGTTATCCACAGAAATGCAAAGAATCCATGATATGAATAATTCTCAACAGAGAGCAATAGGAGAAGTCACTGAGGTCAAGGGTAGGGCAGAGACTCCTAGCACCGACTATGCTAACATCCTCTGAAAGATTAGATGGGAATCCAAAACTAAGATGGGAAAGGTAGAGAGAGCCACAGTGACAGAGATTAGTAGACTAGAAGACTGATGGGCACATAGGGTTAAGAAGAGATTGAGAGGTACTGAAAGGAGTGAAATTTGTACTGGCGTGCCCAGTACAAGTAAATACTGGGATAACATTACTTTTGTTTAAATCGAACTCTGCCTATGGCTGAATGTGCTTCTATTTGTCCTTACCGGGGGTCACAGGTCTGGTAGGTTCTACAGTTGTAGCTGGTTCCGTCCAAAAACCATCAACTAAAAAAAAAAAAAAAAAAAAAATTCACAACTTTGAAATTCTGCCATGAAGAGAACTCCATACATTTGTGTACAGCATTTTACAGTTTTCAAAGAGAAAAGTTCACCTATACCATCTCCTTGGTTTCTCACAACAACCTTGACTGTGCTTGCAGAGCGAAGTGACTGACTTGTAAGGCAGATATTATACGTCTTCCACAGACAAAGAAACCGAAATTCAGAGAAGTTAAAATTTTCTGATCACAGAAACCAGCCTTCATATAGACATGTGAATTACATCTATAAAATCCTGAAGCCTCCCAGTTAGTTTGAAATGGGGCATAACTATGGTGATTAAGGGAAATTAAACAGTGCTGCAGATCAATCGTAAAGTGGCTGCCAAACAGAACCACCATGAAAGACAATGAGAAATGCACCAAGCGCATCTGATATTTCTTTCTTTCTTTCTTTTTCTTTTTGGTCTTTCCTAGGGCCTCACCCACAGCATATGGAGGTTCCTAGTCTAGGGGTCTAATCAGAGCTGCAGCCACCAGCCTATGCCACAGCCACAGCAACGCAGGATCCGAGCTGCGTCTGCGACCTACAGCACAGCTCACGGCAACGCCGGATCCTTAACCCACTGAGTGAGGCCAGGGATTGAACCTGCAACCTCATGGTTCCTAGTCGGATTTATTAACCACTGAGCCACGACAGGAACTCCCTGATATTTCTTGTACCACCCTGGGCAACCAGTGGATGGATTGGCTATGTGGGGCTCCACTCTGATTCCCTCTATGGTGTCAACATACTCATCCAACAGCTTCTGGAGGACTGGCTACCAATGGCTCAGAGCTTGGGAATTGACTGGCCTGAGCTTGCAGACTCTGTCAAGAGATGGCCTACCTCCAGTAACTGGGGGTGCAGGCATACAAAGGCCCGGCCCCTTTGACTCAATTTGGAACAATTCAGAAGGGTCATCCCAGGTCCAGAATTTCTAACAGAATTAGCTGAGGGCTCAGTTTTAGCTTCCCCCATGCCCTCTGCCTCCATCCTTATTTCCTTGCAGATATATCTCCCAAATACACGCTTCAATAAGCCTTCTGCAGGCAATTTTCTATTTTAGAATCTGATTCCAGGGAACCCAATCAAAGCCAATTTAATATGTGGTTAATACCTCACATTTAAAAAACGAAAGGATGAATGAATCAGCGAGTGAATTTGGCGCAAGATTATTGGAACCAAGATAAACCTGGGAAATTCCAGAAACTCTTGGACATTTTTGCCTGGCATGTATTTGTTTACTCATTCATTTATAAAATTATTTCATCCATCCATACATCCATTTAACAAATATTCATTGCATGGTTAAACTATGCTACGAACAGAGCTGAGTGTTGGGGATAGAATTGTGAAGAAGACAGACAGGGTCCATGCCTTTAGGTGATAATAAACTAGGAAACTAAGACGTTGCACATATGGGTTTCATTAAAGGTGAAGATGTATGAAGAATTCTAGGGACAAAGCCTCTGTAGCCAGAAATCAGGCTGATGCACAGGGAACCTGGTGGGCTGAAGAGGGCATCAGATAAATTATGGGAGCTTGGGAAGCCCACCTTGGCCCAACCAAGACTTACGTGTGGTCCCCACAGCGGTCACCACCTCACTCTCACTTCCATCATCCAGTACAGCCAACAAGGAAACTTCATATTCAGTGCCAGGTTCCAGGCCTTCAATAACATATGAGTCCTGGTCTTCTGTTAGGACAACCTAAAAAGTATCTATTGCTTAGTATCTGCGTTTACTTGAATTACAGAGGAGAAAGTTAAGAACAAAATAATAAAAAAGAAAAATGTTATCCCGAGTGTAAGCCAGAAGTAACTACGCATAAAGAACTCCAGGGCCACGGAATTCAACGCTAAGGTCAAATCAAAGACTATTTCCTTCAACAAATAAATGATGAATATTGCAAAAGTGGCATTTATGGAAATCAAAGAATCTGAAAATACATAGCATATATAACTAAAGCTCAAGGGAAAAAATGCATTTTAATCCTAGAAAAAGCATACGATTTGAAACTCATAAAGCCCCATGCCATGCAAAATATTAATTACGTCTGGGATTTTCAATCTGTTTTTAAAATGAAGACCAACTCAAATGCAGCAGTGGCATTCACTTCCAGAGAAAATGCTCTGGATTCATTTTCAGTCTCAGACCACTCACTTCCTGAGTCTTCCCACCGTAGACTGGAATCCACATCAGCTTGTGTTGTCCTTCATCAGCCGAGAGAGGATGCCAGGTGACTCTAAAGCTATCTGTCATCACCTCGTCAATTTCCAAGTATTGCTGGGCTGGAACCTCCTCTGTAAGCCAAGGAAGGAGATTTTGTTAGGCAATTGAGAGGGTAAGAAAACCCTAACTCAAGCAGCTCCCCAGGGGACCGCAGGTAGAGAGGACTCTCCTGGGAATCTCTTATTTTAGGAAAACACATGGAAGCAGGGAAAGTAATACTGATCATCCCAGTGTGGGCTTATGTTTCTGTTTCTACCATTTACCCACGGCATAAGTTAGGAAGGCCAGGAACAAGCAGTGTTTTTACAGCCTTCCAGTAATTTCCAAGAATTCTTAGATTCTCTATTTGGCTCTTTTCATTAACTATAAAAAATAGGAGTTCTGTATTCATTATTTTCCAAAGATACTACACTCTAAGTTTTTTGAAGAAATTAACAAAGTGATGCCCTTGACACCTGGAAAATGTCACTTTTAGCTTTACTCACCTGCATGCCTACATCACTTTCTAGTAATAAGTTAAATCCTAGCGAAGAATGTTCATTTTTTACATCTTGTATATCTGGCTGCCATCAGAAATGAAATATAATTTATCAGATATCCATGATTTCACTGCTTACACTCTTCTGGGATGTACAACAGAGACCAAAACATCTAATTACACCCAAAATGAGTTGTCAGTCATTGATTTTTATTATTTAAAATCAGAGATTTTAAAATGCGTTGAAATCTCCAGGACGCCATGAAAATTCCAACTACGGTTAGCTCCTGGGAGATTTTGTGAAATTACTGAATTGTTTTCTGTGAACACTATTTCTCAATCCAACTTATTTCTCATCTCTCTCCAAATAACTTCTCACTCCTCAATGTAGCACTAAATTTATTTCCATGCGCCATTAATGATAGGTCCAGAAAGCAAACAACAGAATTGTTTCCACCAAGAGGCAAAAAAAAAAAAAAAGTTATATTTATGGAGTGACTACAGGGTATATATAGAAAATAAAAATGGAGCTCCCTTCGTGGCTCAGTGGTTAACGAATCCGACTAAGAACCATGAGGTTGTGGGTTCGATCGCTGGCCTTGCTCAGTGGGTTAAGGATCTGGCGTTGCCGTGAGCTGTGGTGAAGATTGCAGACGCGGCTTGGATCCCGTGTTGCTGTGGCTGTGGTGAAGGCCGGCAGCCACAGCTCCTGTTAGATTCCTAGCCTGGGAACCTCTATATGCCGCGGGTGCGGCTCCACATAAAGGCAAAAAGATGAAAAAACAGAAAAAGAAAAAGAAAATAAAAATAATGCATTCATGCTTTATTATTTTATTTTAGTATTTACAAGACCTCACAATGTTGTATTAATATTGACAGCTGCATGAAAATGCATTATTGGCTATAAATTGATATATTAGATTAAATAGTGTGAAATTGTCATTTCTGTAGGTCACAAACTGTTGGGAGCTGTAATTTTGGAAAATCAACCTAATAGACACACACATGGAAGGAATAAATGTGAAAATGTCATGTTCACAGAACAAAAGAAATGGTGTTAGAGTAGAAAGACAACAACGCACACTTTTATTTAACCGAGACATTTAAATTTAGATGGGCCTTTCCCTCTTTTCCTTGCTTGGCTAGAAAACAATTAGTGAGTAGGCATTCTAGTCACCAAATCATTCATTGGGAATAATAGCATAAAATAAACAAAAAATAAAATTCAGTGTCTTCAAAATCACACTTGAAGAAGCTGCTCCAACTTCTGGTTTCCATATAGTTACTCTTGGAAATGTTTCAAACCTACCAAGCCTTACCTGTGGTAAAAATTCCAGTTAGAGGTTCTGACTGCCCTTCATCGTAGATGGAGAAAATGGCAACAGTATATTCGGTGAGGGGTGTCAAGCCCTTCAGAGGGAATGTAGTAATAGGATCGACTTCAACCTGCAGAAGACAGAAGTCATAACAGATCCATCAGATACTCTCTAAATGCAGGAAACAGAAATCATTTTATTACTGTCTGCAGTTCGCTTGTCCGGCAGCAGAGCTAGAAGTATGCCAAGGAGACACTGAGGTATAAAACCATTTAAATAGTCACATTTCTAATCTTACACCCTTAAATAGAATACCTATAAGTTAACTCTCAGGACATTGTTGCAACCAGTACTGTTTCCACCGATTGAAGATACAGAAAGTGAAGTACACATAATTTGCAATGCTAATATAAACCGATGTAAGGTTTATAGTCTGTAAGGTTTATAGTCTGAGATGCTAGGAATAGCTGGTAAGAGTTGCATTGATGAGTAACCCACAGAGTAAGGTGAATATAGAGCCTGTGTTATTTTGGTTGTTCAATTGACATTTTTTAAGAGTTAAGTTTCACATAGAAGAGAAATCCGTGGTCAGCCACATCGACCTTCTTCCCATGTCTTTCTACCTCAGGGCCTTTGCACATGCAATTCATTCTGTCTGGGATCCTATTTCCCTGTTTTTTTTTTTTTGTTGTTGTTGTTGTTGTTTTCAAAATTAGGCCTTTTCCATCTGCCAGAACTGTGATTATTATCTCCTCAGAGAGGTGTTCATCTTTCCACTTATCTCGGTAGGATGATTCTATAACACTGCCTTTGTTTCCTCCCTCTTGCCAATCCCATTCTGAAATTATTTTATTTCCTAAGTAGGAGGCAGAGGTTATTTCCTGCATAGAGTGGCAGCCGCTGGAAGGCAGGACCTTGTTTAGCTTCTCACCACTGTATGTTGAATTACATACTTTTTGAGTGAACAGAATAGAGTAAATCAAAGCTGAGATGGAAGAACCTAAGATCCATTTTGTCAGAGATAAGAGAGGGCTCATCTGAACAAATATCTAATCCAGAAACCACATACATCTCAAAGGAATCAACTGCAAAAACCATATACATCTTGAAGGAATCAACTATAGGTCAAAAAAAAAAAAGACATTGCCAGCCTTGGGGGAAGGAGTTTCCTCTCCGCTTTTGGAATCCTGAGCCAGAGTGGCTCAGCTAGAGAGCAAGCCAGCCCTAGCCTTTTCAGCCACCCCAGACATGGGAGTGAAGTCATCTTGGAAGTTCCAAGCTCCCAGATGAATACAACAGTCACCTTAGCTGACACCACATGGAGCAGAGACAAGTTGACCCTGCTGGGTCAGCCCACATTGCATAACCATGGGTTATTATTTTAAGCCAAGCTATTGGCTACATTACAACAGTTAACTGAAAATGTATACTATCTTCTTCTGAATCTAGGCCTAAGAATATAATGGATCATTCTTAGCATTTAATGTTTACTCTGGGGTCTGAGTGTTACCTGCATGCTTTACATGCATCACTGGTTCTTAATCCCTCACCACTCCTTGTAAGGCAGCAAATTATCACCCCTGACTAGAAGATGGGAAAAATGAGACTCCAGAAAGTTAAGGAACTTGCCCAAGGGAAAGCCAGCTAGTTCCTAGACTTAAATACAAGTGTTTCACCCTCTAAATTCTAATGCTTGTAAATGCTGTCTACAGTATGACTTCATTATTTAAACTCACAGAAAAGACAAATTCAGACTTAAAATATGAGTTTAAGATACGCTTCAAAATTATACTTAGCTATTGCTTTCTGTCGCTTTGAACTTCAATGACTAAGATTTAATGCGCACATACACTGTGTCAGGGACCTTGCGTTCACTGTCTTATTTAGCATTCTTTTTTTTTTGCCTTTTGTCATTTTATGGCCGCGGGTTTATGGCCGCACCCGCGGCATGTGGAGGTTCCCAGGCTAGGGGTCTAATCGGAGCTGTGGCCACTGGCCTGCGCCGCAGCCACAGCAACGCGGGATCCGAGCCGCGTCTGCGACCTACACCACGGCTCACGGCAACGCCGGACCGTTAACCCACTGAGCAAGGGCAGGGATCGAACCCGCAACCTCATGGTTCCTAGTCGGATTCGTTAACCACTGCGCCACGACGGGAACTCCTTATTTAGTATTCTTAACCTCCACCGAATACTAGGTAATTTCTAATGATTATTTTACAAATGAGAAACCTGAGACTCAAAGACTTTAACTAACTTTCCTGGAGCCATAAAACTATGAACTAGAATGTATAGTTAGGCCTTGATATACTTATACATGAATATATATATGTATGTATTTTCAACACTGTATGTCTTTTCATCAGATGTATATATGCATGTATGTATGTATATATATATATATGTTGAAAAGATGTAGTTTATTAAAAGCATTTTATTTAGTGCTGAACAGACCATACTTTAGGCATTGATTATTGATTACTTCATCAAATGAAAATTTTTAGGTATCATTTTTTTAACTTTCTATCATATTACGTTTTAAACTAAGTTTTGGAACTGATTATATTGGTAGTAATTTTAAGATGTAGGAGAAGTATTTGAGGAAATGATAACCTGGGACTATGATCTCATTGTTATGCAACTACTTTTGAGAATAATTTTTCAAATAATTTAGCTAAAAGCTTCACTTTAGCCTAATTCTAGAAGAAATGGAAAAAGAGTTCTTGATGAGGAGTGAGGGACTTGGGATCTGCTCCGAGCTCTGCTATTGAGTTCTTGCTGTCAGGAACTGGATTTGCCTCTCAGAGTCTAAAAACTACAGCCTTACATTTATAAAACTCAGATGGTGCAATTTAGTTCTCCAAAATATTTCCAGATTTCCCCAAATCTTTTCACTGTACATGCTCTCTGAGATGGCTTCTATTCTCAGTTTTACAGGTCAGGCTTCAGCATTTTTTTCTATAAAAACTACACAAGATGCTCTCTGTAAAAATCTCAGACGCTGGCTCAGAATAAGCACTCAACTTGTGTTTGCTGCCATCATCACCATCACCACCACCACCGTCCCCGTCATCATCATCAACAACATCATCAGCACCACCAGCACTATTCCCATCACCATCACTACCATCAATATCATCATCACCATCACCACCACTATCCCCATCACCATCATTACCATCATCATCATCATCATTATCATCACCACCACCACCATCCCCGTCATCATCAGCATCATCATCACCACCAGCACTATTCCCATCACCGTCACCACCATCAATATCATCATCATCACCATCAACATCACCACCATCACCACCACTATCCCCATCACAATCATTATCATCAACATCATCATCATCATCGCCACCACCACTATCCCCATCATCATCACCACTCTCAATATCATCATTATCACCACCACCACCATTGACATTTGTTGATGTGTTCTTTGTTATTTTTCTTCTTTGGTCTCCAAAAAGTTGGGAAGAGGAATAATGCAGAAAAGACACAGAATGAGGAAGATGAAGTGAAGGAGGAAAGATAGGAAGAAGAGGAGGTGATGTAAAGAAATGTAAATTGAGTCAAAATCAAAGCTTTTACAATCTATTACATGTTATGTCCTAAGGAGATTTTAGTTGGGACTTTCTTTTTCCTTTTTTAGGGCTGCATCTGCGTCATGTATAAGTTCCTGGACTTGGGGTCAAATAGGAGCTGCAGGGGCCAGCCTACACCACAGCCAAAGCAACACCAGATCCAAGCCGCATCTGGATCTAGCAGCACCAGATCCTTGACCCACTGAGCAAGGCCAGGGATCAAACCCGCATCCTCATGGACACTAGTCAGGTTCTTAACCTGATGTGCTACAACAGGAACTCTCGGTTGGGACATTTTCAAGTTTATTCCAGAATGTTTGTGGAATTTTCTAAAAATCCAATTGCAGCATTATCTATAAGTAAAAGCTAAATTAACAGAAGTAAAATAAAATAGGGTTGGAATATTTACCCTTAAAATCATATATTCCAAAACTAGGTAAAATAATATTTAACTTAGACAAGACGCTTTCCTGGCAAACTTTAGTCTCAATTTTATAGTTAAGAATTAAGAATGAAGAGCACACACAGCAGTCAAAATGGCAATGTTACAAAATCTACACATTATGTATTTTACTCAAATAAAATGTTCTCAGATTTTCATTCATGGTCTATCTACTCATGTTTTTTTTGTTTACTCAAATTTCAAATTCAATTCTATAAAACATATTTTCTAATTTCCCAGCACAATATAAATTAGAAATAGTAAGTGCCAGAGGCATTTCCAAGATTGTAAAACTCTGCAGTAAAACATGTATTTTTCAACAAATATATTAGGCTGAGAACATACTTTACAAAGGGCAAACAGCGTAAAATGCTGTGAGAGGCCAGGAAAGCTCTAATTTTTTAAATGGATGTCAACAAGACCTACTGTGACCATTTCACAATGTAACCAAATATCAAATAATTACATTGTATGTCTGAAACTAATTTAATATTATATGTCAATTGCACCTCAATAAAATATATAATTATATTTCTATAATATACTGCATATATATATGACAGCTTGTTTTTATTTCATGAAAAATCACTGCCAAAGTAGGGTGCTTTGCAGTGAACAAATATCTACCGGTGAATACAGTTGTTAGTTTGATTATTCAATAAGGCAATATTTAAAAACTGGTAAGTTTTACATAAAAATAGAAATCCTTGGTCACATAATCAAGGGTAACAAGATCTGGCGGTCCCTGCCTAGATTTCTATGTACAGCAACAACCTTCAAGAACTGACACTGGCTGGACACATAAAACTCCCCATCAGGGCAGGTCCCACCCTGCCTAGCATCCCTGTCACCCAGCCTATTGTCCACTATCCTTTATCCTTGGTCTTGAATTGTCTTTCTTTTAGCACAGAATTTCCTCCATGTGCATGTCCCCAAAATGGGAATATAAAATATAGCCTAAGGTAGCCTCATGTTTTAAGAAAAACAGGTGAGAGTTTATTTCTTTGCAGACGTGACAATTGCTACATTCACTGATATTACCCACATGATCTTCCTACCCAGCTGAATTTGCAAGGAGTTTATTTATCACTGATGACAAAGAATGCTTTTGATTTCCTTCTTGTTACTACTCCAGACTCTCATCTTCAAAAGCAACTAGTCTAAATGGTTCCAGCTTCATCAGAATTATTTGCCCTCAGGAGTTATGAAGATTTAATGAAAGATGCTGGGCAGTATTTCTGTCCTATTAGCAAATGTGCGGTTATTGTCCAGTCCATTACCCAGTGTCCCCTATAATGGCACATTCTGTAAAATAGCACTTGGATTTAATTTTAGGAAAAAGTTTGTCTCTGAATAAGAAAACACTTGCTTTATTTGGTCAGAAAATAGAAATGATGTAATCCAACATATTTCCCTTTTTGTGTTAGCTTCTTGGACCAAGATAAGGAAAAAAAAATAACATTGCTATCTAGCCTGCTTAAATATATTTCCAAGGAAAGAATTTCTGAAGAGTATTAGTCACTGAGTGCAAAATACTCCACCTAAGAAGGTTATCTGAAAGAATCTTCCTACACAAAATTTGAATTATTCAGTTTTCAATTTAAGCTCACTGAACTAGGGTCTTTCAGATGCCAGGATAAAAAGCAAAGGGGTAACCTGGCAAACACTGACATTTCTAGTTTCTACTTCTGTGAAGATACAGACTTCCTTATCTGTATTCACCCTGGAAGGCTGCATTTTACAAAGATGGCCGTATCAGCATCTCCCATCCCACAGATGAGTGCTGTGTTCCTTGCCATCTCGGATCCTTGCAGGGACTGGTGATCTCTCCTACCAACTGAGGGTAGCTGAGGTGATATTCTGGGACTTCGGAGGCTAGGTAACAAAAGGTGGCAGCTTCCACCCATCTCCCTCTATGTCTCTTTGGAAACTTGTCTGGGGACTCCTGAGCCAGCATGTTAAAAGCCCAGATCCCTTAAAGCTGCCAAACTGAACGGATCATGTGAAAAATCTACTCAGAGATATAGAGAGCCACTCCAGCTCCAGGCTGGCCTAATCTCCCCAGACCAGGAATAAAATATTCAAATACAGAAGCAGCTGTGATGGCACCAGCTCCAGCCACTAAGTGGCTACAATCTCATGACTGACTCCAAGCCAGAACTACACAGTCAACCCCCAATTCCCGACCCACAAAAATAGCAACAGAAAATAAACAATTAGTATTGTTTTAAGCCACTATGTTTTGGGATGATCGGTTACACAGCCATAAAAAACTAATACTCAAGCATGGGAAAAATACACATTCTATTCCACAGCTTACCTCATTGATTTCAGTCCCATCGGCGTTGTTATATACTATTCGATAACCATTGATCTTTCTTGAAGTTGTGTCCCAGGCTAACCGAGCACTGTTAGAGCCGACATTGGAGATTCTCAGGTTTCTTGGTGGACTTAAGGGCACTTTGCAATAAATGGAATACAAAATTTAAAGATTTTTAAATAATATACATATAAAAAAAGACCAAAAAAAAAAACCCACAGCATCTTTGACTTCTCAACTACTTATATACGAAAATTTTCACCCAGATAATAATTTATAACAAATAACATTTACAAAGTAACAAAGAAAAAAGATTTTCTCGTGGAGAATGGATAGTAGCAACAGATGACACATGCTTAGAAATAAATAAGTTTTAGGTAAATTTTCCAGGACTTTCTTCTACAGTCAGTGCTATTATTATAGGCTAACATAAATAAAAAACCCAACAGATCAAAAACCAGGACACCTGAAATGAAATATTAGCTATTGCAGTCAACTATCACAAGATTCCAGGAATTCCCGTCGTGGCACAAACGGAAACGAATCCAACTAGTATCTGTTGAGGATATGGGTTCAATCCCTGGCCTCACTCAGTGGTGGTGGATCCGTTGTTGCCATGAGCTGTGGTGTAGGTCACAGACGTGGCTGGAATCCCAGGTTGCTGTGGCTGTGTTGTAGGCCGGCGGCTATAGCTCTGATTTGACCCCTAGCCTGGGAACTTCCATATGCTGTGGGTGCATATGGAAAAAAACAAAAAACTATCATATGATTCTGGCCAAGTCCCTCTACTTCTCTGATCCCCGGTTTCCCATGTATAAAATGACTTCCCATCTGCCATCTCTACATGACATCTATTAAGCATTTCCAATGGAATCTGTCCAAAATTGAACCACTGACTCCTGCTGCCTCTCTAAGTCTTCCCTCTCAGTTTCTCTCTGAGCAAGTGAAAACTCCATTCTTTCCATTGCTCAGGTCAAAAACCTTGTAGTTAGTTATCCAAGATTCAAGTTTCTGAACATGCGTACCCTTCTCAGTAAGGCTTTCCACGATCACCTTATGTAAAATAGTCCTTTCAGCTTAATGCTATCTCCCTTCCCTGATTCATTCTTTTATTGCACATTTATTGCTCTACTGTCTCTGCCTTGCAATATCCTATAATCTTGGGGGATTACAGAATTTGGTCTAATTTTGTTCTTGTCTTTGTTCCCAATATAGCAAGTTAATAAATATCTCTTGAACCAATGAGTAGGAGTCTTGCTTGGATAAAACCCGGTGGCTTTGAGAGCATAGATAAAAATAGACACTTTGCTGTGGCTTTAAAAGTATTTAAAGAGGTGATAGTATTTCTGCAGATTCCTGACTACCAATTCCATTGTTTTTTGTACTTCTTCAAGGACCCCTTTCTGAGTCAATAGATTAAAATTTGTCAATAACTTTAAGTTTTCTGAGCTTTTATAGGCTTAGAGTAAAAACAATTAAAATTGCTTTCTATGAGTCTGAGAGTAACATGTTATCTCATTAAACCTTAAGAGTAGATGGCAAGATAGAATTAAGATTAACCCCATTATATAGATCATGAAACTGGGTAACTTGGCCAAGGTCACAGTTAGTAGGATCAGAAGAGCAGATGGAATTTAACCCTGGTAATTCATCAATTGATTGGAGAGCCTGTCATCACAGTTGTCAGCTACGGCCATAAAGCATGATGCTTCCTCAACCCAAAGGCTAATTCTTTCATTAATTCAGTATGTTCTGATTATACGGTAAAAAAGAGCCTGTAGGACTTAGTGACTCCTAATACCTATGGGACTAGAAAGAAAGTGTAGGAGAGAGAAAAGCAATTTCATAATTTTAAATTCTGTGCACACTTAGCTCTAAATTTGTCTGGAGCTGATTTAAACTTGGCAGTATAGTGGAACCATGCCTAGTTTCCTTAAAAAGTGCCAGTCTCAGAAATAGGTAGCAGGACATCATTTTTAAGGTCTTTTTTAAAAATAGTCAACTACTAGTAGAGTCATGGACACTTTACAAGTATCTTCATTTTGAAAGTTTGTTTTAAGCCACTTCACTCTTTACAAAAGACCTTCATAGCTATCTACTGAAGGCTTCACTAATCGAAAGAAATCCAAAGATGTTTGCTTTTATGAAAAAAGGTAAAAAGCAAAAATAGTGTTCAAGCTTTGTTTTGCAGCAAGCCATGGCAGAGGCAGTGGACAGGCCTCAGGGGCAGTAATACCAAGCTCCTCCCCTGGGGAGCCACGCTCAGCAGCCCAGCATCAGAGCCGCCATAACTTTGAACTGTGTCTGTGAGCATTTCTGCTTTACATCGATTTATTCTGTGCATCCGTGAGCAAGATGTGTCCTGAAGTTAATTGCTTCTTTGCTTTTGGTCATTTTGGCTTACAAAGTTTTCATAGGAACATTCTATTTTCAAATTGTGGGGAACACCTGTATAAGGAAATGAGGACTCCGAGTGAAAGAGAGATGGGTGGTCGGGAAAAAATTTCTTTCCAACTCTACAGAGTCCCAAAATTCACTTAGGTCAAGTGATAAATTAGAGGCTTTCTGGCTTGATTTATTTCTTCTTCTGTCTTAGGCTCTCTCAGGTTTGTTGTTTGTTGTTTTAATTACATTGGTCTTTTTCTGAAGGGCAAGACAACACGGCCCCCACTAATAAAGAATGTATGTGGGAGAAAACTTCCTTATCACTAAATTTCTTTGCATGTTTCTCAAGCAGAATCTTCAAGACAAAAGCACTGTAGAATCTGTGCTATTTACCTCCCCCCAGACTCAGAGTGAGGTGAGAGACCCCGGATTCCTGCACTTTTATCCTAAATACTATGAATAGACTCATGTTTTTTTGGCTGCACCCTCAGCGTTCAGAAGTTTCGGGGCCAGGGATCGAACCCGCATCACAGTTGCAGCCTACACCATAGCTGTGGCAATGCCAGATCCTTAATCCACTGCACCACCTGGGAACTTCCTAAACCCCTATTTTTAATGGTAGGTGACAAAGCATTGTTAGTTTGCCAGGGTAGCATTTTCTCTATATCATATTTTCAAGTAAAATAGATAATATATACAACTCCTAAAAATATTATGAGCTCCCTACACTTACCCAAACTGGACTTGCTAATACAATTTTTACTTAATTAAAAAAATAATTATAACCCCAAATTCCCAGTCACCTTGCTGTACAGTAGAAAACTGACAGAACACTGTAAACCAGCGATAAAGGAAAAAAATAAGAATCATTAAAATTAAATTTAATTTAATTTAAAATATAATTATATAAGAATGTATATATGTATGTGTGACTGGGGTCACCTTGCTGTACAGTAGAAAAGTGACACAACACTGAAAACCAGCTATAATGGAAAAAAATTAAAATCTTTAAAAATAAAAAAATTATAATAACAATAGTCCAGAATAAAAAGGACATCAAAGATGTCTTAGATATGAGTGGGGGAAAAAAGAAATATTGAATAATTATGTGCTAATTACTTTCACCCGTATTACTGTTCTTAATCTTCTATCCACCACATGCTATAAGATAATTTTTCCTCTTTTACAAGCTCAAAAATGCTCCTGCATTTGCCCATTGTCACCCATCCAAAATGTGACTTTAGCTGGGATTCACATCTCGGCTAATCTGATTCCAAAGCCCATCTTGTTTTTCCATATTCTGCTCCAGTGTTTGGACTTAGGCAAAGACACTGGTAGTAGCATCTAAAAGATGCTAAAGTTCAGTTCTAGAATCCATGTAACTAGTTAACTTGGCCAAGGTCACAGTTAATAGGATCAGAATAAGAAGGCTAGAAGAAATATATTTTTCTCCTAAATAAACATTTTTTCCCCATTCCAATGAGCTCTTGAGAGGTTTCAACCTAAAGCAGTATTCCTAAATCAGAATCCCCGTATTTATGGGGGCTCTTATTACTGCATTTCATTTGAATGACTGAACTGCTCACATGTTGTTTCTTGTCCTGTAACAGGATCGCTGGCCTCTTCTCCAAACATAGCATACACTGTAACTGTGTATTCCGTATTGGGCAACAGCCCTCTCAGCTCAACATCTGTGTGAGTCTCTCCAATTTTCATCTGAAAAGAACACACATTGTCAGATCGTTTGCCAATGTACGCTGTTCAGGCTGATCACAGTGGAACTGAATACAGGTGAGGCTTTGTGGAATAAGATTTTGTCTCCTCACAAGCATTTCATCAAACAGGTCTCCAGTCATAGTTTTTTTTCATTGTCTCGTGTTGTTTTATATGAGAAACAGCTGCTATGAGAGCATATAAAACTGACTGCACCAAGCCTGTTCTTTCAGGATAACTCTTTACATCTGGACAAGTGGCGGCTGCAGCCAGGATAACAGTGTCAGATATCTGGTCCCCAGAAGAGCGTGGGTGGAACTGAATCACATGTTCTTTAGGAAGAGTGGCAGTTCCAGGCCAGCGTGCTGGGAGCTGGATGCCAGCTGGGCATCTTCCACCACTCAGCTAATTCTCACCAGTCCTCCGACAGGATGCCCAGCTTTCACTTTAAGCCCTATGGAGCCGGATCAGGGTTGTGGCCCCATTCAACAAAGAGGCCTGTCCACTTGCACTGAAAGTCCCTTCCAGGAGCCAGAAGAGAACAATCCACCTTGATGCCCAAACTGGAAATTTGCTTTTTGCTTGGGGATGACTTTTCTGACATTTGGGGTCAGTCAAATTAGCCAACATTCTCAGTTGTGTGACAACTGAGTGAGAACTCTGTGACGGGGATAGTTTTCTTTTTGCTTTAGAAAGAAGAAAAATATCTCCACAGACCGTCTCCAGGCATACAACTGTGAGTGGCGTGGTCAGATTAAAATTTTTTATTTCCAAATATCTCAGCATATAAATGTAACTGTAGAGAAAAATAGCATAATATATACACTGATGCACCCACCACTCGAATTTAATAAATATCAACATTCTGCCATAGTGACTTCAGATCCTATTTTTAAAAGAATTAATATAGTCAGATAAAACAGAAATTCTTTCTCATTCTTTCTGTTCACCACCTCCAGCCTAACAATGAAGGTGTATCTCACTGATGCATTTTTTTTACTTCCACATACATATGTATATACCTGTAAATAATATGTGGTTCTGTATGTTTAACAATGTCCATACATGAACCGTATCAATGTAATATTTTTACAGTTCTCCCCCATGGCAATATTATGTTTCAAGACTTATCCGTGTTGATACACAGGGGTAGAGTGGACATTATTTAATCCCCTTATGGTCTTCTTCATATAAATATGCTGCTATTTTCCATTTTGTTGATAAACATGGTAGTTGTTTACAATATTTTGTTTTGACCAAGTCCTCCCTGCATTAAAAAGCCCTTGAAAGAGGTTTCCCTACAGTATATGCCTATATATATATATGTATATGTGTGTGTGTATATATATATATATATATATATATATATATATATATATCTTTAACGTCATGAACTATATCAAATCACTCTCGAAGGCAGCTCTACCAACAGACATGCCAGTTTACATGAGTGGTTCTGTATTCCCGCGTGCTCACAAATATTGAGTTGTCTCAGACTTTGAAAACTTTGCTGGAGTTCCCATTGTGGTGCCACAGAAACAAATCCAACTAGTAACCATGAGGTGGCGAGTTTGATCCCTGGCCTCGCTCAGGGGGTTAAGGATCTTATGTTGCCGTGAGCTGTGGTGTAGGTCACAGATGTGGCTCGGATCCTGCGTTGCTGTGGCTGGGATGTAGGCCAGCAGCTATAGCTGCACTTTGACCCCTAGACTGGGAACCTCCATATGCCTATGCCGTGTCCCTAAAAAGCAAAAAAAAAAAAACAAACTTTGTTAATCTATTACCATGTGTGAACTGGTATTCCTGTCTTTTTAATGTTTCTCTTTCTTAGTGAAGCTGATTGCTTTTTAGCAACGTTTTTAAGTTTCCCTTTCACCAAAATAATTCAGATCGACATTAAAATCCAAATGGGCAAAAGCTGTCTAAACCTTGAAAATAAAAAGAACACTTGTCACCAATATTTTGGTGTTTTTTTTTTTTTAAGATTCTGTTCTTGACACCAGATTTACCATATTCTTGACCCTAAAGATTCCCTATCATGGGGGGCAGGTTTTAGACAATGTTAAAGAATCAAGGTCTAAATTTCTTCTCTTAGCCATTCCACCTGCCTGGTCATGATACTCCCAAAGGTCACAGACATTTCCTCTTTATTCCTTGAGTATCTATATTATAGTAATTGTTCCCTATAAATTAAAAATGTTCTCTAAAAATTAAATGATTCAAAAGTCAAATATACGTCATTTAAAATGGAAAAAAATGCAAAAGAATACACACCAATGAAATGTATTTATCTACCTCTCAAATTAGTAAAACAAATTTTTCTAGGTCGATATGCATAGGGTCATCACAAACAGTAATTTGTGAACTCTATCTAGCAATATAATAGAGAATATAAAATTTCTCTAGAGTAATGTGGTAATACCTAGCACAAGCCTTAATAATTTGCATACTCTTTAAAAAAAGAAATTTTATTTCTAGGAATTTATCCTAAGGAAATAATCAGACAGTCACCCAAAGTTATACGTCAAGAATGGCCCCCAGGAGTTCCATTTGTGGCTCAGAGGTTAATGAACCCAGCTAGAATCTGTGACAATGTGGGTTTGACCTCTGGCCTCTATCAGTGGGTTAAGGACCCGGGGTTGCTGTGAGCTGTGGTGTAGGTCACAGACGTGGATCGGATCCAGCGTTGCTGTGGCTGTGGCGTAGGCCCACAGCCATAGTTCTGACTCCAGCTCCAGCCTGGGAACTTCCATGTGCTGTGGGCATGGCCCTAAAAAAAAAAAAAGGAAAGAAAGAAAGAAAAAAAGAATGGCCCCCAAAGCATATTTATATAAAATTATCTAAATGTCCAGGCCCCCAAAGCATATTTATATAAAATTATCTAAATGTCCAGGCCCCCAAAGCATATTTATATAAAATTATCTAAATGTCCAATAACATGAGATTAATTCAACATGACCTGGTACAAACTAACAATGGAATACTATAAATCTGTATAAAGTGACTACATAACATATTATTTAATGATATGGAACACTATTCATAATAAACAAAAGGAAACCTACAAAACCACTCCCACTGGTTGTGTTAAAAATGTATTGAAAAAGGCTGTTCACTAAATGATAGCAATGGCTACCTCTAGGTGATAGGATTTCAAGTGACTTTTTTCCTGTTGCTAATGTAACTTTTCTAAATTTTATACATAACATTTTTATAGCAAAAAACAGGATGCTAAGGAAGTCAAAGATTCTAGGGTTCTGGTAGGCAGCAGGCAGTTACCTCTTTTTCATCCCCAGCCAGACCTTCTGTGAGAGGCGCATAGAGGATCAGATACCCTGATGCTCCAGCCACTGGGTTCCACCTTACCCTCAGACTGTTCTCCATCACGTCATACAGTTCAAGGTCAGAAGCTATAGGTAAAGAAACTGCAAGAAGATTTTTTGAAACAAAGGTCAGCCATGTATTACTTTTATTTCAAGGTATCTATATGTTAGGATCTATTAAGTAAACGTATTTTTCAGACAATTTTTATCCTTGAATCTGTTCATATGGTCCTATAAGCCCCTTTGAGGAGAGCAAACCTTGTGAATGTTTAAAAGCAGGAATGACATGCTTCTTATATCTCAATACAGTGACAGGCCCATTTCTCTGGGAGCCATTAAAGAGCAAGGAGATTTTTATAAACATTGTTTTATGCCCAGGACCAAGCAGAGTGTCTCACATGCAGCAGACTTTTTAAAAAATAGTTGTTGGGCTACTTCATAAATGACAGAATGGGAGTTCCTGTTGTGGTGCAGCAGAAACGAATCTGACTAGGAACCATGAGGTTGTGGGTTTGATCCATGGCCTCACTCAGTGGGTTAAGGATCCGGCATTGCCGTGAGCTGTGGTATAGGTCCAGATGCGGCTAGGATCTGACATTGCTGTGGCTCTGGCATAGGCCAGCAGCTGTAGCTCCGATTCAACCTAGGAACGTCCATGTGCCATGGGTGTGGCCCTAAAAAGCAAAAAAAAAAAAAAAAAGGAAAGATAGAAAAAAAAGGAAAGAAAAAATGACAGAAGGGGTGCCTGGATGAACAAATATATGAATGAATAAATACTCATCAACACATTCCATCAGAGACAGTGAGGAGACGTGAATAAGTCAGTAGCAATAGGGTTTGAGAAAAAAGGAATAACCAAGAAATAAGACTGGTCATATTGGAGAGGTAAGGAGAAAGGAATTAAGAATAAACTGCAAGGACTTTTCCTCAGAACTAGAACAGATAATCCAAAAATTTACATGGAACCATAAAAGACCCAGAATTGCCAAAGCAATCCTGAGGGAAAAAAAGCAAGGCAGGAAGCACAACTCTCCCAGATTTTAGACAATGCTACAAAGCCATAGTAATCAAAACAGTGTGGTTCTGGTACAAAAACAGACATACAAATCAATGGAACAGAATAGACAGCCCAGAAATAAACCCAGAATAAACCCAGATGCCTATGGCCAATTAATCTTCAACAAAGGAAGCAAGAATATAAAAATAAGAAAAAGAGAGTCTCCTCAGCAAGTGGTGCTGAGAAAATTGGACAGCTGCATGTAAATCAACGAAATTAGAACACACCCTCACACCATGCACAAAAATAAACTCAAAAAGGCTTAAAGACTTGAACATAAGGCATGACACCATAAAACTCCTAGAAGAGAACATAGGTGAAACATACTCTGACATAAATCATAGAAATGTTTTATTAGGTCAGTCTCCCAAGGCAAGAGAAATAAAAATAAAATTAAACAAATGGGACCTAATCAAACTTACATACTTTTGCATGGCAGAGGAAATCAGAAAAAATGAAAATACATCCCACAGAATGGGAGAAGATATTTGCAAATGATGCAATTGACAGGGCTTCTTCTCCAGAATATACAAACAATTAATACAAATCAACAACAAAATACAAACAATGCAACTGAAAAATAGGCAGAAGATCTAAATAGACATTTGATCCAGCAATCCCACTCCTGGGCATCTATCCAGCAGAAACCATGACTCAAAAAGACACATGTACTCCAGTGTTCATTGCAGCACTCTATGCAATAGCCAGGTCATGGAAACAATCTAAATGCCCATCGACAGAAGAGTGGATAGCGAAGATATGGTACATACACGCAGTGGAATGTTACTCAGCCATTAAAAGGAACGAATTACCAACATTTATAGCAACATGGATGGACTTAGAAATTATCGTGCGAAGTGAAACCAGTCAGACAATTAGACAGCAACACCCAATGCTACCGCTTACATGTGGAAACTAAAAAGACGCAATGAACCTTTTTACAGAACAGACAATGACTCACAGACTTTGGAAAACCTTGGTTTTTCAAATAAGACAATCTGGGGGGTGGGGGGATGCACTGGGGGTTTGGGATACAAAATCTATAAAATTGACTTGTGATGATTTATGCACACCTATAATTGAAATAAAATCCATTAAGAAAAAAAAATAAAAAAATAAACATAAAATAACAATAAAGTGCAAGGTCCTGGCTTAAACAATGTCAATAAAAACTACAATGTGAGGGAGTTCCCACTGTAGCTCAGCAGAAATGAATCTGACTAGGATCCATGAGGATGAGGGTTCAATCCCTGGCTTCATTCAGTGGGTTAAGAATCCGGCGTTGCCGTGAGCTGTAGTGTAGGTCTCAGACGGGGCTCAGACCTAGCATTGCTGTGGCAGTGCCTGTGGCATAGGCCGGCAGCTGTAGCTCCTATTCGACCCCTGGGAATTTCCATATACTGAGGCTGTGGCCCTAAAAAAGAAAAAAACATTGTAAAGTGATATTTTCAAATATGATTCCAAGCCCCGCTTGCTTTCCCAACTACAATGTCAAGTTCGGCACTCTGCTCACACGTGCTGCGCCCTATCACACATCTGCTGGCATGCCCACAGCACTTCACTGCACTCATTTGTTTGCACAACCTTGGGTTGCATTTTCTCCCTTGCTAGACTAAAACTTCCTTAAGGGTAGGGATTGTCATTAAAATATTTCTACAGAGCAGGAGTATCAACACTCGGCCTACCTTGCTTTTAGGGATAAATCCAATAATGTGTTGGACATGGAATGTGATTATCATAACGCCTGGCACCTTGTTATTCATGCTTTGTACATCGCTATTGCTTTCAGAGGCTGAGCTTTTAGACCGACTTTGCATAGGGCCTGGCATGTAACAGGAACTCAGTTAATGTTTGAAATGACTACATGAGTGGGGGATCAAATTTTTTAATACTGTCTTTTCCCAGGATTGTGTGTGTGTGTGTGTGTGTGTGTGTGTGTGTGTGTGTGCGTGTGTGTGTGTGTGTGTGTGTGTGTGTGTTCACGATCTTGCCCAGGTAAGGAATCACTAGTATTTGTCAGTTTTAATTACAATGATATTCGTAACAAAAAAAGAGGTTAACACACTTTCTCAATATTCTGCTGGACAGGAGAGCTACAGAGCTCCGTCTTTACTTCTACTGACAAATGCAAGCCCAGCGCTTAGTTTATTTTTTTGTCTTTTTAGGGCCGCACCCATGGCATATGGAGGTTCCCAGGCCAAGGGTGGTATCAGAGCTGTAGCCACTGGCCTACACCGCAGCCATAGCAACGCCAGATCCCAGCCGCATCTATGACCTATTCCACAGTTCACGGCAATGCCAGATCCTTAACCCAATGTTCTAGGCCTGGGATAGGCTGCGTTCTCATGGATACTAACTAGTCAGATTCGTTTCTGCTGAGCCATGATGGGAACTCCAGTTTATAACAGGCATTCACTACATGTTTGTTTATTAAGTGAATGTATTTTGCACCCTTCATCGCACTCCTAAACATACTAGAGTTTTATAACATCCTTCCTAATATGTAGCACCTGTAAAGGGCAAATACAGCATGGAGCAGTACTGCATGCTGAACCAGTACTTAGCACAACTAAGCCACCTGGGCAATGCAACGGAGAATCAGAAATGGGTAGAAGTCAATACACACGTGTGGTCTCGGTTCCCCGCAGGCCTTCACTGGCAGTGTGGGCGTATATTGCGAAGACTGCTATCTGATATTCAGTTAAAGACATCAAGTTTTTCAACACCGTGGAAGATACGCTTCCATCCACCACCACCTGTTTAAAGAATGGTTTGAGGAATGAGAAGATGGAATATCTCACATGTAGAATTGAAAAGCAAAAAATATCTCTAGCAAGAACCTCTCATGAGGAGTTTCTGTCGCGACTCAGAGGACTAGTATCCATGTGGATGCAGGTTCAATCCCTGGCCTCATTCAGTGGGTTAAGGATCCAGCGTTGCCATGAGCTGTGGTGTAGGTCACAGATGCAGCTGGGATCCCGTGTTGCTGTGGCTGTGCAGCTGTAGCTCCCATTTGACCCCTAGCCTGAGAACTTTCATATGCCATAGATGTGACCCTAAAAAGAAAAAAGAAAAAAAAAAGAACCTCTCATGAAATATTTTATTTGCACCACATCCTCTTTTCCACTGTAGCCATCAACTCTTCTTGAATTCTCACATGAAGTGATGTACCTTTTATGGAATATGTCCAAAAGTCCCTTATTAATTCACATCTAGTGGAAACTGTGTCATTCCCAAGATAATTCTTATCCTAATGACATCTATTTGGCAACAGTTGACATGTGATATTTTCCATGGAGTCTTGGGAAGCATTTAAAAGGTTTATTAGTCATGAAAAAGAACTATTGGAAGCACTCTGATTATTTGGGGGGGAGGAGGGTCTGGATGATGTAAGCCTCCAGAATCTACTTCTCTAACACTTAAAAAAAATAATAAATCCTGCGATTATGAAGAAGAAAATTGTGAAACATGTTGAGGTCAATCAGAGGTTAGAACAATAAAAGGTCAGCACGTCAAAAAAAATAGAAAGGGAGGGAGATTTCACCACATTTTAACATATTCGCTGTGAATTGCTACATCAAAGGTAGCAATCCCATCAAAGGTTCCATCAAATGGGAACCATCCAATCATCTGGTAATAGGCATTCTCTCTTGTGATGGCCAAGCCATGAGAAAACGCAGCCACTGACGCTTTATTATGGCTTGTCAGTTGCTCTTATCTCCACAAATGCCCAGGAAATCTCAAACTCTGGAGGATGATATGACTACATTGTTTAGAACACACAGACTTTCTTAGTGCCCCCCCCTCTTTTTTTTTGGTCTTTTTAGGGCCACACCTGGGGCATATGGAGATTCCCAGGCTAGAGGTCGAATCGGAGTTGTAGCTGCCCACCTGCACCACAGTCACAGAAACATAGGATCTGAGCCATGTCTGTGACCTCTACCACAGCTCAGGGCAACGCCAGATCCTTAACCCACTGAGCGAGCCCAGGGATCGAACCCACGGCCTCATGGATACTAGTTGGGTTTGTTAACCACTGAGCCACAACGGGAACTCCCACACGGGCTTTCTTAGACCGGAAAGTTCATGGAGTTTCCTGAAGGCTCAGGGGGTTAAGGATCTGGCATTGTCACCGCTGTGGCACAGGTTCAGTCTCTGGCCCAGGAACTGCCACATGCTGCATTTGCCACCAAAAAAAAAAAAAAGAAAGAAAAAAATTGCAGAAAGTTTAGACCACTCTCAAAGGAGAAAGAAAACATCAGTAACAAAAACAGTTAATTAGTAGTTAATTATTCTGGCCAGATGATTAACTACTGATTCCTTTGGATTTAGAACTCATGGGGTTTTTTAAAATTACAAAAATAAAAGTCAAAATAAGTTGTTAGAAATAGATATGTGATCAGTTCTGAGGGTTTTTTGATGGAAGTGAGAGATGAGGAGACGTACATACACTCACCTAGGGAAATGGAAGAACGTGGACATGTGGAAACGTATTTCTGTCAAATAATTTTAAATGCTGGTGACAGGATAATATCCTTACATACACATTTCTGTCTTGTCCTCACTACTGGGCAAGACTTGAGAGAATGAAAATAACGGTTTGAAAAAATATCGCCTCCTTATTACCTCCTCTGGTTTTCCACCCCTGGTAGGATAATATACAACTCTGTATTTTTCCACTTTTCCTGGAGCATGAGTCCAGTTAACCATAAAGCTCCTGGCAGTGACTTCAGAAGTAATCAGTTTTGTAGGTGGCCCAACGGTGACAAGGGCTGAGGCTGAAATAAAGAAAGACATAAAATGAACCTCTCTACAAAAATCATTTCTTATGAACCTAGGAAACCACGTTAGAAATGATTGTTGATTTTTACACTGCCTCTAAGATTTTTATTTCTGGACAATTGAGTCTAAAAAGCCTACATATCTTAATTTTAAAACGATGCTTTTCGAAAAATTGCACCAATAGATAGGCTGACACAAGATTTCCACAAAACTTCAATTGGTAAAAAGCCCAATATCTGCAAAACACAATAAAACTAGGTATGCCTGTACGACAGTTGTTCATTGAAACATTTTAGTGACTGTTATTTACCAAGCACCATGCTAAGTTCCGAGGATGCAAACTCAAATAAGACACAGTCCTTGACTCTAAGGAACTCTCTTAAAGACATTGCTGTAGATAGTAAAAAATAAAAGCACAACATTAATTGAGCTTGTGTGTATCTAAAGGTACCCTTCCGAGCTTTTTAGAAGTTTTACCTCATTTAATGCTCAGTAGTTGCTATTATTGTTCCCATTTTGTAGGTGGGAAAACTAAGTCAGGATAAAGTCAAATATTGTGCCCAAGTCTCACAATTGCTAAGTATCAGAGCTGAAATTGTTACTCAAGCCTCTTGACACAAGACCTTTTGTTGTTAAGCAGCAAAGTATACAGCCTCTATACTGAAGACATAAGCTTCTTAAAGCTCAACAGTTAAAACCTAACACAAAAACCCCCCAAAACGTCTAGTTAGAAAATGGGCAAAAGATATGAACAGATATTTCCTCAAGAAGGATATGTAGATGCAAAAATAAGAATGTGAAAAGATGTTCAATTTCACTAGCCATCAGGAAAATGAAAATTAAAACCACAATGAGAGAGCACTCCACATCTATCAGAATGGCCAAAATGGGAGTTCCTGCTGCAATACGGTGGGTTAAGGGTCCAGCATCGTCATAGCTATGACGTAGGTCACAGCTGTAGCTTGGATTCAGTCCCTGGCCCAGGAACTTCCATATGCCATGAGTGTGGCCAAAAAAAAAAAAAAAAGGCCAAAATGAAAAATACTAACAATAAATGTTAGTGACAATTCATAGAAACTAGATCACTGATGTACTGTGTGGCAATGTAGAATGCTATGGCCACCCTGGAAAATAATTTGACAGCCTCTTAATTAAAACCAAAGTAAACTAAACTAAGCATGCAATTACAATATGATAAAGCAATTCCACTCCTGGACATTATTCCAGAGAAATGAAAACTTAAATTTATACAAGAACCAGAGTTCCCGTCATGGCTCAGCGGAAATGAATCCAACTAGGAACCATGAGGTTGTGGGTTTGATCCCTGGCTCGCTCAGTGAGTTAAGGATCCGGTGTTGCCGTGAGCTGTGGTGTAGGCTGCAGACGTAGCTCGGACCCTGCGTTGCAGTGGCTGTGGTGTAGGCCAGCAGCTGTAGCTCCGATTCGACCCCAGCCTGGGAACCTGCACATGCCGCGGGTGTGGCCCTAAAAATGACAAAAAGGCAAAAAAAAAATTTATACAAGAACCTATACTTGAATGTTCATAGCAGTTTTTTCTGGTAACAGCCAAAAAAATGGAAAGCACTCAGATATCTCTCAGTGTGTGATTGGTTAAATAAACTGTGGTGCATCCAAACCGTGGAATGCAACACCATACATAATAAAAAGAAAGGACTATTGATAACATGCAACAACTTGGATGAATCTCCAGGGAATTACCCTGAGTGAAAAAAGCCCCCCCCCCATAGGTTACATACTGAATAATTCTATCTATGTACCATTTCCAAAATTAAAAGTGTTTAGAGATGGAGAACAGATTAGCAGTTGCCAGGGGTTAGGGAAGTGGTTGGGAGAGGGAGTGACTGTGGCTATGGAAGAATATCAGAAATTGTCTTCGTGGTGATGGAAATGTTCTGTTATCTCAACTGCATCGATGCTAATTTCCTGCCTGTGATATCTTACTGCGGTTTTGTAATATATTATTATTGACGGAAACAGGTAAAATACACATGATCTTTTTCTGCGTCATGTCTTACAACTTTATGTGAATGTTCAATTATCTCAAAATCCGACATTTCATTAAAAAACCAATAGGACGGTCCAAAGGCAACATGATGGAGAAAATTATGGAGTGGTTTAAAAAGTCCCCCTCCCGCACTCCCCCTGGGACCCACCAATACATTCCTTATTCGACTCTAATGATTCATGTCTTAGGAGCATAGAGGACTCTGTTTGGAAAGTTGGTGTGAAAAATGATAAGAATTTTCATAACTCCTGCTAGGCTTTTGCACAGGGTTAATACAGAATGTTCTCCGTCATTCATCGTACCTTTGATCTCCCGGTCCTGTTCTTCTACCCTGGAGCAGACAGTTCTTGTCAGGCTTTCCACAACTGTATGCATCAAGTCAAATTCAGCGACGTTGTACACATGAGTGCTGTCCGGTTCAGAGGCAATTTCCCGCAGTTCATTCTCATCTGCGTTTTTCACCCCTGGAATTGAGGACAGTAGGGCGGGTCATGACAGTCATTCCGCATTTGAAAAAGCAACAGCAGTGAGCCCGGGTGGCCTGCACCCCTTAGTCTCCACTGCAGCCAAGGCACCTGACCTTGAAAGAGGCACATCTTATGCTTGTTTTTTAAAAGTCACTTTCAAAATCATTTTTAAATGATAGGATCTTAATTTGTGTCCAGTTCATATTCACAGGAAGATGTCTTGATGAAACTAACTTCTGTCTTTCATAAATATTGCAGAAGCGATAGTAATTAAACCAGTATTCTACACTATCAAAATTTCAGGTTTAAATTTCCATAAACTTAGTCAACTTAAATTGAGACAGAAAATCCTTGGCCTTTGTGCAATCTTCCAGTCTATCTTAGTTGTGGATGCTAATAACACCTTTAATCCTCTCAACCAACCATCTGAATTTGACATTATTGTTTCTCCCATTTTTCAGATGAGTAAATTGATACACTTGGAGGTTTCCTTGCTCAAGGAAACACAACCAGTAAGTGCACAGCTAGGGTTCCACTCAGACAGCCTAGATCCAAAGTCATGTGCTTTTAACCGCTATCTCAAGCTGCCTCTCAGAAGACTACATTTTAAATGGTAAGTATTTATCAATGAAATTAGAAATAGAATAAGGAGGGAACAGATTGGGTTTCATGTCTGTGTAAGTAGATTTCTTTTTCCTTAGTTTCAGCAAACAAGGAGCGTTTCTTTATAAACCCCTGTCACTGCAATCATCTAAGGATGCTAAAAAGAGATGCTACAGAAGCTAGGAAGAGAAGCTACCTGGGGCAACATTAATTACATCTTACATGTCCAGTTATGCCATTTAATTTATCTGCCAACCTCAAGGACTGAGGAACAAAGCGTTAGTTGTTTCTGAACTATTTGTTGAGGTGGTTATAAGATAATAAGAACTACTGATTTTCAGGTAATTTCCAAAGAAAAAGTCCAAATCACATCTGAATGAGTTCACTTCAACTCATTCATTCATCATGTACAAGACTGCAGAATGAAGAGGAAACACTTAAATTAATCCTCTATTAGTTTAAGTCTTTTGCAGGAATTTTATTTGTTGAACAAAAGGATAGCAAATAAAAAGTAAAAATGAAATCAGTCTCTCATGACTCTAGCCTGAAGGCCTTCCACAATAGCTCCTAAAATGCACAGCTGGATCTGTGTCCACAATAACAAAATAATGCAGTCCATGCTAAAACAATGAGCTTAATGTCAATAATACTTTTCATGGTATTTACTTAAACCCAGCAAGTGTGGATTCATTTAAAAATGTTCTAGAGAAGACAGCCCCAAACCTCTCTCTTACCTTCCCAAACAAAATAGTCTATCTGCTGCAAAGAACATGGAAAAGTGAGGAAATGGTCATCATGACTTGGAAGGAATTTGTTTAATAAGAATTTGGCCTTGTTCATCTTTATGCTCCAGCACCCACCACAACGCCGGTCACCCCGCAAAGAAGGAAATTCTTCTCCAATGAAACAGTCTATAAAGCACATGTTGAGTAAGAAATCTAGGAATGAGTCAGAGGAATTGCTTCTGGGGGTTTGTTGTTTTTAGAGGGGGTGTCAGTCTCTACAAATAGGAGAACTTCCTACTGCCAAAGACAATGTAAACCATTTAAGCAAAAGCAAAGTTGCATCAACTAAATATTTTGCAGTTATTCTGCATGTGTGCCAAATATATCCTTTCCACAAACCAATGCCTTATAAAGGGTTATTTTCAAAGAAATAATATGGCATACCTACAACTCTGTGTTTTCTTCTAAGAGCTGTAAGACCTTAATTCCTTGAAAATAATAGGTGGGTTCTCGCTGTATCACCAGAAAAGGGATAGGTGTAAGGTGATACTAAGGAGAAAAGTCTTGACTAAATAAATGCAAAGAAATATGTACCTAACCTTAGCACTTTATGCTTTTCCCGATACTTTTTGCATGGTATCTCCCCTAGAGACGCTCACGCTGCAGGATTCATGATAGTTACCGTCACTGCCATTTTTAATGCAAGGCAGTTAGACTGGCTGTGACTGGAGCCAGGGTCTCCCAGCAATCAGTGAAGTGCACTTTGCATTGCACAGAGTTTTAAGTGGTTTGTATCCTTGCCCACTGTTGAAACAGAGCCATAATGAACACATACCAATGGCAAACAGTTCTACACCAGATTCACGAAGGTTTCTAGATGGTGGAATAACATCATCTTGAGACTTTCCATCTGTGATTAAGATGCCAATTTTGGACACTCCAGACCTTGTTCCTGCTTCTGGTTTAAAGCTGTTTTCAAAAATGTAGTTCAAAGCAAGACCTGGGAGAAAACAAGAAAAAATAAATGCAAACAAACCATCTCTAATAAAAAGCTTTCCAATTCTTCAAAATGTAACTGCAAGAAGAGGAACTTGGAAAGTTCAAAGAGTTTTTATTAGATGAGAACTTTCATCTTCATTTTTACAATGAACTTTTCTTTAACAGATCTGACAAAAAACTAAAATCCACCAAAATAGAGGTCATAAAAAGTATCGGAATATTGCATCACTTAGAAACTAACATTTTAAAAGAACGTTGGATTCAAAGTCAATAGATGTGGACAGATCTGTGTACAAGAAAATTGAAATCTTCATAAATTTAGGATGAAGCAAGAATACCCACACGGGAGCAACTTTCCCAAATATTATTCCTACACATTCAATTTTGTTCGTGATGATCAAAAGAACCACAAATTCTCTTTCTCTATTTTATAGGGGTAGAAGGGGCAGATATAAAGTGGTCACGGAACTCTTGCCACTTTGAGTGTGACATTTTTTCACCCCCCAAAATAAGTGCTGAATATCAATATAGAATTTGTGCTGAATAAATTGATCTTATATTGACAAAAAGCTTGTCAGATTCTGCCTCAAATTGGCAAAGCAATTCTCAGAATTTCAGTGGGTTACTTAAAATTCAACGACAGCATCTTTATCGTCTAAACTGAGTATCCACGTTGTGCACCTGTGGAAGTAAAGAATGCACCTTAGGGTTAAAGCCTGCAGTAGCCCCTTGTGTTGAGCCATGGATAATTGTCATCTAAATATTCTTACATTACAGTCATTCCTTGGTACTCATGACGGGACTGATTCTAGGACCCCTGTGCATACCAAAATCCATGGATGCTCAGGACCCGTTTGTAAAATGGCATAGTATTTGCACATAATCTACATGCATCCTCCCATATGCTTTTTTTTCTTTTTTGCTGGCCATGCCTTCAGCAAATGGAAGTTCCCAGGCCAAGGATCAAACCCATGCCACAGCAGTGACAATGCCAGATCCTTAATCTGCTAAACCATCAGGGAACTCCCTTCCCATATACCTTTTTTTTTTTTTTTTTTTTTGGTGCAGCATATGGAAGTTCCTGGGCTAGGGGTTGAATCAGAGCTGCAGCTGCTGGCCTACACCACTGCCACAGCAACACCAGATCCAAGTCACATCTGTGACCTAAGTCGCAGCTGTGGCAATGCGGGATCCTTAACCCATTGTGCTGGGCTGGGAATCAAACCTGCATCCCAGCTCTCCCAAGACACCACCAAGCCTGTTGTACCACAGCGGGAACTCCCAGGTTTTAATTCCTAATGTTGACTTTGGGAAAAGTGCCATCTAAGAACTTGAGATGCTATTTTGATTTTAAAATACTATGTGAAGTCTTACAAAGTGGCAAAACAAAGTGATCATTGTTTTTTGGCAAGATATGTTGCTAAAAATATGGACCAAAGAAAACATACCTGTTAGTGTATTTCCTCCCTTGTACGGCAGATTTCGGACAGCTTCGATCACCTCATCTTTTGTGCTAAAGGCATTCAAGTGCCATTCTATTCTGGGGTCGCCGCTATACTGTGCAAGACCTGGAAAAGAAAGACGAGAAAGCCCACTCAGAAACAATGGGTTATTCAAAGATCTGGGGACCCACTCAAGAAACTAGAATGAAGGACCTAATCTCTCTCTCTCTCTCTTTTTTTTTTTTTTTTTTTTTTTTGCTTTGTAGGGCCACACCCGTGGCATATGGAGCTTCCCAGGCTAGGGGTCGAATCAGAGCTACAGCTGCCGGCCTACACCACAGCCACAGCAACGTCAGATCTGACTCATATCTGCGACCTACACCACAGCTCATGCAACACCAGATCCTTAACCCCTTGAGCAAGGCCAGGGATCTAACACTCGACCTCCTGGTTCCCAGTTGGATTCATTTCCACTGCGCCACGACAGGAACTCCTAAAGGGCCTAGTCTTTGCAACATTTTTTTCCGGCCTCACTACGTACTTTCAAAATGAGTTCTTGACATCAATTTAAGGAATTAATTTCAACATATCTGAAGGAATGTACATATTTTTGAGCCACGTAGAAGTGAAAACCCAATCAGGTACTTAGTTATTTTTTTTAAAAGTCTGTTGTTCGTAGATAAAAAGTCTAGATTTATTTAATTTTTTGAGGTAACACTGGTATATAACATTATACAAGCTTCATGTGTACGGCATTATATTCTGACTTCTGTATACACTATAGTGCTTGTTTTTTGCTTTTATTCCCAAAGGAAGGAGTTTCCTTAATGGCTATTCAGAAGTGAAAACTATGAGATTTTTATATAGTAAATTGGATATGTTGCTCAAAGATTTACAACTTTTTTTTTGTTTGTTTGTTTTTCATCTCAGCTAGGATTAATTGGCAAAGATTACCTTGTACTATAAAACTATTTCCAATGGTCAATTAGTTAAATATTTCACTGGCTTCAACTATTTCTTGTAAGTAAAAAGAAAACTTTACCTAATAAATTTTTAAAACAATAACTATAAAAATGTTATCATTATCGTATTATTATTATGCAGAGATTTTGGTTTTCCAGAAAATTCATATGTGTTCAATACTAATTGAGTGACATTGTCACAGAAAGAAGTAGTATGAATAAATATTTATTGATGTAAACTTGCCCTTTTGGAAACATAGCTATGGGTGAACATGTAATCAATCCTGAAAAACATATGGTAAAGAACTTGTGAAATTTCTTAGGAAGCTTCCTAGTGGATTTACACTGACAGCTGACTGCTGTTAATAGAAGATGTACCAATTCGTGTTTTCTCGGAGCCCACGTTGAATGCTGTGACCAGGTTTTCCAAAAAAGACCGAACCAGTCTGAAGTTGAATCTTCCAATACTCCATGAGCCATCAACCAGGATTACAATATCAGCAATAGCTGGAGTTTGACAGAAAAATTTCACTTCTGCAAAGTAGAGACCAAAAAAAGCATCCGTGTTACTGTTGGAACTTTGAAAAGAGTGAGTCTATTTTCATGTCTTTCAGATCATTTGGCTTTAAGAATACAATAAAGTTCCCATAAAAGCAACCATATTTTCATAACCCTTCTTATAAATGCATTTTACCAGGAAAAAAAAAAAAATGTGGTAACTGCTGGCAGCCGAGCCAATATTCTGGAAATAGCAAAACACTGGCAGGTTCATACTATCCTGGCAACTCAAGCCTTCTGTGTATTTTTTTTAAAGCAGTGCCTGCGCAAAATCATCCAGCTTTTGGGTTTTAGCCTGTGAATTCTTTCCAGGAAAGGTCGCAGCGGCACCCATGTGGGAGAGTCAGCAGAGATGGGAAGAGAGCCAGGAAGCAGAGAGGCGGCCCTCCTACACTGATAAGTCTATGCTAGAGGAAGAGATAAGAGAAGAAAACATGAACTTCCTGAATTCAAGGAAAAGTTGGGGCCATGCATTCAATCTAAGAAAGGTACACAGACCTTTGCTAAAAGAAAAGGATTTGTGGAAGAAGAAAATTGGAAAAGAGCCCAAGAATTTCCCCTAATTCAAATTCTTTCAAATATTGCATCTACGTGACAGTAAGATTTTATTCCTAAAAAATCATTTAAGTAATTGATTTTTTTCATTTTTAAGTTTGTTTGGTTTTTCTTTTTTTGGCCGAGCCCATAGCACATGGAACTTCCTGGACTAGGGATCAAACCTAAGCCACAGCAGTGACAACACCAGATCCTGAACCCACTGAGCCACCAGAGAATTCAGCTTGATGTTTTTAAATTAAGCTTCAGAATTAGGATTTAGAAAAGGATAGCCAGTGGCCGAGTGGCACTACCACAAGCTTTATCCTCAGGGGAAGGTCCAGCTCATAGTGATTGTGCGCAAGATGTGAAGGGCAAACAGCTTCTTTGAAACAAAAGGCGGAGGCTATCTGATATAGGCAAGGTCTGTACTGAATGAGGCGAAAACTACCACTCACATTCACACAGAGTCAAAACACTAGCATATTCTTAATGCATTTAAGAATCCTTAAATATTTCAGTCTTTTCAGTTGCATATTTGTACTGTAGGTGTGCTTTCCAAAGGATGGCTTAATTTTGCTGAATTTTCATATTAGGACTGGAGATCATGAAGTGTGTGTGTGTGTGTGTGTGTCTACGTCAATTTCTTGAAACTGTCTGGTAAGTCTCTGCTTTGATTTCTAACATTAAAAAGACAATAAAACAAAATTTAAAATATAATTTATGTAGGCAGTTTCCTTTGTAGCTCAGTGTTTAATGAACCCAACTAGGATCCATGAGGTTGCAGGTTTGATCCCTGGCCTTGATCCAGCCTTGATCCTGGCCTTGATCAGGGATCCAGCGTTGCCATGAACTGTGGTGTAGATTGCAGATGCGACTCAGATCCCGTGTTGCTGTGGCTGTGGCATAGCCCAGCAGCTGTGGCTCTGATTCAACCTCTAGCCTGGGAACTTTCATTGGCCAAGGGTACGGCCCTAAAAAAGCAATAATTTATGTAATAAAAAACAAAATAAAGATGTGTCCATAAATAAACTGAATATATTTTTTTCCTGAAGGGAAAATAGTTGAACTACTATGGTTTAGGGTAGGCAGTTTAATATATATCTCTGCACCCATGGGCTACAGTGAAAAGAATCTTGTTTTTTATCCATATTCATGGAATACCTAGATCTTTTTATCAGACTGGGAAAAATATATTTGCCAAGGAAATATTCAGATACTCATTTTATAAGCTAAACATTACAGCTCAATCCAAAGTTTATATATAATATTTTCAGGCACCAAATCTCTCTTCTTTAATAACAAAACACAAAGTCACTACTAACTTAGGAGTCAGCCCTCTGTACCACATTGAAATATTCTAAAACAGAACAATGCAAGAAGTCATGGGTTAGAAATCAGTTTGTGTTTTGGAATTAATCACAAAAATTAAAGTTGTGAGAACTTTTAAGAATCTATTTCTCAAAAAAAAAAGAAGAATCTATTTCTCTCAGTTTTGTTTTTGTTTCGTTTGTTTTGCTTTTTAGGGCCGCACCTGTGGCATATGGAAGTTCCCAGGCTAGGGGTCCAACTGGAGCTACAGCCGCCAGCCTACACCACAGCCACAGCAATGCCAGATCCAAGCCGTGTCTGCAACCTAACACCACAGCTCACAGCAACACCGGATCTTTAACCCACTAAGCAAGACCAGGGATCAAACCCACATCCTCATGGACACTAATAGGATTCATTTCCAATGTGCCATAATGGGAACTCCCATATTTCTCAGTTTTTAGGGGGAAATTTATCTGAAATGAAAAATAGTTTTCTTTTTCTTCCAAAATTTTGGGGGATATTATTTTGCCTTTTAATTTAAAATTTGAATTGTTTGAAAAATAGATAAATTAAAAATTACTTATTTAGGTACATTGTTGATAGGGTCCTAGAAAGGGAACAGTTTCTCTCTGCTTATTTATTTATTTAGTCAGTTATTTAGGTTGCACCTGTGGCGTACAGAAGTTCCCAGGCCAGAGACTGAACCTGTGCCAAGGGAGTGACAGCGCCAGATCCCTAAACTGCTTTGCCACAAGGGAACTCCTGGCAGTTTCTTTTAAAAGTATACATAAAGTTACTATACAATCCAGCAATTACACTCTTGGACACTTATTCCAGAGAAGTGAAAACTTACATTCATACAAAAAATTGTACACATATACTCATAGAAGTTTTTACTCATAATAGCTAAAACCTGAAATTAGTCCAATGTCCTTCAACAGGTTAATGGTCAAAGAAACTGGTACATTTATACTACATAATACTCCTATTCAGAAATAAAAAGGAAGGAGCTCCCACTGCAGCTCAGCAGGTTACAAATGTGACTAGTATCCATGAGGATGCGGGTTTGATCCCTGGCCTCACTCACTGGGTTAAGGACCGGTGTTGCCATGAGCTGTGGTGTAGGTCGCAGATGTAGCTCAGATTCTGCATTGCTGTGGCAGTGGTATAGGCCAGCAGCTGAAGCTCGGATTTGACTCCTAGCCTGGGAAACTCCATATGATACAGGTGCGGTCCTAAAAAGAAAGAAAAAGGGAATATTGTTCTAATGACACTCAAATTAAAGACCTAATTATGATTAATACAGAAATATTTACAATGTCTTTATGGGGAAGGGTATTCACCAAGCCAATTACTTAAAATAGAAAAGGGAGAATTGCCAGAAGCAGCCTTCTTTTTCGCCAGGTGAACTCCTATTCATCCTTTAAAACCCAGGTTACCCTTTACCTCTCCAAGAGTCCTCAAATGGGACCCATTACCAGATCTTTTTTATACTCTCTGCATTTACATGGTTTATTTACTCAGAACACTGGGCTATTATAATTTGTTTCCATTTCTGTCTCCCTGACTAGACTGAACTCTTTGAGAACTGAGAGATTTGTATCTTATCTTTTTATCCCCTTTGTCTGGCTGAGGTCTTGGCACACAATACATCAACAAATGTAACCTTATTGAATTGTCATGTTAAAAATAATTCTTCTTTTTACATAATTCATACCTCCAGTAGGGCGCTCAAAAAATGAACCATGATGGTTCAATTAAATGTGGTCTCTTTCCTTGCCCTCACTGCTACACTGGAAAAGTGGATTATAGTTATTTAGGGATAAGGAGATGTATCTGGACTGCTTGTCTTCCCTGATATTTTCCCAATGACAGAGGCAACGCTAAATGAAAGGGGAACAGGTACTATTTTTACTCACATTATCTTAATACGTACTCAGAAAATCTCATGATGATTTTCACCACAAGTAGTCTGCTTCATTTAGTGGCTCTGAATTATTTTTCCCAATGCCACTAGCAAAATTTCCAGCTAGGCCATTCATTAACCAAGACATCTGAAGGAAAACTGTGATCACAGAATAATTTTTCACTTAAGTCTCTGGTGAGGTTGAGTTCAACATCCCAAACCAAGAGCTTGCCTCCAAGACTGGCTTCAGCCACAGTCCTAAAGGGCTTTTTATTTTTTTTATTTTCTTATTTTTTTAAGAGTTAACATCATTTTACCTCTGCTGAGAGCTTGGTCATTCTAAAAGTTTTCCAATACATTGGCATATTTTGATTCTCACAACATTCTTGTGGGGAGCCATTACTGTTCTCAATTTTCTTTTTTTTTTCCTTTTTGTTTTTTCAGGGCCACATCCACGGCATATGGAAGTTCCCAGGCTATGGGTTGAATTGGAGCTGTAGCCGCTGGCCACAGCCACAGCAACACCAGGTCTGAGCCACATCTATGACTGCACCACAGCTCACAGCAACACCAGATCCTTAACCCACTGAGCGAGGCCAGGGATTGAACCTGCGTCCTCATGGATGCTAGTCAGATTCATTTCCACTGAGCCACAACGGGAACTCCCTGTTCTCAAGTTTCAGAAAATGAAATCAAAGTTCAGAGAGACAAGCCAATAGGTCAGGCAAAGCCAGGACTGGACACTGGATCTAGTAAGTGTTTGGTTGCCTTTTCCATCATGTCGTGCCACCAGCACCATAGAAGATATCCTTACATAATGCAACATGAATGGTCACTAGCTATCCATCATATTAATGTTACAAGTTGTCCATCTATCAGAAGGGGAGGAGGAGGTTCATTTCAGTTACTTTCAGAGTTGACTTAATCAGAGTGAGCGTAGTGCTCATTTAGTCCCGTCCTGATGGAGAAGTACCTTTCAAAGTACCCCTGACACATGACTGCCCTGTCAAAAACAGGGCTCCCCGCTACCCTCTTCCCTTATTCTGTTTTATTTTTCTTCGCAGAACTTCTCACTTCCTGGAAAGAGAGTGTGGTAGTTAATTTTATATGGCAACTTGACCGGTCCAGAGGGCATCCAGACATTTGATCAAATATTACTCTGAGTTTGTTTGGGAGGGTGTTTTTGGATGAGATTAACATTTGAATCCACAGACTGAGTAAACGGGTTGCTTTCCCTAATGTAGTTCGTCCTCATCCAATTGATTGAAGACCTGAAAAGAAGAAAAAGAGAAACTGCTCCTGCCTGACCGCCTTGATTGGAACACTGGACACAAAACTAAAACACTGAGGCTTCTTGGGTCTCCGGCCTGTCACTTCTCATAGGAAACTTACACCATCAGCTCTCCTGAATCTCCAGCTTGCTGACTGCAGCTCTTGGGACTTCTTAGGCCCCATAATTACGGAAGCCAATTCCTTACAATAAATCTCTTTCTACATTTGCATACGTCCTATTGGTTCTGCTTCTCTGGCGAACCCTAACACATGTAGTTATTTATTTATTGACTGCAGCAGACATTTTTCATTGCTTCCTCTTTTTGTTTTTTTATGATTATAAAAAGACCTCCCATCTAGTGATGGTTTTCATCGGATGTTTTGCATATGCCTTTTCCATTTAAGTCTGACACTAACCCTGTAAGACAGGTGGTCTCCTCACTCCACTAAAAAAGAAAGGTTAACTAGAAAGGTTAAAAAACTTGCCCATCATCACACATGAAGCAGGCAGAAAAGCAGGAATTCAAATCCAGGCCTGACTGCAAAGCTTTAACCATTTAGCTATTGTGCTATTCGACTCCTGTAACAGAAGAGAAGCATTTGAAAGGAAGGAAGGAAGGAAGGACAGAAGGGATGAGGAAGGAGGGAGAGGGAGGGAGGGAGAGAAGGAGAGAAAGAAGCAGAGAAGGAAGGATGGAAGGACTGATAACCTTGCCATAAAAGACAGCATGAAATCAAAGTCACACTTTCATATTTGCCCCAGGGTGAATAACACCGTGACAACTCACAGGCGCGTGAAGCCCAATCCTTGAACCACAGCCCAAGGAACATCTGAGCTGTCACTTGGAGCACTGCGTCTTAGCAGTAACTGACAATCCTGTAAACATCACACTCATTACATTTCTCCTCTGCTCATAAACCGACATGGCAGCTGTCTTCAAATATTTAAAGGGCTGTCATACAGAAGGGGGATTAGGAACATTCCGTACGTCCACAAGGAGACAGATTTTAACTCAGCTCAAGAAAGAACTTTCTAACAGTTATGATTTCCATAGACCACTGTGATGGGAAATAGTGAGACCTCTGTCAATGAAAGCCGACGCCGGTCAGCCCTGGATGGCCTGCCTGACCAGCCTCAACCATCCTCTCGATTGGTTGAACTACATGGCTCTCAAAGTCACCTTCCAACTCCAAATTTTAAGATTATTTCTTCCCTCCTCCAACTATCAAATTAAGCCTAAACTATTCATTGGGTTCTTCAAAGCTGTCTATAATTCAACTTCACTTGACCTGTTCATATTTCTCACTTCTTCTCAATACAATTCCTCTTCTTTCTCCAACAGCATTCCCATCTCTGAGACTTTTGACTCAATTTTGATCTTCCCTCTCCCCCCTATCCTGCCATCTCTTCCTATCTACCCTCTCCAAACTCTGCCTACCACAAAGAAAGGTATCTAGAACAGGTTTTATCTCCTTTGAAAATACATGGTCCTTTTAAAGTACTGTCATATAAAATCCATTCTAAAATTTTATATAAAAAACAACAAGAGCAGGAGTTCCCGTCGTGGCTCAGTGGTTAACGAATCCGACTAGGAACCACGAGGTTGCAGGTTCGATCCCTGGCCTTGCTCAGTGGGTTAAGGATCCGGCGTTGCCATGAGCTGTGGTGTAGGTTGCAGACGCGGCTCGGATCCCGCGTTGCTGTGGCTGTGGCGAAGGCCGGCGGCTACGGCTCCTGTTAGACCCCTAGCCTGGGAGCTTCCATATGCCGCGGTGAGGCTCTAGATAAAGGCAAAAAGACAAAAACAAACAAACGAACAGATCCCGACATTCTGCAGTTTCCAAAGCTTAAAACACCTGCTTCACCTGACACCATCAGCCCCGCAGGTATAGAAACAAGATGTTCAAGAGAAAATTCTTAGACAAGAGAAGGAAGGTTTCAATCAGACGAGCCTGAGTATTGCTACGGAAAACAGACTCTACCAAAATCTAGAGCAGTACTGATAGAGGTAAAATATCTGATTTAACAAAAAGATACATTACAAATATTTTTCAAATGAGGACATTTGAAACATAAGGAAGAGTTAGAATTTTTTTTACCATTGGGCAATTCATGGGTTAAGAATAATAAAATTTGCCAGAGGTCAACAGAATAGGTGTCAAAAACCCCTTAAAAATGTCTTATCAAGAGTGTTCAGAGTAGGGGGAACTTGGAGAAAACTGCAGGTCCATTACTAGGTGAATCCCAGCCCTTGCCCTCCGGGAAACCTTATAATTTTATGCACAGTTATAATGTACTTTGCAGGTGTTCAATGATTATTTTCTGAGTGACTGATTCTGTCTCACGCTTCTCTGAGTTCCTGAAAACATGAATTTTAATGTTTCACACTAGAAAAAACAGAAATATGCTTTCTGCTTTTTTACGATAAAAATATTCTTTTTATGAAAACAGTCTTTCTTAATCTTCTCCAAAGCATTGTGAATCCCTCTCCTTGAGTCTAAAACAAGCCAAATCCAAATACTCAACAAAGAGCTTTTGACAACATAGGATACAATGCATTCTGTATGCTAGTATTTCCTCTTCAAAAAGAAGACATGAAGGAGTTCTTGTCGTTGCCCAGGGAGAAGGAATCCGACCAGCATCCATGAGGACTCTGCTCCCATTCCCTGGCCTCGCTCAGTGGGTTAAGGCTAAGCTGTGAGCTGTGGTGTAGGCTGCAGATGTGGCTCGGATCCTGAATGGCTGTGCCTGTGGTGTAGGCCAGCAGCTGTAGCTCTGATTTGATCTCTAGCCTGGAAACCTCCATAAGCCTCATGGGTGTGGCCCTAAAAAGCAAAAAAAAAAAAAAAGGGAAATAGAAATTTCCAGTGCCTTCTATGTCCCAGGTACATCACAAATGTGACAGCATGTCATCTTCCCAGGCCTGCATGTTCGTCAAGGCGATTATGCTCATTGTGCTGAGGAGGAAACTGGGGCTTACAGAGGTTTCTCTGCCTGAGGCAGCCTAGCTAGGTAGGTGGGAAGAAAAGATGTCATTCCAAGGGACGGATGACGACTAAATCTGTGTGCTGACTCCTGAGCCACACCGACCTCAAAAAGTAACATGGAAATTGAGGGGAGAGGGAAGAAAATTCAACATGGAAAGAAAAAAAATATTCTGATAAAAATGTTATTATCTTCTTACACCCAGGACTGAAAAGCCACTCGTATCTTCTGATTTCCTGAGCCTGGTTCAGAGACTTGAGGACCCACCATGCGTCTAATGCTCTGAGCCTGACAGACCGTCTCTGCTGTGGCTCTGTGTTTCTGTGAATGCTATGCGATGATCAGAGAGCAGCAGTGACGAGAAACAGGCACAAATTACATCACTGCTTCTGTGAGGTGAGAGTTTCTCAGTCTTTTTAAATGGACTAATAAACTGAATTAACATTATGTATTTCAAACAGTGAGTGGTTTTATTTAGTACGTCAAGAATGGAAGACCTGGCAACTACTCACAGCTAGATCTCCCTCAGTTAGAAACGGCTTCAACAAGTCCTTTTATTCCTCCCTCTTCCTACTTTTGCCATTTATTTATTTATTTATTTATTTATTTATTTATTTGTCTTTTGTCTTTTCAGGGCCACATCCGCAGCATTTGGAGGCTCCCTGGCTAGGGGGTCGAGCCAGAGCTGTAGCTACCGACCTATGCCACAGCCACTGCAATGCGGATCCGAGCCACCTCTGCGACCTACACCACAGCTCACGGCAACGCGGGATCCTTAATCCACTGAGCAAGGCTGGGATCGAACTGGTGTCCTCATGGATACTAGCTGGATTTGTAAACCACTGAGCCACAGTGGGAACTCCCCTACTTTTGTCTTCTCAAATCTTTGGTGTTTTACAGTTTCACCAACATAAACCTAGATGTCGCTAATTTTTACTTCTGCTCGTTCGTTTGTGCTTTACGTTCCATTCAGCCCCTTTTCAAATTTATCTAGTCTCTTTCTTCATAGTCTCTCCTCTTTCTGTTTTGTCTATTTCTCAGACTTCAGTAATATTGTTGTTTATTTTATAGTGTTTATGTAATCATTCCGTAATTGAAAATCATGGGATTCTTGAGACTACCACTTTTGCGTCTTCTGACTCATGATTTTGCTTCTGTGTTTCAAAATTTTAAATTATAAATTTTTTCTGGCATTGTGTGGTAATCTTTAGATTTCGAGCTGGGCATAAGTGCCTCAAATGTGATTGTGTTTTCTTCTGCCAATTAGCCTAGTTATACCAGCTCTGAGCAAGTTAATATTAACTTCTTGACTATTAGGACTCCAGATTATGTAATCTCCAGATTATTATGTAAGGAGTGTAAATCTGATGCCTAATCCGTATGTGGTACAGGCCCGGGTTATAAATTCTCAAGGAGACATTTTCCTACTCAGGGTACAGACGTAGATACAGAGGCTTCCCAAAATTCTCCTCCTGCTTATGAGCAGAGATTTTTTTTTTAAATCTTTTTAGGGCCTCACCCATGGCATACGGAAGTTCCCGGGCTAGGGGTCAAATCGGAGCTGTGGCTTCCAGCCTACACCACAGCCACAGCAGTTCAGGATCTGAGCCACATCTGCGACCTACACCACAGCTCACTGCAACACTGGATCCCCGACCCACTAAGTGAGGCCAGGGATCAAACCCAAGTCCTCATAGATACTAGTCAGGTTCATTACCACTGAACCACAGTGGGAACTCCATGAGCAGAGATTTTCTAGTTCACCATACTCTTGCTGCTGGTACACTATCTCAACTGTTTAGGTGATGATGATGATATGAGAAAGAAAGGTGTTCCCTGGTGGTCTAGCAGTTAAGGACTCGGCATTGTTACTGCTGTGGCTCAGGTTCAATCCCAAGCCCAGGAAATGCCTCATGCTGTGGGAATAGAGTAGAATAGAATAGAATAGAATAGAATAGAATAGAATAGAATAGAATAGAATAGAATAGAATAGAATAGAATAGAATAATAGAGAAGAGAAAGAGGAGAATGAAACAAAAGAAGACAAAGAAGAAAAAGAGGAGGAGGAGGAGAGCAGGTATAGAACATACTCTACAGCCAGGCACCCTCTTAGACCCTTTAATGCATGAATTCTAACCCACAACCTAATCCCAAAGTCCAGTTTATGACTGAACTCAATCTCTTCTTCCTCATCTCTAAAAGTCAAGATCTAGCCAGCATTAACATACAAGATCCACCCATTGCCCTCTGCTTTAGCTTATCTTCTGACTCCTTGTCACCAAAATTAAAACCTCTAGGAGTTCCTCTGTGGCTCGGCAGGTTAAGGATCTGGCATTGTCACTGCTGCAGTCTGGGTCGCTGCTGTGGTGAATGTTTAATCCCTGGCCAGGGGACTTCCACTTGCTGTGGGCACAGCCAAAAAAAAAAAAAAATCTTCCACCAGCCCCACCCTTGTGGCACTAAACTTCCAGCCCCAGGTTCAGCAGATTTAAGACCCAGAATAGCGAGTAGAAGAAGCAGTGAAATTTCAAATTGATCTCTTAACTGAGAACCAAGAACCATAAAAGCATTATGGGAAGAAAGCAATTCCAGTAGGTGAAAATACACCCTGAGAACAATCATGTGCCCTGGCTATGCTCAGCCATAACAATTACATATATTTCACATGCAAGAAGAAGGCACAGGGTACACACGTTGAGTCCCTGCTAGACTATGTCAGTTTCATGAGGGTACCATCCTGTCTACCACATCACCAACTATTCCCAGTGCCTAACAGGTAATAACCAAATCTCTTCTATGCATTTATTGTTAAGTCAATAACACAAAGGATTGGTCCTCGATTGTCTTAATTCGTGCTAAATACACATCTTAATATTCATAACAAATAACCATGTAGCACTTACTATCTTCCAGACACTCTATGCGTATTAACTCATTCAATGTTAATTGGGAGGATTCATGCTTCAGGGAGGAAAAAACCCCAAACATGGGAGTATGAGAAATAGGATTCTTTGAAAGTATATATATGAGAGTACATCCTATGCAATTCTTATTAGAAATACCAAATAGACAGCTGTCCTCAGAGAGGCAGTGAATTACTCAGTTCAGTGAGTAATTCTGTTCTGACACATGCAGAAGTTTTAAACATTCTAAAGCAAGGACTGGCAAATTTCTTCCGAAAAGGGCAAAATAAAATATTTCAGTCTTTTTCGGCCATGTGATATTTATTATATTTGTTCAACTCTGACATTGTGGGAAAGCAGGTTAGGTGATATGTGTAGAAATAAGCATTGCTGTGTTCTAAGAAAATCCATTTACCCATTTAAGAAAACAGATAGAGGACTGGATTGGCCCATGTGCCTTAGTCTGCCGACGCTTGGGGCAAAAAATGTTTAAAATTAATGTATTTGCTATGAATTATATAAAATATAGGGGTAGATAATTGAAGTTAAATTACTATAAAATTTGTATTGGTTGGGAAATGCTAAATATATGAATTAGTTTTAGACTTTGCTTTCGCATGCATGCTAAGAATTTGACTATAATTATACAAAAATGCAAACAGATTAAATACCTTCTAGTTCAGTAGAGGGGAAAATGTATTAGAAAATCTTGATCAAATCTTAATAAATAAGGCATACAGGAGGAATATGTAGCATAATGGAAAGCATAAAATAAATGGCAAATCTAAAATGTAAGGGGACTCAGGCACCAATTAAAATACGGAGATTGTAAGATATGATTTTTAAAATACAAGTAAATGTTCTTTGAAAGATTTACTTACCTTGAACCTGAGGACACAAATACAGTGAAAGTTAAGGGGCAGAGCATTGACACATTATGTGACTACTAAACAAAATTAAACTGGTATCACTATAATAATATTAAACAAAACAGTCTTAAAGTAAAATATTAAATTGCTAAGAATAAAGAAATTCATGACAAAATAAAAAGAATTGTTCACTAGGAAAATATAACAACTCTTATGTTTCATGAACCTAGCCTCTGAAAAACAGAGTTACAAAACTTTCAGAGTTACAAAGAGAAATGGGCAAATCTCTCAGACACAAGAATTAAAATTTTTTCAAGAACACATGGAATGGTTAAAAAAGAAAAAGACCACGTTTAAATAATAAGGTCTCAGCAAATTTTCAAAAAATATTCCTACCATGATGCAATTGCTAACCACCAACAATAAAAAGTATATTTTTAAAAATTCCTGTTTAGAAATTAAATAGCATATTTCTAAATAACTTGTGGATCAAAATAGAAGGCCTAGCAGAAATGAGAAAACAGTATGAGCTATGTAAAAATAATACTACATATCAAAATCTATGTGATACAACTAAAGCAGTACTTGGATATTTATAGCCTTAAAAATACATATAATAGAAAACAAGAAATATTGAAAATTAATGAGATAAACATCCAATTTAGGAAGCTGGAAAAAATATTATAAGGAAAGAAGTAAATATTAGATATTAAATAAATAAAATGTATAAAGTAATAAGACACCATAGACAGGATGAACAAGTTTGAAGATACACACATGTTATAACTGAATAATTCAATATCTAGGTGTATAGTCAAAGAAATTCTACCACATGTGCAGAAGGTGACATAAATAAGAATATTTATAGTAGTTTTGTAACAGCAAAATACTGGAAATATCAAAAGTGGAAGAGTTAAATATATTGGTTTACATTTATTCAAGAAATTCTACACAACAAAGAAGATGAATAAGTCACCTCTATATAAGCCAACACAAATAACTCAAAAAAATCTAATATTGTGTGAAAAAAGTAAAAGAACACATGCACTATGATAAAATGTATATGGATTTTAAAGTATGAGTGTGTAATTAAAATATGGTTTAAAAATTCAGATCTATGTAGGAAAATGATAAAGACACATATTGGAATGATAAAAACTGAATTCAACTACTGGTAGCCTCTTCATACGCACGCTGTTGTCTATGGAATAGAGGATCAATGGGAACCTGTTTTATAGCACAGGGACCTCCACTCAATATTCTATGATAACCTATATGGGAAAGAATCTGAAAAAGAATGCACAGGTGTACATGCGTAACCGAATCACTTTGTTGTACAGCAGAAATTATCACTGAATTAGAAATCAGAAATTTCTGAAGTTATCACAGAAATTATTGTAAATCAGCTATACTTTAATAAAGCTTTAAGATATGAAAAAAAATACTGGTAGCCTCTTAAAAGGAAGAAAAGGAGTATATAGGGAGCACCAAGTATTATTTACATTTATTTTTTTAACTGAACAAAGTTGCTTATTATTTTTAAACTTTTTGTACATCTGATATAGTTAACAATAAATTCTAATAATACAGTTAAATGTAAATATAACATTATAAATTATTAGGAGAAAAAATAGGAAAATGCTGAAACTGAGAATTTAGAATGTTGGAAGAACATGTTTTAAGAATAAATTATTGGAAAGGTTGTGTCAGTTTCGTAGACTCTATCAAAAACGTAAAATCTGCATATTCTTAAACACTGCAATGTCTTTTTCAGAAGTCCATATTTTTTGCAACATGTTCATAATAGTGAAAATTTTACAGTGACTGGTTAGATGAAGAAGGAGGGAAGGTAGGTAAAGTCATGAAACTATGAACATCTTATTAAGAATCTAGCCAGAGTTCCCTGGTGGCCTAGTGGTTAAGAATCCAGGGCTGTCACTGCTGTGGCTTGGGTTGCCACTGTGGCACAGGTTCGATCCCTGGCCAGGGAACTCTTGAATGGCTCGGGTGCAGCCAAAGAAAAAAAAGGGGGATCTGGCCTTCATCTTAAGAGCAGTGGAAAGCTACTGAAGGGGTTTTAAGGTGCTGTGGGGGGAGAAGCAAAGAGTCAGATTTGTTGTGCAAAGATCATTCTAACTTCTGGGCAGAGAACAAACTGAGATCTTGCTAAAGAACACTGCACACCAGGAAAGAAATGAGCGCTTAGCTGAGTACTGGCAACAGACGTGGAAAGAAATGAACAAATTCAGCCAGTATTTCAATAGAGGATAAACTCGCTAGAACTTAGGGATGTATTCAATATGGAAAAGTAAGGCAGAGGGAAGTGTTGACAGTTATTAGGTGTGAGGAAGGGAGGAAAGAGAAGTGAGACAGGGTTGGGGGAGATTTTCATATTAGATCTATAGTTTTCTGATGGGACCCACGGCTAAGGGTGTATGTATTGCCTGTGTTTTTAAAAACAATTCAATCCCCCAAATACACAAATTAAAAAAAAAATCTGACCTTCTTCTGGTTTATTCCCATCTCCTCTGTCCACAACTTTGACTCTGGGTTTCGGCTCTTTTCTTTTTTCTAAATCTTTAACTGGAAGAAAAGTAAAAATACAGCAACATGTTATGTTAAAAACTAAAAGAAAATATTCCATGAGTTTTTACTAAAACCCTTGCAAGTATAGATTTTCAAGTAGAAATAAGCTCCATGGTAGAATCTCATTTCAGAAGATTGGACCTGCTATTTTTTCCAAGTTTGTCATGGGGATGTGTGAAAATTACTTACAGAGTTACTTTGGTCGAGTATTCACTAGGGGTGGATGTAACAAATAAATTCAATCCTTCATAACTGTTAAAAAATCATATGATTAACCCCATTTCAGACATAAGGGAATGAAGGACCGGGAGACTAAGGAACTAAAACATATCTCTTAAAAACCAGAAAATGTTGGCACAGGGTTCAAACCACATCTTCAGATTTCTGGACAAGGCCTGTGAGTTGGCCCCTGTTCTAGAAAGATCTTAGCCATGAGTAACCTCAATCGGAGTTGGTCTATCTGCAATATCAGATGAAGAACCCCATAATAATTTCAAGTTAAAAAAACATTTCCCTGATAATAAATAGTAGTATTCCTGTGTTACTTTCATTATGAAATATTGAGGGACCCAGAATGATCTTTGGTCCTTTAAAACAGTCCCACTTATCTACTCCAGTAGCTTTACTTTTCACTCCACAGCAGCTTTCCCACTATTACTTGGCACCTCAAGTTGTTTGAGTCATTGCTATAGCAATAGTATCTGCACAAATAAAATACCCCATGAAAAGTTCTAAGTGATCCCATGGCAAGATTTTCATTTAATTATTGCAGTCACTAGATCAACTATACATTAATTTAAAAAAAGAAGAGATATCAAAACAACAAAAAATAAATTATTGGAGTTCCCATCTTGGCTCAGCAATAACGAATCCAACTAGTATCCAAGAGGACTCAGGTTTGAGCCCTGGCCTCCCTCAGTGTCTTAGAATCTGGTATTACTCTGAGCTATGGTGTAGGTTGCAGACACAGCTCGGATCTGGTGTAGCTGTGGCATAGGCTGGCAGCTGTAGTTCCGATTCTACCCCAGCCTAGGACCTTCCATATGCTGCAGGTGCATCCCTAAAATAAATAAATGTATACATATGTATGTATTCACATCATGGAAATCAGCAAACTTACTGGAGGGTGGGCTCTGTAGGGTAGGCAATGATTTCCTCTGAACCATCCTTTCTGCCTCCTCTAGGATCTTATTCCAATACCCCTGCCTTTGTCATCTCTTCTTCCTCCTCTTTTCTCTACTGCCTTCCTTTGCTAAAAGAGTTTGAGACTTGCCATCTGCCAGGGTTAGGTTGTTCTAGTCCTATTATTCTTTTCTTCAGAAAACTTTCTTGGCTTGCTGATACTTAGAGATTAAATTCCATGATTGAAAATAATAATAAATATAAGATGCCTAAATCCTGCTATTTCCACTGATCTGATTTTCTAAATCCATTCTGACTTCTTTATAAGG
>PVHT020000230.1:16848067-16868960 GCA_004024745.2 Catagonus wagneri | reverse complement strand
CCCCCCCCTCTTTAAATTCTTCTCTCCTTTCAGTTTGTAAAATAGCGTTATCCTGGGTTTTCTCATATTCCTCTGACCCTCCTTTACATTCTCATTCTTTGGCTCATTTTTCTGCTTCCATTCCTGAAACATGATCGTAAACTATACTGGCCTTGCATCTCTGTACACCCTGCCTGTAATTTTATCATCCCACAATTTTAATTCTCAGCCTTCCGTGAATAATTCCCAAATCTACATCTTCAACCCCACCCACACAAAGGCCATGGCCTCAAATTGCTTACATTCTGTAAAAGAAAATACGTCTGTAACTTTCATGTGAGGAAAGTTGTGCTAAAAGTAAAAAAAAAAAAAAAAAATCAGGGAAAGAATAATTTCAGAGGTTAAAACTGTGGGAAACTACCCTTAGAAGCTGACACTAGAGTTACACTTTGAAAGATGAGCAAGATTTTGCAGGCTGAGATTAGCAAAATGTCATTCCAAAAAGAAAATGTGGCTGAGTTCCCACCGTGGATCAGCAGTAACGAACACGACTAGTATCCATTAGGATGCGGGTTTGATCCCTGGCCTTGCTGAGTGGGTTAAGGATCTAGCGTTGCTGTGAGTTGTGATGCAGGTGGCAGACCTGGCTTGGATCTGGCATTGCTGTGGCTGTGGTGTAGGCCAGCAGCTACAGTTCTGATTCAACCCCAGAAGTTATCCCAGGAACTACCATATGCCGTGGGTGCAGCCCTAAAAACACAAAGAAAAGAAAAATGTAGCCAAAAATAAAGTTTGCCACTATAGGACCAAAATTCATTCTGCAGATGAACAAGAAAAAAATAATAGTACTTTGACCTGAGCCACTGGGTCAAGATCTAACACACATGTCATACCATGCTGCTGTCCCTCTCACGCAGGAGGCAAAATAAATTAAAAACAGACTGTCAAGAGCGAGGTGATATTAATCATAACAATAGCCCCTACTATGTGCACATGCTGCCCCTACTATGTGCTGAAGTGAGTTAATCCACACAATGATAGGCAAAAATCTTTACCCTCCTTTGCAGATGAGGAAACTGGAGGTGGTTGAGTTCCACCAGATGTGGAATCACAACAGTCCAGACATGCCTCTCTGTCTTCAAAATCCAAAGATTGCTCCTCATGTTTCCCTGTTTATCAGAGACTGACTTAGGAAGAATTCAAATCCCTATACCAACTGCAAACCTATATCCATAGCGTTTGTCTAGATCATGTTCCTAGATCCAAACATGAATGTTTTCTAGGGAGGGGAGCCTAGGCTTTAGCCCCATTTCACATGGAACAAAAACAACAAAATGCAAAATGGAAAAGGAAATGACCCAAAGTTATTTTAATTTCATTCTTATAAACTGTTGCTTGGGAAGAACTAATCCTTCCATCCCACTAGCAAAAATAACACAGCTAAAAATATATATGCTTACTCATAATTTATCTAATGAACCAGTTAAAAATGCTTCACTAAGATTTTTTCAGCAGGACCCAGCAAGCTGAAAACAAACGTATTTCCTCTTAAATGTCTTGAGTAAATGGCTATCAGCAAAGCTTCTTAGCCTACCTGTGTTTCTTATGCTGCTAGTCAGTGAAATATTTGCAGTAATCAGTTGCACAAAACCTTAAAACTAAAATGAAACGAATCGTTTTTCCTTGTCTTTTTCACTGACTCTCACAAATTTTAAGAAAATTATTTCCCTTACTCATGCAGGAATATTGGCGGCCAGAAACTGAAGCACAGTGCCAATAAAACGAGACGGACGGCTGATTTATACTGAAAATAAAATGAAACCCTTTCCCAGAGCTTCCAGACGCATTGAATCTCAAAAGAATGTAACATTTAAAACATTTGTATGTCCTGCTGACAGGTGGATTTACCAAATGTCTTTGTCCAGATGTTTTAAGAGGTAGCAGGTTAACAAAAGTTCGGTGTTTTTTTTTTTTTAAGAAAAATCACAAAATATGTCTCATAAAACATTACTTAGAAGAGAAAGGAAAAAAAAAGGAGAGATTAAAAAAAATCCAGGCATAGGAGTTTCCGTTGTGGCTCAGTGGATTAAGAACCTAACGTTGTCTCTGTGAGAATGCAGGTTTGATCTCTGGCCTCACTCAGTGAGTTAAGGATCTGATTTTGCCACAAGCTGCAGTATAGGTCACAGATGTGGCTTGGATTGGGTGTGGCCGAGGCTGTGATGTAGGCCGACAGCTACAGCTTCAATTTGACCCCTAGCCTGGGAACTTCCACATGCCCAAGTTGCAGCCTTTTTTTAAAAAAATTAAAAAAAAAAAATCCAGATAGGACATCGATCCCCAGAGAGTTCTAAAACCCACAGCCTCTCCAATTTATGGACTAACCCTAATGGCTAGCTTTTTAAAAGTTATTCTTACTTGAAATGATGTTCAGGATTTACTTCAAAATAATATGGGAGAGGGGGGTATGGAGTATAGATGAAACAAGACAGGCCATGACGAGTGGTTAATTGTTGAAGTGAGTAATGGACATTTAGGGGTTCATTTGTGATTCTGCTTATTTTTTAAGTTATGTTTAAAATTGTCCTTCATAATGAGTTGTTTTTTTCATTTGTTTGTTTGTTTGTTTTTAAGAGTCTATCTTAACAGTGAAGTAACACAGAAAGTTAACCAGGATGGGCCTCTTCTGTTTGCACTCAAAATACACAAAAACTGCCCTTCACATTTGAAAGGTCACCTCCCGGAAGAGGAAGCTGCTGTAGTCTCTGGTTACTAGAATATACGGTCTATGGAGGCAGGGATTTTTCACATTCCCAGTGCCTAGAATAGGGCCTAGCATTTAATATGCAATATATGTTTGTTTAAAAAGAAGAAGAACGAGTGAATGAGTGAATATCTCCTTTAAGGCCAAAGAATCAGGGCCTACGTGGTCAACTTTTAAATTCAACATAAGGAAAAGCCTTCTAGTGGAGCAGTGAAGACATGGATTGGACCACCTCAGAGCTTTCTCTCCTGCTGAGAATGTTTCTGTGTGAGGTCCTTTGTCCAACTAACTAGTTGAGAACTGGCTCAAATAGGATGCTATTACCCCCATCCATTCTCTTCCTAGATCATTACTGGGGAAAGAGAAGGTCCTGAAAGTATTTACTGGGCACCTAGCATGTGCTGGGTAGATGAGATGTCCAGATGAGGCCCGGAGGACAGCGTCAGGGAGAGTACTTGAAAACTAAAGCTTGGGGGATAACTGAGAGGGCAGTGAAAAGGGTAAAAGAAGGGATGGAAGCAACTCATGGAAGATTATACAAAATATCTTTTACGATCTTTCTGAATCTGAATCATTTAGGGTTTTAACCTGTGACAATATTTACCATAGACTCAAACTCAGAGCCGGGACAGGGTTCCATGGCAGCACTTTAAGACCTGCAAATATAGGGATGCAACTGCAGGGCACAGCAGACTCAAGCCCAGCCACCACAGTCCCTCTGCTCCCTGGGGACTCGAGCACTTCCTCTTCTCCACTGTGCCTGGTGGATGTTTGCCTTGCAGACTGAGGGGGAGCTCAAAGTGACCCAGATTCTCAAAAGAAAAGTTTCTTCAAGCTACAGCTATCCAAGTCACTGACATTTCAGGAGGCTGTGGGCAATGTATGAAATTCCACTCGAACTGGAAGAATTTATGGATAACTGTTCCGCAGGACCAAATGGTAAATGAAGCACTAAAAGAAGAAATCAAAGGCATGCACAGATTGTGGATATTTACCTCTGTCCCCAAACACTGGCCAAGTCCAGGCTGTGTAGATGCTGCAGCTAAAGCATCGGTTGAATTTGACTGACCCCATTCTTTCTTATGCATTTGAACAAATCTATTACCTATTTTGATCATAGACATTTTCATATTATAATTATAGAAGAATATGTTATCTATTTAGATGTTAATTAAAGGTAAGAGATAACCCCCCCAAAAAAAGAAGAAGAACCCTGAAAATACGTACTTCTGAATTGACCTTGGGCTGGCTTGCTTTCTTTGTCTTTATTGTATGCAATAATTTGAACCGTATAATTCTGGTCTGGCATAAGACCTTGAATAATTGCTTTAGTTGCAGTGTTCTGAAGATTCAATTGATTGGTTTTTCCACCTATAATAAAACAGAAAGATAAATCAGTTCTAAGACATACTGTCTACATTAAGAAATTTTATTAACCAGCAATCAGGATTTTAAAAGGTTGAAAAATATGCAGAATGGTGATTATCACAGAACACTTAATTTGAGTATATCTTTCATTCTCAGTTACACTCTTTGCCTTGGACAACTTAAGCAGTTGTCTAAATTAGATAAAAACACATTCACAAAAATCTTTCATTATAACACACTATTGCTTTTATACAATAGGGAAAGCCATAGTACAAGATTAGAAGACAGTAAGCTTTCAACATCAGATATACTCTTCAAGGAAAGAATGTCACTTCAAAGTGAAGGAAAAGATATGGGGAGGCAATGCACATATCTACATTAGAATTTTTCCTATGGCCTCTCTGAAGTGAGTCAAAGCATCCTTGAAGCATTAGCAATTTAATTATCTTAAATCGGGGAATCATTGGCTCGGGATGTCAAAGGAACCGCTCATTGCATGGCTACTTAAAAGTTAGTCTGGTTCTTTAGATACTGACTCAAAGGCTTTGAAAAACTTACGGTTTCCCAATGAGGCAGATTGGGGGGGTGAGGGACGCACTGAGGGTTTGGGATGGAAATGCTCTAAAATTTGGTTGAGATGATTGTTGTACAACTATAAGTGTAATAAAATTCATTGAGTAATACAAAAATAAATTAATTTTTTAAAGTTAGCTTGCTTCTTAGAAAGATTTTAATCACCCATTATCTCTCCATCAAATTAGACTGACATCTAAGGCTTCTCAACTTGTATGCAAAATTCCAAATATACCCTCCTTCTCTAATTTCTGGCAGTGATGACCATGCCTGACAAAAGGGAAATTAAAACTTCTGCCCCTCTAGCAATAACAGCAAAAAGGGTCTGAAATTTGCTGAATTAATCATAATGCAGAATACAATATATTTTAATCATATTCTAGTAAAATTAATTACACTATCTGAAATATGATGTTCCTGTCATCTGTGACACTTGCTGCTGGAAGGCAGAACTAACTGAGCCTTCTGTTGCCAAAACCCATCTTAAATGCATTTATGTCCAAGATGTTAACTTTGGTTTCAGAAACGTCTATCGCTTAAAACTCATCTACTACCAACTCCACCAAATGAATCTTTTATAATGTGTGTTTCACTGAAAAAAAAATTCCTTAGAAAAACTCTGTGTCTTACAAGCCCTCACTTAGAGGCATAGGATATATTATTTCAAAGGCTTTGAGAATCCTGCAATACAAAAAAAAAAAAAAAAAAAACTGACTGTTTAAAACAGCACTACTCAAATTTATTTGACCGTTAAAGCATTTGGTTGTATAACAGCTATTAGCATCCTGCCGAATACCAGGAAAAACAATTTGGGATGGACTGGTATAAACAATCCCCGGACCATGTCTTGCAGTGCTAAAACATCAACAAACATCCCGTGTCTAGATTTACTTGTTACTCCTTTTATTTATTCTGTTTATTTCATGTTTGATTAAGTAGATACCAAAGTATCAAGGCTGTTTTATTGGAGTTCTCTGATGGCCTAGTTGAGGTTCCTGCATCCTCACCGCTGTGGCTCTGGTTGCTGCTGTATGGCGTAGGTTCGCCCCCTGGCCCAGGGATTTCCACATACTGCCTGTGTGGCAAAAAAAGAAAGAAAAATTCCAAAAAAAAAAAAAAAAAGAGAGAGAGAGAACCTGAAATAAACCTGAAATGAGAGTTGCAATTCTCATTCATGGGGGGAAAAAAAAAAGACTGTTTTATTAGTTTCTGCCATTGCAGTAAGGACATTGGCTCACTTGGGAAAATAAACCCAATTTTCATGAAGAAATCATCTGCTTTCATCCTCAATTTTTATTTGTCATTGGAGGTATTTTAACCGGAGCCGGAGGTCTACTTTGGGGTGCTGTAGCAGAGGAAACTGAAGGATGAGGGTAAGTTTTAGTTCAAAGGCCACCCAGGTCACTTCCCTTTTTTTTTTTCTTTTTTCGTTCCTTCCACCCTCTCTTCCTTCCTTCCTTCCTCCCTCCCTCCCTCCCTCCCTTCCTTCCTTCCTTCCTTCCTTCCTTCCTTCCAAATCCCACAGCAACTTGGAATCTGAGCTTCATCTGCAACCTATGCTGCACCTTTCAATAATGCCAGATCCTTAACCCACTGAGCAAGGCCAGGGGTCAACCCCACATCCTCACAGACATATGCTGGGGTTCTCGATCTGCCGGCCACAACAGGAACTCCGCAAGTCACTTCTAAGACTCTGATTCTTCAATGATACCTGCTTGGGGTACTTAATGGTTTAGTATTATCAGACAATAACCCAACAAAGTTAAAACACTGATTATCTGGAGAGAAACTAATACCTTCCAAAACATAGGAAGTTCTCAGAGGTGTCACAAAGCAGTAATTAATATTTTGATCTTTAGCATCCTAATACTGTTCAGGAATCTCTAAACAAATTTCCACTGGTGGCTTACTTTAGAAAACAAACTATATTTTTAGAAGTTGAAGTTATTTCAAAATTGGGCAATGTTCCAAAATGAAAACTCTGAACCAGTCTTAAGAATAAAATATTGCTTTCCACAAGTAGATCGCTTCTACAGGCCATCATGGAGAAAGCTGGCATCTGGTGTCACTGAACCAGAAGTCATTCTAAGGAGCTTGTGCATAATATTTATTAATAAGAGAAGGTTTCTTTCTAGTGACCAAGCAAGAAGCCAGGTGTTTAATCTGCTTGCTTTGTTTGAGATTTTAAATCTACTCTTGAGTAAGATGTCCCCATTTAGAAACAATAGAGCCTCTGTCTGCTTCATTAAATGAGTTGGAAAAAGTCGCCAGCAGAAAGGAGCCCAGCTCCATATAATCATCTTTATCATCAATAAAGAGAAAAAAAAATCCTATTTATAGAAAAATATATATCATACAAATAGGCTGTTAGTAAGCATTTGTATACTATGTGAAAATGGACTTTACAGGAAGAAATGAGACATGGGAAAGATACTGTAGAGCATCTTTATAATAATCCTCAGTAGCACTTACAATTTGCCAAATGTTGTTTTAAGACCTTTGTGTTTATTAATTCCTTTAGTCCTCACAACCAGTTCTTCTGAAATTAATATGCATAGAAATCACCAAATTTTTAAAATTCAGATGCTGATTCAGTAAGTAAACTGTGGGGCCCAATACTGGACATTTGGTCTGATGCTGATGCTGCTAGTCCCCAAACCACATTTTGAGCTCCAAGCCCCACAACGACTCTATAAGATGGGTATTGACATTATTTGAACATTTTACAGAAGAGGAAACTGAGGCATTGAGAGATTAAATAACTTGTTCAAATGAATGACATTACTTATAAGTCCCAGAACCAGGTTTTGAACACAAGCAATCCAGTTGTTGACCCCATCTTCAGCTCCATGACACCTACGTAGCTGTAACTATTCCTTCACATGCTCTATGTTGTTTTAGTTGATTATATTTGGAAAACAAAAACATACAGTGAGAATAAAAAAAAAATCAACCAAAACGTAATTTTTAAAAATTTTACCCACTTTACTTTCACGATCAATACATTTAACTTTTGCTTTTCCTACTTTACCATTTATTTTCACAATGTTTACTGAGAGTTTTCAATTTAAAGTAGAATTTCTGAATAGTATTCGATCAAGGTAATTAATCATAATTTACTCAGCTGGTCACAACTCTTTTTTTTTATTATTTTTTTTTTTCTTTCTGTCTTTTTGCCTTTATCTAGGGCCGCACCCGCGGCATATGGAGGTTCCCAGGCTAGGGGTCTAACAGGAGCTGTAGCTGCCAGCCTTCGCCACAGCCACAGCAACGCGGGATCCGAGCCGCGTCTGCAACCTACACCACAGCTCACGGCAGTGCTGGATCCTTAACCCACTGAGCAAGGCCAGGATCGAACCCGAACCTGCAATGGTTCCTAGTCGGATTCGTTAACCACTGAGCCACGACGGGAACTCCTGGTCACAACTCTTGAAGGTACTTTTTATTTTTCTATTTTTTATTTTTCTATTTTGTCTTTTTCTTTTTTGTTTTTTCAGGGCCACACCCACGGCATATTGGACCCCAGGCTAGGGGTCCAATCAGAACTGTAGCTACCGGCCTACATCAGAGCCTCAGAAACGAGGAATCCAAGCCTCCTCTGTGACCTACACCACAGCTCAGGGCAGCTCCGTATCCTTAACCCACCGAGTGAGGCCAGGGATCGAACCCATGTCCTCATGGATGCTAGTCGGGTTCACTAACCCTGAGCCACGACGGGAACTCCGAGGTTCTTTTTAAGTGTTAATAAACCAAGAGTACTCATCTTGGAGTTCCCTTCGTGGCTCAGTGGTTAACGAATCCGACTAAATACCATGAGGTTGCGGGTTCGATCCCTGGCCGATCTGGCGTTGCCGTGAGCTGTGGTGTAGGTTGCAGACATGGCTCGGATCCCACGTTGCTGTGGCTGTGGCGAAGGCCGGCAGCTACAGCTCCCGTTTGACCCCTAGCCTGGGAACCTCCATATGCCGCAGGTGCAGCTCTACATAAAGGCAAAAAGACCAAAAAAAAGAAAAAAAGAGTACTCATCTTACGTTGAAACCAAGGTTGTGACAATTTTGTTTTTTTCTTTTTCTTTTTTGGCCACCGTGCGGCATATGGAATTCTTGGGCCAGGGATCAGATCCTAGCCACAGTTGTGACCTAAGCCAAAGCTGTGGCAATGCGGGATCCCTAATCCAGTGTGCAGGGCCAGGGATCAAACCTGGTTCCCAGCGCTCCCAAGAGCACCACTGATCCCACTGCACCACAGCGGGAACTCCAGTAGTGAGCATTTTTAGTCTGAAAATTTCACCCGAGGAGAACTACGGTGAGCCCAATAGTTATTCTTCAGATTTGGAGGAATATACTTTACTTGAATAGAGGCTAAGATTTCAAGCTCAAAAAAATCAAATAAAACAAAAATCTTTCAAATGAATTCAAAAGCAACATTAAGCCAATTCATTTTTAGTTACCTCTGTGAGCAAAGTTGCTAACACTATGAAAAAGACAGTTGATTGTCTTTACCTGAAGCTGGAGTCACAAGAAGTTTGTATCCACCAAATTTCCCTCTTGGAGCCTTCCATGAAATCTGAATACTATCATGAGATAATACATTATATCTTAACCTTGTTGGTGGAGCCACTGAAAAAGAAAAACAAAAGTTATTTAAATGTTAAAACTTGTAAGCTTCCGTTTGTTAAATTGAAAAGTCAAAGTAATATAATCAAAACATGCAAGACTTCATGTTCTTTCTACAACTCCATCAACAGATCGATCAGTTTGCAAAACAACACCAACCCAGGAGCATTAGTTCCTTACTCAAGAGATGAGCATTTGCCAAACAGTGCTGACCTTGTGACAAAGAATTATGATTTAGGGTTAGAATTTAATACCCTAGACTAGTATGATAATTGAAGCCAACCTTGTAACATATTTTTATCATGTTACAAGGATAGGTTTTTCTATTTGGAACATGTGAACTAATCTAGTCTCCTGGGATCTGCTTTGTGCCTTTCGGTTTTTCACTTCATTAATTCAGTATTTTTCATGATATGGTAATTTAAGGCTGTTACAGACATATTATAGTAATCAGATCTTCATTTAAAAACACTTGAGAAAGAGGTTGTAAAGGAGCAATGTAGAAAATGCTAATAAAAGATAACTGCTTTATAAACTTGGATTTATTCTTCAAGTGTAAGTGATTTATACCTTTCAGAAAAATACACAGCTCATGGTCATAGGTTATCCCAAGACACTTAATATTTCCTGATAGTTCACAAAACAGGTAGGTCTATATTATTTTGTGTAAGTCATTCAAACTTCAAAACATATTTTTGGAATTCTAGGTTAATGCCCTAGAATTTCAAAAGAAATGCTTAAATAAGATTTTTATTGTACAACATATACACTAGTTTGTCAAAAAAAAAAATCTAACGCTCAACAGAAGAGTTAGCGCTTATTACCCACTTTTACGCCCGGCCTTTCTCACTTTAAGAAATAGAGTCTAGGGGAAAGAAATAAACATTCCTCTTAGTAAGTACATAGCATAATATAGGCTTTGGACATTACTTTGATTCCCAGTTTTGTCACTTCTTAGATGAATAACCTTGAGCAAGTGATTGTTTCTTCCAAAGCCATATTTTTAGAGAAGGTGGTAGCAATACTTTCTGCACAGCATAAGAGACAATGTTAAAGAGAATAATGGATATGGTGCATTATAACAGGTGACCAATGAATCTTTCCCCTCCCCCATTACTTCATCTAATGGATGATCTCAAAAGCTCATTTAATACAAAAACACATTACTACCCCAAATATATATATGAAGCAAGGAGAAGCTAAGAGATTCATCTTGTCTCTGACCCCAAACAATATGCTCTGTTTCTTTGGGAGAAGATTCATATTAAGAAGTCACCCTTCATTGAGCTAGAAGAATGAGTAATTTACTGCTCTAAAAAGCCTCCACAAACCCTCCACTCCTCTGAAATCGGCAAGCCCTGAAGGATACATTCTTAACAGTACTATTCTCTTTCTTCCTGCCCTTTACTACCTCTTAGTAGAGAATGTTAGTCATGCAAAACAAAAACACTAGCTTCCCGTCCTCAATCTGACATAAATGAAAAAGTAGACATTCTCTGGCTTATGGGAAAATACAGATTTATCATAAGAAAAATTATTATTATTATTATTTTGCTTTTTTAGGACCACACCCACAGCATATGGAGGTTCCCAGGTTAGGGGTCAAATAGGAGCTATAGCTGCCAGTCTACACCACAGCCACAGCAATGCAGGATCCAAGCCACGTCTGCGACTTATACCACAGTTCACAGCAATGCCAGCTCCTTAACCCAAGGAGCAAGGCCAGGGATCAAACCCGCATCCTAATGGATACTTGCCAGATTCATTTCCGCTGAGCTCCGGGAACTCCAAGAAAAAATATTTTGAACAAGAAGAGGAGGGTGGCTAAATCTAACATTTGGGTGCACAGATAAACTATTCCTATTTCGCTTTGTCTGAAACTTGGGGAGAAAAGTCTGTTTATAGATAGGTTCTTATTACTCATGGAAGAAAAATTAAAGTAAGAATTCAAAATGTTTAATAATATATCCAGTTTCTGAGCCAAATCTTCCCAGTGGGCTGGTAGACATCATTGGCCAAGCTTATTGCAAAGTTTTGCATGAATGCACTGGTGACAGCAAGCAGACAAGACCCCGGAAGCATGAGGAGGAGAACTGCAAGAAGCAGAATGGAGGTTTCAATCTGGGCAGTTTCGAGAGGGGCAGTTGATTCTGTCTATACCCCAGGGGTCTTGACATCTTTAATGGGGTCAAAGAAAGTTAACAACATTCAGGATTCTTAGGTTAAAGATTAGAAAGCTTTGTAGCATTTTCTACCCAGGATATTTTTCTTTAAATATGGTCTGAGTTTAGAGCCCACAACATCTTTTCAGTCAATAGCTAACCTGAACCTCCAAAAGAAAGTAATGAAGATAACATTGACCATGCCCAGACACCACTGATCATGCTCGGACAATACGGTGGTGCTCCAGAACCCAGGATGGCGCTGGCTTCCACTGGACTACTCAAGAAAATAAAGTGTGAGGCAAATGCAACAACCAAATTCATTAACATTCAACTTGAAAAAAAAAAAAGCAATTTATAGGAGTTCCTGTCACGGCTCAGCAGTTAACAAACCCAACCTGCATCCATCAGGACGCAGGTTCAATCCCTGGCCTTGATCACTGGGTTAAGGATCCGGCGTTGCCATGAGCTGCGGTGTAGGTCGCAGACGCAGTTCGGATCCTATGTTGCTGTGGCTGTGGCGTAGGCCAGCGGATACAGCTTCGATTGGACCTCTAGCCTGGGAACCTCCATATGCCCTGGGTTTGGCCCTAAAAAGACCAAAAAAAAAAAAAAAAAAGCAATTTACAAATGGTTTGATGACTACAGTCCCATTACAAGTACTAGCAAAAAAAAAAACCGATAACACCATTTTCTCAAGGGACTCCATCTATCACCTATGTGCACATAAACAGTCCCACAATCAATCACTAAAAGAAAATCTTGATTAGACACAAAGCTTACATTTCCTTTAGGTTTTTGCCCTTAGGGGAAAAACGCTGAGAAGAAGATATGTTAGTTAAGAAACAAAGAGGCTAGAGGTCCCAGTTTTGAACTTCAAAGTTAACTCCTTTTTCCCTGTATGGAAGGCACTGGGACTTGTGCCAAAGCAGGGGCAGCAAGCTTGATAGACGTGCTGTAAGTGCAGTAGAGAAACCCTTGTGCTAATCACACGGAACACAAACGTGTGTACGTTTAGTACCGGGCCCGTGACTTTTCGTTTTGCAAGCACAAATGGTGCGCTTCAATACAAATTCGTAACTTCCAGTAATAAGTGTAAATGCCTGCACGAACTTGACTCAAAAGTTAATGCATCAGTTAAAATCTTATCCTTTTAAAAAAGATCAAAATCAAGTGTAAAGTTTGATTTCTGGCGCAGCCCATGAATGCAGAACAAGCCAACAAACTCATCTTTTGTATGGTGCAATCAGACTTCCTACATGGGACACAGCCAATTACATTTGTGAATATAATATATCAACTTCATCCCAAAGGGGGATTGAAGAAGGAAGAGCCAGGAGGGTCCAGTTGCCTCTTTTTTTCTTAATTTTTTTTTTATATTGGTTTTCTCCCTCTACATCAGGGTTATGCTTGATATTGAAAGTACAAGGGTATTTTTATCTTGTTGTGCTATATTTTTTGAGAGGGGACACTTTCTTTAAACTCAAAGAATTTCACTGCAATTAGTCCCATAGAAATCAAAGCTCATGGGCAGAAAAGAATGTTTCTGTCATTCTAGCAAAGCCCCACTCTTATCAGATATTTAGGAAATTTTACCTCATAATATGACTACGTATTAAAGGACTAATTTTTTTTTCCTCTCCTTTTTTTGGGGTGGGGGTGGGGCGGTAGGGTGCACCCACAGCATATGGAAGTTCCCAGGCCAGGGAGCAAATCCAAGCGGCACCTGCAACCTATGCCATAGCTGCAACAATGCTGGATCCTTAACCCACCATACCATAGTGGGAACTCCTGCTTCTCTCTTCTTTCTTTCTTTCTTTCTTTCTTTCTTTCTTTCTTTCTTTCACTTCAACTCAATCAACTGAAATCTTGCTGTTTTGACAAGTGACAACCTATCCAGAGGTTTATTTCAAGTGAATAGTCTCATTAATTTCTTGAACAGTACTTTTCACAAAAGAACACTGAAATGAAGAACTTCTGTTCTTTCCTACTCACGATGACTTCCCTTCTTCCTTTTCTAACAGAAATTTGGTTTTCTTCCAAGGAACAGCACTCCCTCCCCACAGCATGGAGCCTTGGCTGCACTTTCCATCAGCCATTCTCTCTTGGCTAAGAGGGTCGAAAATGACTCAAACCAGTCAAGCAGACTCTTCCAAGAATGTGAAACTTGTATCCAGCGGTGGAAGGATGGAAAATAGCTCTGATCATTCCATTCCAAAGCCATGCCCTAAAAGAGGGGTCACTAGTTCCTAGAAACTATATCCAATGTGTTCTCAGATTCCTATACTTTTTAAAGCTAAATGTTTAAATTTTACTATAATTATATGAATGACTTCATTATCCACCAGTAAACATTTTGTTGCTAAAATTGGCCAGAGAAACTTTCTTTTTTTGCAACCAAGAACCTCTGACTGATAGTAGCATGGGGACTGAATGTTTCCACTTCAAAACATAGTTTAAGGTGCTATATCAATAGAATAGCCTATAATATTAATTAAGCAAAAGACCTTCAAACAGCAGAGAAGCACTGGATTATTTTTCCAAGTGATCTTAAAAACCCACAAACAAATAACAAAAGACCTTAGCTTTTCATCTCAGTCATTTTCCAATTAGGTGCATTGCCCAAAAAACCCACAAACAAGTAACAAAGGATATTAGCTTTTTTTATCTCAGTCATTTTTCAATTAAACGCATTGCCCCCAAAGCCACAAACAAATAACAAAAGACCTTAGCTTTTTATCTGTCATTTTTCACTTAAATGCACTGCCCAAATGTTATATAAATAGGAGAAACTAAAATTTGAGGGAAATTTACTGAGGGATATTCTAGAGCTTTCTTTTTTTAATCTTGCTTAGAATTTAAAATGGAGCATAATTTCATGATCCATTACAAAGATGGCAAAAACAGCAGTGAGGACAATATTCTCAAACTTCCGAATATATTTGACTACCAATAACAGCCAAACATATGGGCAAATGTATTAACACAGAGTTCTTAGAAAGTGAAATCTAGCCCCTATGCAAAGTCTCCAGATTTATATGCTTTGAAGTTTTTAGGGGACAGTTACTTTACCTTCTATGGTTCCTTCTCACAACCATCCAAAAACAAACACTGCTAGAACCAAGTACAGATTCACAGTGAAATTTTGAGAAAATACTAATAATACCATTCTGTCATGATACACACATTTTTTTCCCTACATCTAACACGCACACCATTACTTTCTCTGTGTCTCACTTCATTTAACAAATTGTCTTGAAAAGAAGATGCTAGAACAATCCAGGTATAAACAGTTACTTGAGCTCATATTCTCTGAAGAAGGAAAGTTAAGAATTACATGGAGAAGTTTCCGTCGTGGTACAGCAGAAACGAATCCGACTAGGAACCATGAGGTTGCAGGTTTGATCCCTGGTCTCACTCAGTGGGTTAACTATCTGGCATTGCCGTGAGCTATGGTATAGGCCGCAGAAGAGGCTTGTATCCTGCACTGATGTGGCTCTGGCATAGGCCAGCAGCTACAGCTCCAATTCGACCCCTAGCCTGGGAACCTCCGTATGCCACAGGTGCAGCCGTAAAAAGCAAAAAAAAAAAAAAAAAAAAAGTGCATTCAGTTGATTGGCAGTTTAGGAAGAGACTGAATTTCCTCTATGCCTTTTAATACTGAGGATATTAGTTCTCTATTGCTATTATAAAAAATGATCACAAATTCAGTGCTGAAAACAATAGAAATGTATTATCTTACAGTTCTGAGAAGTCAGAAGTCTGGAATGGGTCTCACTGTGTTAAATCAAAGTGTTGGAGGTTTGAGGGGAGAATCATTTCCTTGCTTTTCCCAGGTTCTAGAGGGTTCCCACTTTCCTTGACTCTGGGCCCCCTTCCATCTTTAAAACAAGCAATCGCTGGTCCAGTCTTTCTCATATGGCATCACTCTGGCACTGGCTTCTCTGTCTCCCTCTTCCATCTTTAAGGCCTCTGAACCACCCAACCACATTGGGCCCACTGAATTATCTAATCCAGAATAATTCCTTATTTTAAGGTCAGCTGATTAGCAAACTTAATTCCATCTGACGTCTTAATTCCCCCTTGTCATATAATATAACATATTTACAGGTTCTGAGGATTTGGTGAAAACCTCTTTGCAGGCATATTTTTCTGCCTACCACACTGACTTCTTTTTTTCAGTGTGTTCATAAACATGACTTTCAAGATGTCTATAAGAATGTAAAGTTTGAGAGTAATTCATGTCAGCTAACAAATCAACATTCCTGCGTTAGCAAAATACTGAACATCAAACACATTCACATATGGCTTGGCAAATTAGTGTCAGAATTAGCCAACCCACAGGGACTCACTGCTATGTCTGCTTTAAGAGTAGAAAATCAATAAAATAAAGCAAGTCACTTTATTCTTTGTTCAAAATAAATCCTGTAAATGAAAAGGATGGTAGGGAGTTCCCATTGTGGTGCAGTAGAAACACATCCCAGCTAGTATCCATGAGGATTCGGGTTCCATCCCTGGCCTTGCTCAGTGGGTCAGGGATCCAGCATTGCCGTCAGCTGTAGTGTAGGTCGAAGGTGAGACCTGAATCCCGAGTTGCTGTGGCTGCGGTGTAGGCTGGCAGCTACAGCTCCACTTCAACTCCTAGCCTGTGAAATTCCATATGCCGAAGGTCCCTAAAAAGCAAAAAAATAAAGAAAAGAAAGTATCATGGTAAAAATAAGATTTGGTTTCTCAAAGATCTCCTACACTTTCCTAAAACACAAAGTCAATACCATCTAAAGCCTTTTCTTATTGGCTTTTCTCCGGCTTGTACCCACCAAATTCCTTCTTGAAAGTTTCACCAGATTTACACTTTCAGACCAGTAAATTCCCCTGACTCTCCTTCTAATTGCTTTTCTGATTCTTTCAATGAGCACCTTTCTTCTTTAAATCTCAATTATGGATGTCTGCCAGATTTTATCCTCACTTCTCTCCACTGTGCCATCCTTTTCTACCACTAAGACTTCAAGGTCTCATAAGCAAATTCTCAAGTACAATAAAATCCAAATATAATCTCCTGCCCTTAGCTCTTTCTCCCAAGCTCCAGACCACCAACTACCTACCACACATCTCCTCCTGGATGCCCCCCAAGCACTGCAGGCTCCACATATGTGTCTAAGACTGAACTCTTTATCTTCAGCTTCAAGTACTTGCTTCACCCTTGATTCTTTTTTAAAATCTCTTTAAATACCTTTTTAAAATTCCAGCTGAAAAAAAAAAAAAAAAAGGAGTTCCCACTGTGGCTCATTAGAAACGAATCCGACTAGTAACCATGAGGTTGCGGGTTCCATCCCTGGCCTTGCTCAGTGAGTTAAGGATCTGGCATTGTCATGAGCTGTGGTGTAGGTTGCAGATGAGGCACAGATCCTGCATTTCTGTGGCTGTGATATAGGCCAGTGGCTGTAGCTCCAATTCAGCCCCTAGCCTGGGAACCTCCATGTGCTGAGGGTGCAACCCTAAAAAGCATAAATAAATAAATGAATAAATGAATAGATAAATGAATAAATAAATAAAATTATAGTTGATTTACAATGGTCTATCAATTTCTACTGAACAGCAAAGCGACCCAGTCATATACATATATACATACACTGTTTTTCTCATATTATCGTCTGTCATGTTCTTTCACAAGTGATTGGATGTAGTTCCCTGTGCTACACAGCAGGACCTCATTGCTCATCCATCCTAAACATACTAGTTTGCATCTACCAACCCCAAACTCCCAGTCCATCCCGCTTTATTCTTTTATCAGTTTTTTCAAGAAACATCTGCTATGACTGAGGCATTGTGCTGCACCAGAAATACAGTACTAAACAGAGAACTACTGCCTTTAACAAACTTGGGTAAATAAATAATTACAGTACGAAGACAGAGAAACAATACACAGGGGTTGAAATTAAAAATCCCATCTACTCAGTTCTCCAGCCAACACAAACAAACAAAACAAGCAACACAGGAGTTATCTTTGATACTTCCCTCTCTCCAGCTTCCTCAATATTGAATCAGTAAAAACACGTCCTATCGCTTCTACCTCTGAAGTCTTGAATTCATGCTCTTCTCTCTGTTCTGACTGCCTACATCAGCAACACCTATGTCCTGGGAAACTTAATATAATCTAATCATCTCTTACTTTTAGTTCTTTCTATTCCCCAAACCCCGATGGACTCATCTGTGACTCAGAAATCAGTATTGGCAATATTGCTGTCAGGGTTTAAAATCTTTCATCATCTGGCTTCAATCTATCTTCCCATCTCAGCCTTTTGCCACGCCCCCGCCCTCCCCCAACTCACACTGTAAGTTCTCTGCCTATACTTCTATCCCCCTAGTGGAGAGTCAGAGGCTGGAAGGCAAAGAGTAAAATAAAGTCTTATTCAGCTTGGTATCCTAAACCTGACGTACACAATCCGTTTCCCATCAAGGTTAAAACAGATTTGGGCCAACAATGTATATCTGGCAAACAGCATCCTGAAAGAACTCTGTAAGCTCAGTTACTACACTGAAGAACCATTTCTGAATTAAGCTGGACTGAGATGGCAACTCACAAGGGACTCATGACGTGCCTACCCTTCGTTCCTAAGGACCTGTGTCTTGTATCCCATAGTTAGAAGGTGAGTTATCCAGGATTCCCATGATCATATCTCTAACTGCCAGAGCTGAGAGCATTCTTTCTTTCCAGGATGTAAAGAATGTAAGGAGAGTTTGTCTACCCAACTGACCCTTATGTGTCGCAGAAAGTAGTCAGAAATATGGTCATTGACGCCAAGCACTATTTGAGCATGCAAAGAGTCAAGTTCCATTCCTTTCCAAACAAGTGGGCTTGGCTCTAAAGAAGCAGGGTGTGGGGTTCTTGTATCTAATTTTTCTACAAGCTTAAATTCCAAGCATTAGATATTAATATTCCTTAAACACGGTCATGTTTAGACTTCCGTGCTCAGCTGATGAATGACTATTCCAGCACCAACACTGACATTTCTGCAGGATTATCATAAGTATCTAGTAACTTCACTTTGCATACTTACACATGCTGTGCACTTATTTTAGAGGTTAGCATGCTTTTTTCTGCAAAGTGACAGATAATAAATATTCTAAGCTTTGTGGGCTATTCAGGATCTATAACAACTACTCAACTTTGCCACTGCAGTGTGAAAGAAGCCACAGACAATTTGTAAGCAAGTCAGTAAGGCTATGCTCCAATAAAACTTTATTTCCAAAAGCAGGCAGTGGACCAGATTGGGCCCAAAGGTGGTAGTTTGTTGACCTCTGACATACTCTGTAAGAATTAGGGGAAATCAAAGATAAAAGTGCCGCTCCCAGTAATATAAATAATTCAAAAACTAAGTTAAATTAAAACAAAGCAAGAAATCATTAGAAATGCTTTAAACATACCAGCAGCCTCTATCAGGCCCTTGGTAACCTTAGACTACGTATTCAGTTTTTAAAGAAAGAAACAAAAATAAGGACCAAGGGTGAAGTGGCAGAAAGATTTTGTAGACACTCTTTTTAAGAAACAAGGCATTGGAGTTCCTGTCGTGGCACAACGAAAATGAATCTGACTAGGAACCATGAGGTTGTGGGATTGATCCTTGACCTTGCTCAATGGGTTAAGGATCTGGCGTTGCCGTGAGCAGTGGTGTAGGTCGCAGACATGGCTCGGATCTGGCGTTGCTGTGGCTGTGGTACAGGCCGGCAGCTGTAGCTCCAATTCGACACCTAACCTGTAAACCTCCATATGACTCGGATGAGGCCCTAAAAAGCAAAAAAAGAAAAAGAAAAAAGAGACAAGGCGTGATTAGGATACATACACACACACCTTATAGCTCCTTATTAACAGAATTGATTTTGCAAATTTGACTTTATTGATTAAATTTGCATGGATTTATTTTTTCAGAAGCACATTAAAAACCAGCTGTTGAACCAACTGCCACAAAATTAATATGCTCAGTCACTGGTGAGGCCATAACGCTCATCAAAGTTGTGGTCCATTTCTACAAAAGTAAACAGTTGGTAAAACTGAGTAAAAGCCAACATATGACGCTGCCTAAAAACACAGCTGAAACACTGAAGCACAATTAGGATAAATAAAAAGCAATAATAATAATCAGAACCAAGGTGGCTAGACTCCCAGACCCTAAGGATTTTCTTGAAGTTTTCCATTACCTTGACCCTGGACAATGGTGCAAAAGTAAGTAATTGCCAAAAAAGCTGGAAACGGCCAGTACTGCATCTTGCACTGAAAAATCTTCATTTTCTTTCCTGCTTTTCACATGGGACGCAAGAGCAGTCCTAGAATCAGAGAGCACAGAGATATTTTGAGAAGACTGAAAATAAAACATATGCAGTCATCAGGAACAGGCAAACAAGGCAACATGTATTAGTATTGCCAAGAATTCATTCATTCCTTAGGTCATTGCATATTTCACTCTAAAACAAACTGATAAAAGACAGATGATTGAGAAGCTGCAAATGGAGAACAGGTCTGGAAATATTTGGGTGAGAATTTCAAAAGGTACTTTGTGACTCTTTGGAAAGGCATAAATTGCACAACTTCTCATATGGATGAGTTTCAACAGTTTACCTGAAATGAGCATTATAATCAGATAATTACAACTTCCTTGCCTGTCTTAAGTTTAGATATACAGCACCTTTCTTCTGGGGACCAAGGATCATTTGAAAAAACTTCATGCTATTATTAAATCACTACTCAGCTTTCTCTTTACTGAGCTAACGAGCCCTTAATCTTTCCATCTTTTCTTATGATTTTTTTCCTCCATATGCATGAATTGAAAGCTCTTCCAAGATTCTCATTTTCATTAGAATATCAATGAAAGTAAAGTTATAAGAAAAAGAGAGAGAAATGAAAAAGAGGGAAGGAGGGAGGGTGAGGGAAGGAGGAAAGAGAAGGGGGAGATAGAGGAAAATTTGCTATTAATTTAAAAGGTCAGTCTACAAATAGTTGACTACAATTCTATTACAAGCCACTACAGAGGATAAATTCTAAGAGCTTTCCTCAGAGATCAAGACAGCTCAAAAGTTTTCCTCTACCCAGGATATTTTTTGAAGTAGTTCTGATTATAATATTGATTTACAGATGAGGAAAACGAGGCACAAAGTTTCCCCGGGTCACACAGCTAGTGAGTTCAAGATCCAGGATTTCAGCCCACACAGACAATCAGACACGGCAGAAGCATCTTAGAAAAATGTTTCTAGAGTATCATGCTTCATACCACATCTTTTCATTTCAAAATATCTTTTCTTGCTCTGATTACAAAACGAATGAGTTTAATCGAAGAAAATTAGAACATACAAGAAAGGGCGTTCCCGTTGTAGCAACGACCCCAACTAGTATCCATGAAGACGAGGGTTTGATCCCTGGCTCAATCAGTGGGTCTGGC
>PVHT020000230.1:16782663-16847967 GCA_004024745.2 Catagonus wagneri | reverse complement strand
AGAGAGAGAGAAAAGAAAGAGAGAGGGGGGAGGAAGGGAGGAAGGGAGGGAGGAAGGAAGGAAGGAAGGAAGGAAGGAAGGAAGGAAGGAAGGAAAGAGGGAAGGAAGGAAAATATAAGAAAGCACAGCAAAGAGTAGAGCCGCACCCACGGCATATGGAAGTTCCCAGGCTAGGGGTTAAATCAGAGCTACAGCTGCCAGCCTACACCACAGCCACAGCAATGCCAGATCCAAGCCGCATCTGCGACCTACACCACAGCTCACAGCAACGCAGGATCCTTAAACCACTGAGCGAGGTCAGGGATCAGTTGCATCCTCATGGATACTAGTCAGGTTTGTTTCCACTGAGCCACAATGGGAACTTTGTGTGAATATTTTCTGATGACAATAAATGACCTGTTAAAATATGCATATTGATATCCATTCATTACCTAGTTTTATTTGGAGATTTAGATTGTTTTAAATTTCTTTAATATACGTAACACTGCAGCAACCATCCTTATTCACATCTCTTTGAAAACATGACTATTGATCTCCTTTGGCTAAATTCCCCATTGTGGAACTATTGGGTAAAACAACATGTGTGTTTTAAAAGTTTTTGAACTATAAGTACCTAATGTTTTACACTGATTTCCACTTCCATCAGCATCTTATATAAAAATCACATCATTTCCATCATCACAGATCACAGGGGTTCATTGCTTTCAACATATCCTGATTTCATAAGTGAAATATGATTATCACAAAGCCCTCTTAATTTATTTTCTTCATAACCAGTAAAATATAACATCCTGTGTTTGTTAGCTATTTATATTTTTAATAAAATACCTGTGCATATCTTTTACCCATTTTCTCACTGATTTATAAAAACTCTTTATATATTATTAATTTTAACACATATTACAATATTTTTCAAGTTTATTTTTTGTCTGTTAAGTCATCTGATTAGATCTCTCTCTCTCTCTTTTTTTTATGGTCCCACCTGCAACATATGGAAGTTCCCAGGCTAGGGGTTGAATCAGAGTTGCAGCTGCTGGCCTCACCACAGCCACGACAATGCCAGATCCGAACCACCTCTGCAACCTACACTGCAGCACACAGCCACGCCAGATCCTTTAACTCACTGAGCAAAGCCAGGGATCAAATTCACATCCTCAGGGATACTAGTCAGGTTCTTAACCTGCTGAGACACAGCAGGAGTTCCTGGTTTTATCTTTTTCTTGATAGTTTCTGATTCAGTGCCATGGGAAAAATAGTTCTTTCCACCTCCAAGTATATTTTTGGTTATCTTAATTTTTTAGTTTCAGTTGTGAATGGGATCTACGATTTTATCTATTTATTTTATAGTAGGCCACCATTCGAAGCTGCACTCATTCTATATTTTTCAATTTAATCTCTTGCGTTTTCCAGGTTAAGAATCACATCATGTGAACCATTGTATGCATATTTGTGTGTGTGTGTTTAATTATATAGGCCAGTAATTTTAAAACCATTATTTTACAAGACTGCCTCAAATATTTCATCACTTGATATATGGCTAATAATTAGATTCAGATATGTTTTCTCTTTCTGCTAAAGAAAAAAAAACTACTTTTTTCTGGGTATTTTTTTTTCAATCAGGAATGGATGCTAAATCTTGCTTCTGTGGTTTTTCATCTATTGAGATGCTCATATGTTTCATCTTTACCTCTTAATGTAATTATTTTGATAATGTCTAATATTAATCTATCCTTGTTCATGGAAACTATTGTTTTATTTTTAATTTAATTATAATGGTCTTGGTTTTTATCCAAGCAATTTTCAAATAGATGACAAAGTCATATTATTTCTTTAAAGACGTTCCCAGGAATTCCCTCTGTGGTACAGTGGGTTAAGAATCTGACTGCGTCAGCTCAGGTTGCTGCAGAGGTATGGGTTCAATCCCTGGCTCAGGGCAGTGAGTTTAAAAAAAAAAAAAAAGGAACCAGCGTGCTGTAGCTGCAGCTCACATTCAATCCCTGGCCTGGGAACTTCCATAAGCCACAGTTGCAGCCATTAAAAAATAAATAAAATAAAGAAATAAAAAAGACTCAGTAACATTTAAGCTACTGATTACTTATGCTTTTAAATAACACCAAAGACAGCAAAAACTCCTTTTTTCTAACTCCTAAGGGACTAATCAAATGCAATCCTTTTTTTGTTAAATGCTAATGATTTTTCTAAATATTTTAAATCTTAAAATAACTATAATTTTCTTTGCTATAGATTTGGGTAGTGGCAAAAAATTAAAACAAATCAATTCATTATTACTTGCAAATTAAAAATGAGTAGAATTGATGGCAACACTCAAAAACTGGATATTAATTTTTCTTGAGAAACAAGGGTGAGAGTACTGTTCTAGGTCATTTTTATCCCCAAATGGAAAAGTGTGGTTTAAAAACTGTTACAGTGCTCTTTTATGCCACATTAAATTTAACTAGTATTTTCATACTATCACTACTTAAAGATCCAGATAAAATATCTTCTGTAGCTTTGGGCTACATCTAGTAGAACGTGAATTTTCTCTTAGTTGACAAAGCCTGGGGAGAGGCTCTGACCCTTGCATGTTTTTTTCGTTTTGTTTTCTTGTTTTCCTTTTTGTTCTTTTGGCCACGCCTACGGCATGTGAAAGCTTGCAGGCCAGAGATCAAACCCGTGCCACAGCAAGGGTCCAGCTTGCTGCAGTGTCAACACCAGATCCTTAACCTGCTGCTCCACAAGGGAACTCCCCTTGCATGTTTTTTAAAGTAATGCATATTGCTTATTTAATCCAAGTATTCTTAAAATTGTTATCATGCTACTTTTTCCCCAATTCTAGCTGGTATTCTTCTGAGGGAGAGTATACTGGTCCATTCTTTGAAACAACGTATATAATCTAGTGAGGCACATGTCAGTCAAGTTTAGCTTGAAGCCACTCTTGGGCAATGCTTTTTAAACAATCCTATTTCTATCCTTTCAGCCTGAAGAGATTAACAGAAAAACCGTGCTGAGTGGGTACTGGGTCCTCCTGTTCTCAGATTCTGCAAATAAAATGGGTAGAGAATTGGTACAGCCTGCAGGTAGTAGCTATAGATGCTAAAACTTCTGATGACCTACTTCAGTGAGCTTCCTAATGTTAGTACCTGGACCTGGTCCCTTGCTAGCAATACCACCCAGGGCCCTGAGGTTCTGCAGATCATCACTCGGTGAGGAAGGGTCAAGGCCACTGCAGCTCTGAGTCAAGACTCAGCTCAAGATTTCTTTTTTTTCTTTGTAAAATCAGTCACCCTGCTTTCCTGGCTTCCTCTAAGTCCCCCCAGGCCATTCGTTGTTCCTGCTCCTTCGTGATCTGGTCCAGGGGGGGGTGGCTGTTCCTCTCTTCATCCAGGGAATACTGGAGATAATAGGTGTGACTTCCTGTTGGGAATCCTTTGTTGCACAAAGGGCTTTTAGGCTTCCTTTCCAGTGGAATAGCTGGGAAAGGGTCATCAGCTCTTGAAATTCGAAACATGGTTGTCTGCATGTTTAACTAATCCACAATTGTCTGATGTGGATGCTGGGGTCATCACATCTAGACGCGTCTGATGCAGGGAACAGTTTCCTGAACCCCTCCCATAATGCATTCCTTAGAGATCCTTCAAAAAGGCAGCTGACCCAAGGAGTTGACTGAGATCCCTTTAGCGGTGTCCCATCAGACCTCAGGCCTACTTAAGTGGCAACAGTGTCTCCCTCGGGAGGGTGACATAACCCACAAAGAAAGGTCTAGGAGATGACATGGGGGACTTGTAGACCAATGCAGCATCGCCTGGAAATGCAGCCCTTTGCTGCTGCTTGCTTTTCCAAAGTTTCTGTAACATTGACACAACATTCTAGTCTCTAGGGATTACAGCAGGTCTCTGCGAGACAAGACCTGGACAATGACGTGTCTGAGGGAATCCAAGGTTGTGTACACCTCAGGTCTGCAGTGCAAGCCTCTTGCAGAGTGCTCCCAGGCCGGAATTCTTGCAGTCCCAGACGGAGTCTGTGCAGCTCATTGACGCCCTGGATTACCAAAGAATCCCTTTAACATCTGCCAATCAGACATTTTCCAGAGACTGAAGGGCCCTCAGGGAACCCTCCTCCCAGGCTAATTTATCTTTGTTGTATCTGCATATTATTGTATTTATATCATGTCAACATTGTACAGCTGATTTTTTGGATTTATGCTAATAACCAAAATCGACTAAGAGTATTCTTTTCTTAAAAGGCTTGGTGTCGAGATTATTCTAGCTTCATTAAAAAATGTTGCAAAGCTTTCCATATTTTCACTGCTTGGTAATAGCTTAAGTAGCATGAGAATGATCTACTTTATGAAAGTCTATGAATGATTTGACTGAGAAAATCATATGAGCATATTTCCTTTTTGACACTAACTCCTATACAACTTTAAATACATATTTTGTTTTATGTGTAGATCTACTTAGCTTTTGTACTTCTTGGTTCTAGTTTGAATATCTTCCTGTAAAGTTATCTTTTAATCTTGATTTTCAAATTTATTAGCACAGAGTCGTATGATCTCTTAACATATCTTTTCTTGTTATAACTCCATTATCAGTATTAAATTGATGTTTCTAACTTTCTCTTTTTTCTCCAAGATAGATAAGCTATATATTTGTCCAGTTTTTATTTTTATTTTTTTCTTTTTTGGCTGTCCCACAGCATATGGAGTTCCCGGGCCAAGGATCAGATCAGAGCCACAGATGTGACCTACACCACAGCTGTGGCAATGCCAGATTGTTAACCCACTGTGCCCAGCCAGGGATCAAACCTTTGTCCCAGAACTCCAGAGATGCCACTGATCCCATTGTGCCACAGCGGGATCTATAAGATTTTTTACTTGTCAGTATCATTTTTTGATTTCTAATTTATTTAGTTCTCTACTCTGCTTTTCTACTCTTATTATTACATTTTATTGTTATTTTTTTATTTAGTCCTTAATGTACTATTCCCTATTTAAGGCTATAAATTTTTCATTGAATATGCTTTGGCAGCATCATACAAGCTTTAATTTCTTTTTTTAATTGAGTCATTTCAATTAAGCAAAGCATAATTCTATGAAACTTCAAAACAATATGATTCATGCACTTAAGCTTCTGATATTCTGATTTTATTCCAGAGTAACACAGTATGTCTAGGGGAATAAATGAACCATATTCCTTCAAGCAATCATTCATAAAAAAAGGTTTGATAACTACTTTTTTATAATATTCAATGACAGTCCTATATGCAACTCTTTTGTGTCGTCAATTAAAGGAAGATTCAAGTGCTTTGATGATCATATAAATAATAAAGTTAAGATCTTATAATAAAAATTAAAGAATTTACTTATTTGTGTTTAGATGTCCAAAAAAACATCTCCCCCAACCAGCCTACCATATTCCAAAACACTAATTACTAGAGAATATTTTCCTAAATTAAGACATTCACATACTGGAAGCCCCTTAAATTTCTAACGGAATAGGCAATACATTTAGTGACTACTTTATATATAACATATATGGCTTTTAAGCTGGATTAATTTATTACTAATTTATTACAGATTAGTAAACCAACTATTTGTCAGAGCACAGAGGAAACAGGAAAAATGGTGAGTGACTTTAGATGAAATACAGGCGGAAAGCCCGTGAGGGATCTATATAGAACCCTGACTTGACCAAGGCAAGGAAAATGAGATTAGGTGGGTTATCGAAAGGGATGTAACTCTTTCATAGAAGGCTTGAATAGAGGGGACTTGAAAAGATGTGGGAGTAGGTGTCAGCCCACCACAATGAGGGCCACAACACCCAAAGAAAACTACAGCAGTAGAATCACTCTCTCAACTCAAAACATTCTTTCTAAGATTTTGTTCCCCAAACATTATAACCACAGGTTTCAACCAGAACAAGGCAGAGAGAAGGAGACTTACGGAAACAATTTGTCTTTTTGGCATGCCCTTTAAGATCAGGGACTTTTATCAGATACCACATGGTACTATGTTAACAGGGGAGAGAAAGTCCTTTTACAAGCCCCAATCCAATTTTCTTTCTCTTTTCTCACCAAAGCACTGAAGTGCCTGCGCCTCCATGTTTTTCTGAAGCAATACTGAACACGCCACATTAGAAGTTGTCTGCAGTTCATATAATTTAAATAAATAAACAAATTAGTGCTACCCTAGTCTTGCAACTTTTTTTGAAAACTGAGTATTATTTATATGCAAAAAAATGTAGCCATAGCTTATCTTTAAATTCTTCCTTTTTTGTTGTTTATTTTAAATTAGGATGAGTAATACCATATTGGGAGAAGTGGAATTTTAGTTTTCCCAAGGTTTTTTTTGCCAAGTCTCATTTTTGGACAGTAAAATAGGGGAAAGAAAAAAATCCCAATTCCTATTAAAAGATATTTTAACATTTACCAAAATGTCAAAGCCTAACTTTTTGAAACTTTGCCTAAAAGTCTGTGTGTACACACACAAAAAACCTCTCCCTTAATTTTATTTTTTTGGTTGAAAATCATCATGTTAGAAAGGGCTATTAAGCTCTAAATTCAGAAGGTACAAACCCAATTTAGAGAAGGTTGGTAATGTTTAACACAAGTTTTCTCAAGACACTGTTGTGATTTTGTAATCAGTAACTTAAAACTATCCCCATTAGGACTAACTGCCCCTTCCTCTACTTCATATGTTTGTTTTATCTAATCTCATTTATGTAATTAAGTTTAACAAGGAGTAAGGCCCTTGCACAAGCCAGTTTTATCAAAATTCTTTTAAATATTTATCCTGAAGTTTTTGTAAACTACTCATATAAACACATAGACTTAACCCACATATACATCCAAAGCTTGGATGATGTGCTATTCAATCATTGCTGACATACAAAAGCCCATAAACTTAAAACAAAATTGTTGCTAGCCATCTGGCATAGCAGGCCACGAGAGAGGTTATTATTTGTAGTATCAGAATTTTCATTCCAACAACCACTGTTAAGAGTCCTACTATATAACCAAAGCCCTCTATTCTAAGGAAGAAGCAAAATTTCATACTATATGATCCTTGCTTTCAGTCAGCTTACTTACAATTTTAGCAAAAAGAAGAAAGACTGCAAGCAAATGTATTGCAAAGCTAAATGAAATAATTATGAAACAGAACAAAGGGGTAGCACAAAGTGGAGGTATGAATAGAAAACTAAGGAAGACGGATCTACTAGCAATTTGCTAGGGGCCCTTAACTAACTAGTTTAACCACTCTCTGACTTGGTTCCTTTTTTTTTTCTTTTTGTCCCCTTCTCCTTCTGCAGCATATGGAAGTTCCCAGGCTAGGGGTCTCAAACTGAGGCCTACACCACAGTCACAGCAATACCAGATCCGAGCCACTTCTGCAACCTACACTGCAACTTGTGGCAACACCAGATTCTTCACCCACTGAGTGAGGCCAGGAATCGAACCTGCATTCTCACGGACACTATGTCGGGCTCTTGATCCACTGAGACACAAGGAGAACTCCTGACTTGGTTTCTTTATCAGTAAAATGTGCAACTTAATACCCACCTTACAGGATGATCATGATAACTGTACTTAGGAACGCAGGCAGCTCTCAATAAGTTCTAGCTAGTAGCATGTTGGCAACAGGTTAAAAGTACACAAAGGAAAATGGAGTGATAATCCACAAATTTGCTTCCTGGGTAGACTTTAAAAAGGAGGAAGAGACTCAAGAAGTCTTTATCTCGGAGTTCCCATTGTGGCTCAGCGGGTTATAAACCTGACTAGTATCCATGAAGATGTGGGTTCAACCCCTGTCTTCCCTCAGTGCGATAAGGGTCCAGTGTTGCCATGAGCTGTGCAGGTGGCAAACGTGACTCAGATCCCACGTTGCTGTGGCTGTGGCGTAGGCCTGCAGCTGCAGCTCCAATTTGACCCCCTAGCCTAGGAACCTCCATATGGCACAGGTGTGGCCCTAAAAAGGAAAAAAGGGAGGGAGTCTTTATCTCCCCCACGTTATGGAGCTAGTGGGACTAACTTGGTATAAAATAAAAGTTTAGGCAAAAATGGATGATCCAGGAGTTTCCTCGTGGCTCAGCAGGTTAAGGATTTGGCATTGCCACTGTTGCGGTTCTAGTTACTTCTATGGCATGGATCTGATCCTGGGAACGTCCCCCATGCTGCTGCAGGCATGGTCAAAAAAAAAAAAGGAAGATCCAGGTAATGACACAGGCACAATTATTTTGCATGGGTGAATTACTTTAAATTTTTCTAAATACATTCCTATCCTTTTTTTTTTTTTTTATCATTTTTCAGACGACAACTCTATACAGGTTCAAAATACTCAACCATATGAAGATGTGGGAGATCTGACCTAAGAGGAATTCAGAGCCTTAGAAAAAGACTTAGTTTCTAGATGACAAGTCCATGCAAAGAAGATTTGAAAGAAATGAGAACAATTAAGCGTGTTTTAAGCCCAGGAAAAAATAAGAATTTGAGGCACATAATGGATGTCTTCAAATATTTGAAGAGTTTTCATGTGGAAGATAAACAAGATTATTTTGTACAGCTTCTGCAAATAAAACCTGAATCAGTGGACCAGTCCACAGAGATGTGGATTTGGATATAAAAATTCTCTAACCATCCAAACAAGTTCTCTCTTACGTGAAGTTCTGAGGGAGGAGCTGGCTAAGTTTTACCCATGAGAAATGATACAAGAGGGATTCCTGGATCTGTGGGCAAGTAGAACTGGACACAATAAGCTTTAAGCCCAGTTCTACACTGTTAAGTATTTTAATATTCACTGTATAAAAGGAGAATTTTACAGTCAAGTGACAATCTAGGTCATAGAGATTTGCAGATGAGAAAACAGGGCCAGTGTGTAGATGTTGCTTAGAGTTCCTTATCTCTTCTCTCTAAAGTACCTCCCACCTTCCTCCCAGCCGGAATAATCAAAAGGGTTTTTCAGGATCAGCTAACAATGTCTACTTAGAAACAGGCTCTAGAGGAAGTCTGTGGTTACCGCTTTTTTCTGTTAGCAACAAGACAGAGTAGAAAGCAACTCTAAGTTAGAAACAGAGACCTAGTTTTGTCACTATTAGCTTGGTGACTAGCCTTTCCCCCTCTGGGCAGACTCCCTGCTATGCGAGGCACTGTGATTAGAAACCACTTGTGGAAAGCCCCAGCCTTATTAGTATAAAGTGTTAAAGGGTAGAAGACTTTAGGAATGCCAGAGACTGAAAATTGGGAAGCGGTGCATCAGAAAAGTGTGAGCCACCCAAGGCAGGGAAGTCAAATCTGCATAAAAGTCCTCTGGAGTTCTGGACAATTCAGGGTAAAGGGTCAGCTAATCAAGAAAACAGTCATGAGTGAGTAAGCACTTATAACAGAGTTTCAAAATACATGAAGCAAATCTGATAGAACCAAAGAAAGACAGAGTAAAGTTAAAGATGTTAACATTCCTTTCAGGAATTGATTGAGCACTTAGACAAACTAACAGTAAGGACACAGAAGATGCGAACAATTCCAGGACTAGTAATTGATATTGATTGAATACTGCATTCAGTAACTGTAGAATATACTTAAAAAAAAAAAAAAAAACTCTTATAAAATAGTCCATCTTCTGGGCCTAAAATGAGATGCAATAAATTTCAAAAAACTCAAAGTGTGCAGAGTATATTTTCTGATAACACCAGAAGTCAATTAGAAATCCATAAAAATAAAATATCTTTACAAATTCAAAATATTTGTAAATTAAACAACATGCCTCTAATTAATCCCTGGGTCAAAACAGAAATCACAATGGAAATTTAAAAATAACTGGAAGGGAATAAAAATAAACAGACAAAACATGAGAATTTATGGGATGTAACTAAAGAATTAGAGAAAAATACACAGGTTAAAATGTTTATATAAAGAAAGAAAATGATTTAAAAATCAATGATCTACTATTCCATACTTATGGAGAAGCCAAAAAAAAAAAAAAAGAGTGAATTAAATCCTAATTAAGTTAAAGAATGGGATTAATAAAGCATAGAAACCAAAAATATATAAAACTAGGCGTTCCCATTGTGGCTCAGCGGAAACGAGCCCAGCTAGTATCCATGAGGATGCGGATTTGATCCCTGGCCTCCCTCAAGTAGGTAAGAATCCTGCATTGCCCTGAGCTGTGGTGTAGGTTGAAGACGCAGCTCGGATCCCACCTTGCTGTGGTGTAGGCCAGCAGCTGCAGCTCTGAATCAACCCCTAGCCAGAGAACTTCCATATGTCGCAGGTGCAGCCCTAAAATAGCCCTAATAGAGCTAATGTTAGTGAAAATTAACAAAGCCAAAATTTGCTTCTTTATGGTTTTGTGGGATCCTTTTTTTTGGCCTTGCCCGCAATATGCAGAAGCTCTGGGGCTAGGGATTCAATCTGTGCCATAACTGCAGCCCGAGTCAGAGCAATGATAACGCCAGATTCTTAAACCACTGCACAACCAGGAAACTCCAAATTTTGCTTCTTTAAAACATTAATAAAATTGAAAAAATCTTTAGAAAGAGTGATCAGTCTCCACTGGATTACATCTGTCCATTATCCCATTGGAACTCTCCGGCTAACTTCAAGGCCCTATTAACTACTTTTACTTTCTACATCCCCTATAAGACATCTAGAGGGGCAATTTAGCTTATAATCTAAAAGGTTCAAAGGGCATAACAGTCAATCAATAAGTAATGATTGATTTAATGACCAATGATTGAATGACCAGGGCTGATGTGTACAGTTCAAAGTTGACACCCTACACAACTTGCAGTTGGCCTAGGGTGAGTAATGCTTGAAATGAGCAGACACTCTCTCTAACTTGCAGGCAAAACTGTTCTCCAGAGGAAAAGAGCTCTTTTCTCCTCTCAATGTCATAGGTCTGCCCAGAGGGACTTTTTTCTAATTCACGGAAAGACCCTCTATAGGATCACAGCAGCCCAGTGAATGGCTCAAAATGCAAGGGATCTGACTGCAAATCAGCCTCAGAAATGTAGCTGCTCAAACAGTCTTAAACAAACTAGGTTACTGTAAGGCATACAAGATAGAAGGCAGAGCCATCACAAAAGTATGGCAAACTGGAGTGACAGCTCCTTGACTCAGGAATGTTCTATCACCTGGCTTGTTTTTGGACTGACATAGCTTCTTGGTCAAAGAAATGAGAGTTTCTGGGGGTTCCTGTTGTGGCACAATATGATTGGCACAGGTTCTATCCCTGGCTTGGCACAGTGGGTTAAGGATCTGGCATTGCTGCAGGTGCAGCTTAGGTCACAGCTTCAGCTGGGATCAACGCCATATGCCCTGGGGTGGCAAAAAAAAAGTAAGTTGCTTTTTAACTAAACTCTGTATCTACCAGCAACATAAAGGGTAGCTGCACCTCTAAGTGTAGACCTCTCTTTCTTTAGGAAGGCTTTCCTGATCCTCTAAGTTTGGGTCAGATGCTCCTCCTATGGTTCTTACAGAAGTAATCTTTATTTTTCATTCTATACCTGCATCAGAATATCATTTTTTCAGTATCAGTTTAGTGTACTCCTCTTTGCAAAAGCAGACACAAAACCATCCAGGAACAGACCTTTATCCAAGAAAAGATCCCCTGAGTACCTCTAGATAAGGACATAGTCTATGACATGTGGATAAACTCAGCAAAGCCTGGCCTCCATCTGGACCAATTTTTATAAACAACTCAGCTCATTTCTGGGAGTAAAAAGACCAAACACTGCTCAGTACAATTAAAAGTAAGGGACCTGTGCCAGGTGAGCTCCAACAAAGGTCCACTGACAGAAAAGATCACCATGAACATTGATTTTATTTTTTTTGTCTTTTTGCCTTTTCTAGGGCCGCACACGCGGCATGTAGAGGTTCCCAGGCTAGGGGACTTTTGGAGCTGTAGCCACTGGCCTAAGCCACAGCCACAGCAATGCAGGATTCGAGCCACTTCTACAACCTACACCACAGCTCATGGCAACGCTGCATCGTTAGCCCAATAAGAAAGGCCAGGGATCGAACCCGGAACCTCATGGTTCCTAGTCGGATTTGTTAACCACTTAGCCACGACGGGAACTCCATGAACACTGATTTTACAAAATCACCTTGAAGAAATAGGGAGTCTAGATGCTAAGCCCTGAGTTAAATAGACACTCCATTCTCAGAATTTCCCATAGCCATTTCTAGTCACAGTTTCCTCAAAAAACGGAGCAGAGAAAGCAAGAAGAGGATAAGTGGGAAGAAGAAAAAAAATATGGAAAGATGGAAAAAGAAGCAGGAGACAAGAGCAACTAGTCTTGTCTTCCAGGTTCTGTATTAGATCATTTTAGGCCTTAAAAGAACACTATAGTGAGTTCCCATTGTGACTCAGTGGTTTGGGAACCCGACTGGTATCCATAAGGATGTGGGTTTGATCCCTGGCCTTGCTTAGTGGGTTAAGGATCTGGTGTGTCTATAAGCTGTGGAGTAGGTCACAGATCGGATCTGGTGTTGCTGTGGCTGTGGTGTAGGCTGGCAGCTGCAGCTCCAATTTGACCCCTGGCCTGGGAACTTCTATATGTCACAGGTATGGCCCTAAAAAGAAGAAGAAGAAAAAAGAAACTATAGGGTGGCTATTGTTATCCTTGTTTTCTAAATGAGAAAATCAAAGCTCAGGGAGGTTAAGGCTTACATCCAGGGGCACAGAACAAGCAATAAGGATTTCACCCATATCTCTGCCTTCCATCCTCTGTTCCAGCTCCCAGATTTGTAGGGCCTCCCTTGATGTTTTCCGTTTCTGGTCACACACCCCTCCCCGCTCCCCCCAGTCCCACCACAGAAGCTGATGGAGAAAGCCTGGAATGGGGTCTGCGTTCGAATCTCATGCAGACTTTTCTTAACCAAGTCACTGTCACTTGCTGGCTTTGTGACCCTGAAGCTCAGTGATCTTAGCTCTAAAAGAAGGATATAGACTTCTGAAAGGAACTAGGAAGTTCCTGTCATGGCTCAGTGGTTAGCAAACCCAATTAGCATCCATGAGGACACAGGTTCGATCCCTGGACTTGCTCAGTGGGCTGGGGATCCTGCGTTGCCGTGAGCTGTGGTGTAGGTTGCAGACATGGCTTGGATCCTGCATGGCTGTGGCTGTGGCTGTGGCCAGCGGCTACAGCTCCGATTGTACCCCTAACCTGGGAACCTCCATATGCCGTGGGTATGGCCCTAAAAAGACCAAAAGACCCCGCCCCCCCAAAAAAAAGTGAACCCAACTAGCACCTATGAAAGTAACTGCGAGACTTAACCTGTTACTGAAAGAGAAAAGGGCAGGTACCCAGTAGGGACTGGAGACCTATGCCAGCACTCCCTATACCGCACCACAAGTCCTCCTGCGAGAACGGGAGGAGGCCGGGTCTTCACAAGGCTTATTCTACACAGAAGAGTAATGGGAGCCCTGGCTTCCAGTTAGTTATAGACGAAACAAGAGGAGATTGTCTTCCTGACATGAGGCACTATCAGGGGCAAATCTGTGCAGGAGGAAGTTTGGTTTCCTGTCTCTCCTCCCTCACACACCCCCCCACACCCCCCCCCCACTAGTCCCTCTGTTCCCCTGGGGTCATTTACCATTTGTTCTCTACAAACTGTCATAATCCTAGATAATTTGTTGCTTAAACACCACCACCTCAGCCTGCAGCAATTCAGGAAGGCCCTTTTCCTTTAAAGGGATTGGGGTTACACTCTGACAGGCCAGGAAAACAGCAGTCATTTGGATAAAAATGACAGCAAATGTGGCTCTAAAATCACAGAACTGAAAAGACTGTCAGCTTAAAACAGGCAACAGGACCTTTGTGTTTAACAAGGTGACACTAAAAGTATCTAAGAGTCAAAGGGAATGCAACCCAAGAAGCCTTTTGCTGGGGGGCGGGGAGGGGTGGCTGGGGCTTGCCCCCCCGTGCCCCTGAAATCATACCAGTTTGCTCAGCCCATTCTTTAAGGCCAGCCCCCCGGCTGATTCCAAAAACCAAGACGTGCATGAAAGGCCCCTAGAGTTCTCTGAAATCCACAGCTGGACTGTTAGCAGCAGGCTAAGCGCCAAAGGACTCCTCCCATCAAGCCTAAAGTCTGGGACCTGCCCAAAACTGCTCCAGGAATTCTGATGGGTTCCAAGGAATCCTAACCAGGGACTTACTGAGAGGCTTTACCAGTGTGGTTCTTTTCCTTTCAAAGGGACCCCCAGGAGGTCAGGGACGCAGTGGAGGTTCAGGTCTATCCTGGCTCAGGGCTCCCCAGGCAGAAGGAGGCGATGCCCAGGGCTTAGTGAGAGCGTAATCTTGTACATAATGGATAAACTTTGGAAACATTTTGCTGGGTGAAAGAAGCCAGTCACAAAGGACCACACACATATCGTATGCTTCCATTTATATGAAATGTCAGAGAAAGCAGATTAGTGGTTGCCAAGGGTGTTGAGAGGGGGCGTGGTTGTGGGGAAGAAATGGGGAGTTACTGCTCATAGGTACAGAATTTTTTTTTTGAGTGGTAAAAATGTTCTAAAATTGATTGTAGTGATGGTTGCACAACTCTGAATATACTAAAAACTGCTGAATTGCACACGTGTGTGGTATATGAATTATATCTCAATAAAGCTATTTTTAAAATATATATACTATTTTAGGAATTCCTGCAGTGATGCAAGGGGATCATCTTGGGAGCGCTGGGACGCAGGTTCAATCTCCCTGCCCAGCACAGTAAGTTAAGGATCCGGAGCTGCCACAGCTGAGGCTTCGGTTGCAACTATGGCCTGGATCTGATCCCTGGCCTGGGAACTCCATATGCCACAGGGCAGCCAAAAAAGAACACGTGTGTGTGTGTGTGTGTGTGTGTGTGTGTGTGTGTGTGTGTGTGTATGCGCGCGCACCCGCACACATGCAATCTTAAAGTCTATTTTATAGTAACCATGCCCTGGGGACCAAGTTAAGGAGATCCATCTAAGTTGCTCTTTTGAAACAAACAAAAAGACAAATGCTATCCATGCATTCATTCGTCCACTCCTTTTACATTTACCAATGAGTTCTCTGCAGGCAGAACTGGACCACCTTGTCAGAAACACAACACCAGCTCTCCTCACTGGACCCAGCTTAAGCCTGTTTGCTGGATGTGAGCGGGGCCTCTCTATCATATGTTGCAACTAGGAAGTGCCCTCTTTGACCCTCTGAAGCTGAGGGCCCCAGAGCCTTTAACAGGGGAGTTTCAGGGAAAACGCTTTCTCATTTCTGCTCCCCAAGAGCCACCTAGGTCTTATCCACATGTTTGTTTCTGCCCCTTTCCACCCTCTTCTGCTGCTGTGGGCAGTGGATTCTCTGGAATTCCCAGAAGGGAATCCATACCTTCCAAAGCCAGTGAGACTCTCAGCTGTAGCTCCAGAAGCAGTTCGGGGGGTGAGGGAGATCCAGGCCCGTGAGAGCTGCACAAACTCCGTTTGAACCTTAGGACCATCTGTCCTAAGGACAAGCCCAAAGCTTAAGCAGAACGGGCCAGGGAGACTCAACCCTGAGCTTGGCACACTACAGCGCGTCCTTCACACACAGAGCCCAAGAATCCAGCTCCAAAATCGGTGTCTGTGCCCCGGACATGCAAGCGGTGTTCAGACTCCTGCTTAGGACCAAGGCCACTCCAGTGGCCCCCTGCCGGCTGCTTTTGGCTGGCCCCTAACCCGGTGTTGCCGAGGCGCAGTGCACGCTAAAGCCCAGCTCCGCCAGAGGCGTCTCCGTCCACCGGGGAGATCAGAGCAGCCAGCAGTCCAGAGAGATAAAAGGAGGAGAGGAGGGAAGAGGTGGAAAAGCCAGAGTGGAAAAGACCCTCCAACACCGCAGCCTCGTGGTGCATCTGAAAGCTGAAGCCTCCTGTGTCCAGACACCAAAGCAAAACTGCGCGAAGCATCTGGACTTCCTGGTTCAGAGACGTTTAAGAGCTACTACTAATACCAACATCCTGCAGTGATGCGCTCAGTTTGCTTGCACTTCTTTAAGTCTAACACCTGGTCCCTAGAGCTAGTCACTCACAGGGGACTGGGTGAGTTTTGTCCTCCGAGATCTCCACGGACTGTTCTCCCAAGAGCCCCCAAATTATATCTAAGTAAAAAAGTGTGCTTTTCATTTGTATGCATCCCTCCAGAACAATCCCTAAAGCCCCCCTTTCACCAGAACGGTCACTTTTACAAAGCCCCTTCTACTTGAAAATGCTGGAGACTTTACTGTTTCGAAGCCAAACCTGCTCCTTCCTTCCGCGCGCTCAAGTGCAGAGGGAAAAGCTCCGGAGAGCAACACAAGGCATCTTCACGCAGTGCCTGCAATCTCCCTGCCCAGTGACCCCCTGCGAGGAGGTATCCGGGTGCACTATCCCAGCCCACTTCAATGGTTCGCGGCCACCATCCGCGCGCGCGAGGAGAGGTGGTCTTGGAATTGCATCGCGTCTGCAGGTGGCTCGCCCTCTCCACTTTCCCTTCCTCCAGAATAAACTTTTCAAAGCCGAACGAAGGAGGAGCAAAGACTGCAACTGACCTGTTCAGAGCAAAGTTCCAGCCCAGGTAGGGGACCTCTGGGTGCCTAAGGAAGATCCAGGATCCGCGGAGAATAGGTTCTCGGTGGCGCACCGCTCCCGCGCGCTTCCCGCCCCTCGCCCCCTTTTAATTAGCCCCTCTCCCTCCCCTTCTCCTCTACCCTCTCCTGCTCTCACTCCTGGCCACTCAAAGCCGCCTCCTCTCCTCCAGTGCTTCCCCCTGCCCGGGATCAGATAAGAGGAAAGGAAGGCCCGCCGGCAGCCAATTATAAAGCCGAAGGTGGCCGCGGGGGCGGGGGTTGGGGTGATGGGAGGCAGGCCTACGTCCCTAACGCCACCACCACCACCACCACCACACACACTTTCTCTCCTCCTCTTCTCCCCAACCCTGGCCCCACAAAAGATGCTGCGAGGAGCCAGCCCAGCGCCGCTCGCGCGCCAGCCCAGACCTGGCGGCCGCCCCAGGTGCGCGCCGCAGCCGGCTGTAGCGAGCCGGGGAAGAGCCGCTTCTGCCCCTGCACTCTCACCAAGGCTAGCGAGAGGCTCGCTGCTGAACCGAAGACCCTGCGATTGCTTTACCAGTTCTGGAGCCCTTCCTTACGCAGGTGCTAGTGTACCCACTTCCCCGTTCTCAAAAACCAGCCTGATCAAGGACCCTGCGCTCGGGAGCCATACTCGCCGGAAAGGAGTACCCTTCCTCCCCCCTCTCCTTTCCTTTTCCCGATCAAGGGTTATAAAACGCCGAAGCAGCGATGTTCAAACTTTAATGTGCAGGAGAATGACGAGCGTTGAAACAGACATTTCTGTATGTTTTAAAGGACGAATGTTGGCTGTGCCCGACGGTTGCACTTCCCAAACCGCATATGCTCACTCGCAGAGATCCTGTTTCAACAGGTCTGGGCTTAGCCCAGGGACTCTGCATTTATCAAACACCCTGGTGGTCCCGATCTGTGCAGGCCACCCTCCGCAAGGCTCCGTTCGAGTTGTGAAGCCCACGAGGAGCGCCAGAGCCGTGCGCTAGGTCTCCAGGGATTCGGCCCTGCGCGGTCATCCGCTGGGCCCCGTGGAAAGTCATCGTCATTACTCATTTTTTAACCTTGCGAACAACAGCCCTCCCCTTCCCGCGGCGTCTTTACAATCCAGCTTGTCCTGTGCGCACAAATGTTGGCGAGGGAGGTACAACTGAGAATTATCAAGAAGCCACTTTTTTGAAAACATACTCTCTCGTCTTGGAAAACTGACAAGCAGGTGTTTCACTCCCACTGAAGGCTGCTGATGGCGAGAAGAGAAAGGGCAGTGGAACTCTTATTAAAGTGTCCTCGAAACGTGCTTCCACCATGCCCAACAGAGAATACAGAAAAAAGGGGCTGAGACCCACCCACCCCCTTTCAAGGGAGTCCTTCGTATATTCCAACCTTCCCAAGCCACCTGCTCTGCTTTCCTCGAATTTGCTGGTATTTGAATCCCCTAATACCGTGCTCCGAACTGCCCCGCTCGCCCTACAGCTGGAGTGCAAAGCGCCCCCTCTAGCCCCCACCACCGCCCTTCTTCGGTAGGTCCTTTTCCAAATGGGCCTCAAGTCTGGCCACGGGACGGGGCCCCAGCTAGCCGCCGGTTTAACTTCTGCGCTCCAGTGACCTCGATTATCTTGGGTCAGGCAGCGGGTGCAACTTTTTAGGAGACAAAATCCAAGGGTTCAGTTCGCTGCACTGCCACGGTGCGAGCGCCACCTGGTGTTTGAGCTTGGGGGTTCGGGATTGGGCGGGAACTGGAAAGACACCCATCCAGCCTTGATGTTGACACGCCTAAACCAGAACTCCCAAAATTCAGTACTTCCTCCTGGAGAAAACTACCACTTTGGTTAGATTTCCTTCCCCCCCCCCACTTACAGCCATATTCTCTCCTCCCTTTTCACTAGTAAAATCTGCCCTTAGGTCCTTCATTTTTACCAAGACACAGACGGCTAGTATAAGTTTAGCTTTACCTGATATTCCCTTAGCGGGGGAAGTAGCATATTCGCACAGAGTTTGAGACAAAGGAGCAGGAAAGGCACTTATGATGGAATTATAAATAATTGGAAATTAGGAATTCCCTGATGATTTTTAAATGTGAAAATATGTGCAAAAATCCATATACAGCAAATAGAGAAGCAGGACATATGTTCCATAAAAACCATATGCAGTAATGGCATATTGATTTTGTAATGATATAAAATGTTCTAACTCATTCTTCTTTCATCTTTTAAACTTTTGACTTCTTGCATTTATTTCACTTTCAACAGAGGAAGATACATTCAGTTAAAGATTGAATCAGAATGGCAGGTTTTAGTTGCTTTTCCACATAGTTGCAGTTGTGTGTAAATTTCCAGCCCATTCAATGGAGTGTTTATTCCACGTTGATCTTAAGGTTAGCCTTCCCAGTCTGGAAGATACTGACGACTGAATCATAGAAACAAGCTCAGAAGACCCCACTAACGGTCTCCTCCCTAATTAAAAAAATATATATATACCTCTGAAAGAATATATGAACGGCTGGAGCCTTATCAAAGATATCCGAAAAAATTTCAGTTTCCCAGAGTAAGTGATTCTAGGACTCAGGAATTATTCCTAGATTCTCATCCTGAGTTTATGACATGACTGTGATCTTGTTACTCTCGAAGGACTCCACATACACACCCTGTTGCCTCTCTCCTCTCAGGCCCCTAAAACACTGCGAGAAGATTTTGAACTCAAACTTGAAGGGACTCTGCCCGCTTGCTTGTCTCATTCTGGTGAAGTTATTTTTCTTCTCTGAGCCTAACCCCTTGGGTATAAGAAGGGAGTAATTAATTATATCTCAGAGGATGGTCATCAAGATTAAATGCCAGGTGTGTTTATGGACCTAATCTATACTAAATAATAAATGGCAGCTATGTCACCCAAACTAGGACTATCTCTTCTGCCTGTGTCATACGGCTATCCTTTCTTCAGCAGCCCATTACAGATGATTCTTCTTGCAGTATTTCTCAACAGAGTTTCTTTGACATTTTGGATAGGTCAGCATGACTGCCCCAGACACGGCAGAACATTTATTATTCCTGACTCAATTACCAAATTCCAGTAGCACCCTCTGCATCGCCTAACCACTGTGAAACCAAAATACCACCACGCCTTTCCTTATACACTCAGTAGCAAAACATTAAATATTTGCATTTCTGCTCCAACCCCTCTGTAATGGCCAGCTGTGATTTTTTTCTCAGCACATCCAGTCCCTCTTCTTTTGGTTAAAGAGGATTCATACTGAGCCAGCAGGCAAGTACCAGCCGATAATAATGTGCAGTATCTATGAGCAATAACTGTGGCCCAAGCTCCTGGTCCCACCTTCTCCCTCATCCTCCAGGCTGATTCCTCATCCTTGGGATTCCCAGAATTTGCCCCGATCATGCAGCAGCACAGCCGTTCACAGAAGGTTCACCCCCAGCACAACAGAGAACCTGTTCCATAGTCAAGAGCTGATGTCCCTTTTAATTGATTGATGCCCCTGCCATATCAGCTGTGACGTACTTGGTATCTTGCCATAGAGTAACAGAGATCCAAATTCTTTTAGGAAACTGCCTCCACTCCACTGGTTGCAGTTGTGATGGGGCTGTCATTCAGGGTGCTCTATTTTTCTCTAGCCAGATATGGGCATGGGCTCTAAACTGGGCCAACCACACACGCTTTTCCTCAAATGTAAGTATAAAGTGGTGGGACATCTCTGCTCAACTTAAAAAAAAATTTTTTTGAAGTGGTGTAAGGAAAACGTAAACAAATACTTTTTAAAATAAAAAGTGCTACAAGAATAAATTTAAAAATTTAGCACTTTAGAAAAAAGTGCTAAATTTTTATGTTGATTGATCCTGGCAATGAGGCCTGAAGTAACAATAAATAGTTTTTTTTTTTTTTGCTTTTTAGGGCCATACCTGTGGCATAGGGAGGTTCCCAGGCTAGGCTGCAGCTGCCAACCCTATACCACAGCAACATCAGATCTGACCTACACCATAGCTCGCAGCAAGGCCAGATCCTTAGCCCACTGAGCAAGGCCAGGGTTCAAACCTGCATCCTCATGGATACTGGTCAGGTTCATTTCTGCTGAGCCACAATGGGAACTCCCAATAAATAGCTGCTTAAACCTAGACATCCAGCAGAAAAACACCAGTACAGCTATGCCAGCTATTAAAATATTGAAATACTTCCCTACTGGTCGGTGGATAGCTGCCTCCCCACAGCTTTGAACATCCTTTCTGCCATCCCCCTCCTGGTATCACTACCCCAGATTTTGCTTTGATCCAACAACTGAAGCTGTAACCCTTGTGCTAAGGTTGGAATGTTTGTGTCTCCACAAGAGTCATGTGTTGAAATGCTAACTCTCAAAGGTAATAGTTTTAGGAGGTGGGGCCATCAGGAGTTGCTTTAGTCATGAGGGAAGAACTCATGAAGGGGTTACGTGTCTTGCCTAGAGAGGTCCCTAGCCTCTTCGACCGAATGCGAATGCAATGAGAAGTCAGCCCTGCAAGGGAACCCGCCCTCAACCATGCTGGCAACCTGAGCTTGGACTTCCAGCCCCCAGAACTGTGAGAAATATGTTTTTGTCATTTATAAACTACCCAGACTATGGAACTTTGTCACAGTAGCCAAAGGGAATAGGTTGAGAAACCCTACATGGGCTGAGGGCCTCTCGGTCCCTGTGTGGACATGGGCTTCCCTACCGACTGGGCTGTGCCTGTGCCCATCGCCACACAGAGACCGAGATTAGATGATTATCCTGTTTAGATAATCATCTAAATATCAGCCCTGCCCAGGGCTCCACAGTGTCTTTGGCTCCCGTCCTTCCTGAAGCTTTTGTCTCAGTTCTGTGAGCTCTGCTGTTGCCAAATCTGATTTCTTTTTCTGCTAATCTAAGAACCTCCAGTTGATCTTCCTTTTTCCAAACCAGAAGCTGAGATAAAAGACATGCAAGAGCCTGTCAAACTTACCTGGAGGATTAATAGCAAAGTCAACACTAGACTTTGAATGTCTTATCTCCCAGGCCAGTGCTTTTCCCACTAGAGTGCCTTGACCCCTTTCCAAACAAAACTGGAGATAGCGCCTCCGCTTGCATAGGATTTTTCACTTTACAAAGGATATTCAAGTATATCATCCTGCTTTAAAACATCAGCAAGGTAAGAATCATCTCAGAGGTTAAAACCATCTTATTCTGTCTTTGTAGTGCTGGAATCCCCCATTCTTCTCACAATCACCTTTCATGTTCTTTTACCAGTGATTAAGACATTTCTCATCTTCTGGACTCCATGGCCCAGATCAAAGTCAGTCAGGACTTTAAAAGCTGCCAAGTTTCTCATGTATGACAGCAACTGTCAGTGTAAGCGTCTTGCATAATAGGTCCTATTCAAACCATAAAAGGGCTAAAGCAGCCTTATATTCACACATACATATACATATACATATACATATACATATACATACATATACATACACATACGTATACATATAACATATGTGTATACATACACATATAACGTATATATATATATATATACACACATACGTTATAGTATTTCTTCAAATAGATCTCTCCTAAAAATAAAAATAGATTTAAAAAATATATGGTAACCCCTTCACTTTACAAATGAAGAAACTAAGGTCCAATGAATTAAATCCCTATAAAGAATCAGTGGCATATATTAAATTCAATACCATCTCACAATAAGCCAGACACTTCCCAAGAATCATAAACATAACCCTTACTGAGAATTGTTTGGATACCAGACATTTTGAGAAAGCCCACATGGACACTTAGTCTTTTAATGTTATTGTATCAAAATAATTTATATTTGTAATTTAAAAATTCCAATAATACTAAAAAAGTGTTTTAAAAATATTGTCTTGCTCAACTGGAAGTAATCACTTTAGATGCTTTTAGCAGTTGTTTTCTGACATTTTCAAATCCTGACATTTCTCAATATAATGCATGTACTGCTATGTGTTTAATAGTCAATTTTAAACATCATTTATATATTTCCTATTATGGTAGAAGAGGATGTAGCTCTCTTAGACTGCCATCCCCTCTTCTCCTCTTTTATCTTCCCGTCATGATTAGATTGAAACTTTTGGCTAACCTCATAGTCAGTGTTTCCATGCCTATGCTATGCAGATATTGATATAAAAGCATCACAATGTACTGTGATCATTTCCCTTTCTCCTTTTAGTTTTTTTCTGAAGCTAATAATTGCCTTTCTTTTTTTCCATCACTTTGTTTGCTTTTTGTTAATCTTTCCAATAACATCTCAGTACAATGTTACAAAAGTCACTGATATCAAATAAACATATTTTTAAATACTCCTCCAGGCAGGTTTTCCTTTAGCCCTGCTGTTTAGATGCCATCCTGGCCTTTGTTTTCTACCAAGCTTGGAATTCCTTCTGCCTTTCTCCAAGACTGACTTCCTTATTTCTTGGAAATCATACCTTCATCTTAGTATTATTCCCTTGTTTGGGTTGAGTACACTCTCTAGGACTTTTCTTTGGTTAAAAGATGGTTCAACAGCAGCAGGCATGGTGTTGACAGCTCCCAACAGCTTGTCTCCTGAGTCATGCTGCTTCAATCTGGATGGCTGCCCTTTATACTTAATTGTGATTATCTACACCACAATTATCATTCAGGAGGTTCTCTTCTCTGCTGCATATCCTGTTCTCAATTTTGCACATCTTCCTAGGTCGAATTTTATACCCACTTTTTCTTTGCTGTTTTTTTTTTTTCTTTCAGTTTTATTGCGCTATAGTTGACAGATAGCACTGCATAAGTTTAAGGTGTATAGCATGATGACTTGATTTATAGGGTTAGGAAGTTATTACCACATGCATATATGCAATGGAATATTATTCGGCTATAAAAAAGAATGAAATAATGCCATTTGCAGCAACATGGACGGACCTAGAGATTACCAAACTAAGTGAAGTAAGTCAAAGACAAATATCATTTGATATCACCTATATGTAGAAACTAATAAAATGATACAAAGTAACATTTATAAAACAAACAAACTCATGATTTCAAAACCAATTTTGCGGTTATCATAGGTGAAACCGTTGAAGGGAGGGAGGAATTGGGAAGATGAGAATTACATATACATACCATTATATGAAATAGGTGATTAACGAGAACTGACTTCATAGCACAGGGAAATCTACTCAATAGTTTATAACAACCTATATGGGAAAAAAAAATTGATATGTATAAGTATGTATATGTATAACGGATTCACTTTGCTGTATGTCTGAAACTAACACAACATTGTAAGTCAACTATACTCCAATAAAAATTTTAAAATAAGGAGTTCCCATTGTAGCTCAGCAGAAACAAATCTGACTAGTATTCATGAGGAAGCAGGTTCAATCTCTGGCCTCACTCAGTGGGTTAAAGATCCGGCTTTGCCATGAGCTGTGGTGTTGGTCGCAGATGCTGCTCAGATCTGGCATTGCTGTGGCTGTAGCGTAGGCCAGCAGCTACAGCTCTGATCTGACCCCCAGCCTGGGAACTTCATACGCCACAGGTGTGGTCCTAAAAAGAAAAAAAAAATCTCCTATATAGAATCTTACTCATAATAGTGACTGCGTAAGTGTTTGCTACATTGCACTGAATGACATTAATCAGCTATAACTCCACAGTCCCGTGTGGCTGTCATCAGTTTTTAGTCATCTACCTAAATCCATATGTGTTGCATATGCTGGCTGTCTGATGAAGGTGATAGAGCCTCGGGAACCATCCATTTATTTATACATTCATTCAATCAGCAAATACTTATTCAAGCAGGAACTTCTTGGAACTTACTCAGGGGGAGAGATGGAAAATACAGTATCATTGGTAAGTGCTGGAAAGAAGAGTAAGAGAAGTGGGTGGAAGAGGACAAACTGCTCTTTTAGGTGAGGAGGTCAAGGATGAGTCCCAGGAAAGGACATCTGAGCAGAGACTGAATGAGGCCAGGGAGCCAGTGGTGGAACTCACTGGAAGAAAGGCAGAGAGAATCAAAAATGCAAAGTCTCTGAGGACAGAGGAGCTGCAAGGAAGCCTGTGAGGCACGAAAGGGGTGAATGAGATGGGCACAGTTGAGGGCTGAGATCAGAGAGGTGGCTGGGTCCAGATACCGTAAAGCTTGCAGGCAAAGCCTTTGGATTTTCCTCTGGGTGAGAAGGGCAGTCCCGAACCCAAGAGTGATCTGGGCAGATTTCACTTCAGAAGAATCACTCGGACATCCAGATCTGTCCTTCTCATGGGCTTCCCTCATCTGAAAAATCTTATTTTTGGAGAGTGAGAAGAAGGAGAAGAATTTTGGGGGCAACCATTCTGCTTTCAAAGCTCCCTGAAATAAACTCTCAGGCAGGATCTTCACCACAAAGCTATGGTTATAGAAAGAGCACACACAGTACCATCCATGTAGACAGACAAATGGAGGTGTGGAGAAATTACATAAAAAAACAATCTCTCATAGTTCATGGCACATTCTCAGGAAGCATCATCCCTTCAGGATGGGGTGCAATTCCTGCATGTTTAAGTCACTTGATTTCTCAAACATCACAGAACACTTCCATTTAGAAGCCCAGAGGAGGTGGCCGGGAACATAAAGAGTTAAACATATTCCTTGCCCAGAGGAGGTAACTGCAGGGGACCCAGCCTTAAACTGGGGGAGAAATCCTGACAAACACTCAGCTCATTCCAAACCTCCTGTGAAGTGAACTTGCCAAGTCGGATCTGCCAGCCCTTGTGATAATGAAATAATTTATGACAACCTGTGATGACAGAATTGAACAACATTTCAAAATTTTTTCTTACTACACAGAACAAAAATGTATTTTCATCTCAGAGGTTTCAAATCAATGATCAAAATAAACGTATCCAGCTGATCCTTGAATTAAAAAGATTTACTGCTGGTGTGCAATTCACATTCATTTGTAACACTCTAAGAGCTTTTAGGAATTTTCTTTACGACGTAAACCCAACCACAGGAGAGGAAGTAAAAATTCTATTGGTGGAGGTGTGAACTTCTGATAAACTTGAAATATATCTCAGAAAATTAAAATGTATGAATATATTTTATACATTTGAGCTTCACAATTAAAATGACTGCTGGTCACCTCCAAGTCGGTGGGGCTATCTGAAAGAAAACAATTGAGTTGGATGGCCTTGCACAAGCTTTCCTTCTTTTCTTAATTTTATGATGCATGCAAGTGGAATTTTCCTGGAGTCTCAAGCGTATTCTTTTTGTTTTCCCAAACTTTGTCATGGTATTACAGCCGCTGTTTTTATGCACAGTTGGTCTTCTCCGAGTGGCATTTTCTTCCACATTTGCCCAGAAAAGGGTCTGTTACAAGGTCCCCAGAGTTCACAGTCTACTGATCTCCATACTAAATTCCTTTCTCTACACTTTTCTAATCAAATCTAGAAAGACTTATTACCAAGATAGACTCTAAAAGACTTGAAAGCTGTACGAGTCTTCATCTGGATTTAGTTAAAGGAGGTAGTGGAGGGAAAAAACGGTAAATCGTTTCCAGGCAGGAAACACTCACACAAAATGATAGACTCATCCGCTGGAAAGGATTTGGGGGATTATCTCCTCTATACTCTGCTTCCACAGAGGACAGTATCGAAGTCAGTCCGCGTCCTCAAACCCCCTCAAACTTTCACAAGTTTCCAGTGAGGGAGAACCACCCTGCTCTGCTTCCTTTCTACTGACAGCCTCACTGGGGGGACAGTCTTTCATTTCTAGAAACCAACATCAAAGCTGAGAATTTGTAAAAGATACTCAAACTGCCTTGAAAAAAAAAAAAGTAACACCATTCCTGCTTAGTTTTGAAATGTTTCCATTCAGACTTACGTAATTTTTTTTTTCCAGCCCACCTGCAGCATATGGAAGTTCCCAGGCCGGGGGTCAAACCCGAGCCACAGCTGGGATCTAGGCTACAGCTGCAGCAACCCCCGATCCTTAACCCACTACCGGCCTGGGATCCAGCCGGCGCCTCCACAAAGACAAGCTGGGTCATTAACCCACTTTGCCACACTGGGAACTCCAAGACCTAAAATTTGTAATTGTTTTTTATATTTTTAGCCAAATAATTCATACTCATTATGAAAAATTATAAAAGGAGAAATAAAAGAAAAAAATCCCCTAATAGTCACCTTCTTGAAATAGCCACTGTTAATACATACTATTGTTTAAAACTATTTCTCTGTATATAGGGATCTCTGTGAATATTTTATGATGAGCTCATACTTTTTACAGTTTGTGACTTTTTTTCTCACTGACCATCACAGCACCATCTTTCCAGGGTTATAAATATATATCCATATCTTAATTTTAATTAAAATGTACTGAATTTTTTTTTTTTTTGTCTTTTTGAGGACCGCACCCTCGGCCTATGGAAGTACCCAGGCTAGAGGTACTCTAATCGGAGCTATAGCCACCGGCCTACACCACAACCACAGAAACGCCAGATCTGAGCCACATCTGTAACCTACACCACAGCTCACAGCAACGCCAGATCCTTAACCAACTGAGTAAGGCCAGGGGTTGAACCTGTGTCTGCATGGATTCTAGATTCATTACCCCTGAGCCACAATGGGAACGCCTTTGAATATTTTAAAAATCCTCTTAATCCTCCAAGTCTGGTAGAGATGGGACAGCCTAGGTATCCCTAAAAATTTTCCTTTAAAAGACCCAAAAAACTGTATTACATCTTTTTTGCCACATCCATGGTGTGTGGAAGTTCCTGGGCCAGGAACTGAACCTGCACCACAGCAGCGACCTGAGCCACAGCAGAGACAACATAGGATCCTTACCCACTGAACCACAGAGGAACTCCTAACGTATTTAAATAAAAGCTGTCAAAATACATTGTTAAACCAGTAAGAATTTTTTTTTTTAATCCTTAGAAGGAAAAAATTAATAAAAGGCAAGAATCCAGAGGTGAGTAAGCACAGAAGCTTGCACCATGCTGCCAACCCCTGGAGACCAGGATTTTTTTTTTTTTTTTTGTCTTTTTGCCTTTTCTAGGGCCGCTCCCGCGGCATATGGAGGCTCCCAGGCTAGGGGTCTAACGGGAGCTGTAGCCGCCGGCCTACACCGCAGCCACAGCAACGCGGGATCTGAGGCACGTCTGTGACCTACACCACAGCTCACGGCAACGCCGGATCCTTAACCCACTGAGCAAGGCCAGGGATCCAACCCACAACCTCATCATTCCTAGTCGGATTCGTTAACTACTGAGCCACGACGGGAACTCCGAGACCGGTCCATTTTGACAGCCTCTCAAACTCAAAGGTGTGGGCCCCCCTCAGAGGGAATTCTTCTAGGAGACCCCTACACAAAGCTGAGAACCTAAATGGCTACACCGACAATGAAAGGGAGATCCAGAAATAAACCCACTCTCAGAAACAGAGTAAAAAGCTGTTTTGCCTTGTGCTTTTAATTTCGGAACTGGGTGAATGAGGGAGAGAGATGTTGCCTAAGAGCCTGTAGCTTTAAACACCTCTTATCCAGGTTTATGGCCTGAACTCATACTATCCGTGTGAACTGAACAGCCTCAGGAATAAGAACTGTTTTGAATTCTTCACATGTTGACATTGTCCTTAAACATCCAGCAGAAGCAAACGGGGTCCTTTCTGGAGGAACTCACTTTAAATACAGGCCTCAAATAATTTCACAGATAAGCATTCCAGGAACATGAACACATGGTCAAAAACCCGGCAAAACACATAGCAAATAAGACCATGAGCAACAGCCAGCAGAAGTAAAACAAAGAGATGATAGAATTAGATCTGCAAAGCCTTTACATGGTGAAACTAAGAAGCTAGGTTATTTTTAAATGCTTAAAAAATTAAAGATATAAATAAGAATATCAGTAAAAACAAGAAATAAAATGGACAAGCAAATTTAAAAGAAAAAAGGATCTTTCAGAAAAAAAATTACATTAAAAAAAATTAAAACTCAGTGAATCCAAACAATCAATACTAAAACACATTCAATTTTAAAAACCAAAAAAATAGCAAGACATAGGAGTTCCTGTTGTGGCTTAGGGGGTTAAGAACACTACACAGGAGTTCCTGTCATGGCTCAGCAGAAAGGAATCCGACTAGGAACCGTGAGGTTGGGGGTTTGATCCCTGGCCTTGCTCAGTGGGTTAAGGATCCGACCAGATCCTTATCCCACCACGTGAGGCCAGGGAATCGAACCCTCATCCTCATGGACACTGTGTTGTGTTCTTTTTTTTTTTTGTCTTTTTGTCATTTTAGGGCCACATGCATGGCATATGGAAGTTCCCAGGCTAGGGGTCGAATTGGAGCTGCAGCTTCTGGCCTACGCCACAGCCACAGCAATGCCAGATACAAGCCATGTCTGTGACCTACACCATGATTTATGGCAACGCTGGATCATTAACCCACTGAATGAGGCCAGGGATCGAACCTGCATCCTCATGGGTCCTAGTGGGATTGTTACCATTGACCCATGACAGGAACTCTGGCATCCCTTATTTTTGAATAAGATGACTCAATATTATAAAGATATCAGTTTTTCATAAGCTAATTTAACAAATGTTTCATACAGGGTTCCTGTCATGGCTCACTGGTTAACGAACCCAACTAGTATCCATGAGGTCGACGGTTTGATCCCTGGCCTCACTCAGTGAGTTAAGGATCCAGCATTGCAGTGAGCTGTGGTGTAGGTCACAGATGTAGCTCGGATCTCAAGTTGCTGTGGCTGTGGTGTAAGCTGGCAGCTACAGCTCCAATTCGACACCTAGCCTGGGAACCAAGGGTGTGGCCCTAAAAAGACAAAGAAAAAAAAAGTTCCATAAAACCCCCGTAGGAATTCCTGTTGTGGCTCAGCAGGTTAAGGACCTAACTTGTCTCTGTGAGGAAATGGGTTCAATCCCTGGCATGGATCAGTAGGTTAAGGATATCTGGTGTTGCCGCAAGCTGCGAGGTAGGATGCAGATGCAGCTCAGATCTGATATATCTGTGGCTATGGCGTAGGTCTCAGCTGCAGCTCTGATTCAGCCCCTTGTCCAGGAATTTCCATATGCCGCAGGTGCAGCCCCCAAAAGAATAAACAAATAAATAAAGCCTCCATAAAAGTGCCAAAAATCTGTTATCTTAAAATGAGACAAATCAATACTAAAAGTCACATGAAAAATAAACATGCAAAAATACCCAGAGAAACACCAAAAAATGCCATTAAGGGCAGGGAGAGGCAGAAATTTCTATTAGATAGTCAAATATATCAGAAAGCCTTTATAAGTACAAAAGAATGGGACTAGGTCATGAATAGACGTGCAAATCAATGGAATAAAGTAGAAAGTACAACTAGATATGGAAATGTATGATTAAGTTGACATCTGCAATCACTGGACCAAAATTAGACCTAATAACTGCAAAGCCATCTAGAAAGAGCTAACATTATATCCCCAACTCACACTACACAAAGGGGAAGAACAACAATAACAATAGCAAATAGAGAAGAACCCTAATTACAAAAATGAAGCCATGCAAGTCCTAGAAGAAAACAGGTAGATTTGTTTGAAACCTCTAATTACATCTAAATAAAAGAAGCAATTCATGAATTCAACTAGATAAAAAGAAAAATACTTTAAAAGAAGCTTTACATGGCACAAAACTCTATAAGCGAAGTCTAAAAGAAAATTACAAAATAGAAGAAAATATTCGTGGCATGTATTTCAGGTAAAGAATTAATATCACCAGTGGGTAAAAACTCTTCAACATCGCGATAAATTGACCAAAACCCATTAGCTAATTGGGCAAAACACAAAGCAGAAAATAGCCCCCTCCTCCTTTTTTAATCCACCTCCTAGAGTAATGAAAATAAAAACAAACAAAAAAATAAACAAATGGGATCTAATTAAACTTAAAAGCTTTTGCACAGCAAAGGAAATCATAAACAACAACAAAAAGACAATGCACACAATAGGAGGAAATATTTGCAAACAAAGATGCTGACAAGGGATTCATTTCCAGAACATACAAAGAGCTCATGCAGCTCCATATCGAAAAAAACAACCCAATCCAAAAATGGGCAGAAGATCTAGATAGATATTTCTCCAAAGACAGATATATGGCCAAAAAAGCATATGAAAAGATGTTCAACATCACTAATTATTAGAGAAGTGCCAATCAAAACTACAATGAGGAGTTCCCGTCGTGGCTCAGTGGTTAACGAATCCTACTAGGAACCATGAGGTTGCCGGTTCAATCCCTCGCCTTGCTCAGTGGGTTGAGGGATCTGGTGTTGCCATGTGTAGGTCGCAAATGTGGCTCGGATCCTGCGTTGCTGTGGCTGTGGTGTAGGCCAGCAGCTGTAGCTCTGATTCAACCTCTAGCCTGGGAACCTCCATATGCCGCGGGTACAGCCCTAGAAAAGGTAAAAAAGACAAAAAAAAATTAAATTAAAAAATAAAAATTTTAAAAAAGTTCTCAAAAAAAAAAAACTATAATGAAATATCACCTCGCACCAGTCAGAACAGCTATTCGTCAAAAAGTCTACACACAATAAATGCTTGAGAGGGTGTGGAGAAATGAGAACCCTCATAAACTGTTGGCAGGAATGTAAGTTGGTACAATCACTATGGAGAACAGTATGGCAGTTCCCTAAAAAACTAAATATAGAACTAGCATATAATCTAGCAATTGCACTCCTGGGTATATCCTGGGTATTTCCAGAGAATACCATAATTTGAAAAGCTACATGCACCTCAATGTTCTTTGCAGTACTGTTTACAATAGCCAAGACATGGAAGCAATTCAAATGTCCATTGACAGAGGAATGGATAAAGAAGATGTGATACATATACAACGGAATATTACCAGCCATAAAAAGAAGAAAATAATGCCATTCGCAGCAACGCAGATAGACCTGGATATTATCATACCAAGTGAAGTAAGAGAAAAAGACAAATATTATATCACTTATAAATCTAATTTTTAAAAATGATACAAATGAACTTATATAGAAATAGACACACAGACCTCAAAATCAAACTTGTGGCTACCAAAGGGGAATCATTAGGGTTAGGGATAAATTAGGAGTTTGGGATTAACACATACACACTACAATATACAAAATAGGCCCTAACAAGGACCTACTGCATAGCATCCTCAGAGACACTATGTCAGGTCTTTAACCCACTGAACCACAACAGGAACGCCATGAGTTGGATTTCTCATGTGAAATTTGTAAGTGTGAAAATGTAAACCAATTGCCTCTCCTATCTTGTAACTCTTTTTTGGTTGAATGTTGTCTTATAGAGACATGTCTTACAAGACAAACTCCCCTAATATCCCCTTTGCCATTTGTCATGTTTTATCTTTAAAAAAGCTAACTCACCTTTGCTTCCGGTTTATGTTTACACATCTAAACTGTTGTACCCATTAACTTCAGTTCACAATAATTATATCTAAAATGTATCAGGTTTGTTTCCTGGAGTTGCTGTTGCGGCTCAGCACATTAAGAAACCAACATGGTGTCTATGAGGATGCGAACAGCCATCCCTGGCCTCTCTTAGTGGGTAAGGATCCAGTGTTGCCACCAGCTTCAGTGTAGGTAGGTTGCAGATGGGGCGTGGATCCATGGTGGCTGTAGCATAGGCCTCAGCTGTAGCTTGGATTTGACCCCCTAGGGTGGGAACTTCCATGTGTAACAGGTGCAGCTATAAAAAAAAAGTGTTTCCTGAGCTCGTTTTAATTATATAGCACACAGATTAAACTATCTGCATTTGGAGGAAAACTTTTCCTGCAATCTATCTTCTTAGGTTCTCCAGCTGGGACCCTAACAAAAGCCGGATTACCAAGAGAAAAACAAATAGAAGTTTACCAACATACGCATTGTGTATACACATGGGAGCACCCAATGATGAGTAACTCAAAGGGGTGATTAGAACTTGGGTTTACAGAGTATCTTAACAAAACAACAATGCATTTTTAGAGAGGTAACAAAACAAAGAATAAAGACTGAGCTTCTAGGGGCGGCAGACGGTGGAGAGGCAAGTATACGGGGCAGCTTATGGTAGAGGAGAGGTAGTTATCAAGGTTTGCTTTATAGATCCCTCTGGTGTCAGCTCCTAAGCTCCTAAGGGACTAGCATTGTCTCTGGCGATTAATTTCTGCCCTTTATGGAAGAAAGAAGGCGGGGGGGGGGGACACCTTCATAAATGTATATTCCGCTTTTAAGCAAATGAGAGGACGGTAGAGAGTTTTTCTTGTGTCTACTTCTTTTCATTTGCCTTCAGCGCCCAATAATCTTTATACCAAAGGGGTATATTTTGGGATGGCATATTCTGCTACCCTTCAGGAAAATGGCCAGACACTGTCTTTCACCAAATAATTCCTCAGCAAAAGGAGATATGATAGACTAAAGCAGAACAACAGCAGCAGAACCGTGAAGGCTGCATATAAAGTTTAGAGGGGCGAGGAAGGCTAGAGACGTTTATGAAAATTGGTCCGGAGAGGGTGGACCTTCAAAACCTGTGTACTGTTTTGACTCAGGAAATATAATAATTATGTTTGTAGAAATTATCCTAAGGACTGATCGTGGCTATATGTGAAGTTTAAATGACAAGGATAAGCCTAACAGCAAAACAAACAACTTAGCTCTTACATGTATAAAGTCTGGAAGGATATATACCAAAGTGTAAACCACAGCTCTCTGTGGGTGGTCAGAAAATGCAACTTTTCTTTTTTTTGTTCATCTCTATTGCTAATATTCTCTATATTTATTATGCCTTTCTGTTACCATTTTTATAGGGGTTACTTTTTATTTTTTTTAATTTGTGGGTGGATCTTTTCTGAGTCTGAAAGCATTTTAAAATGTTCTCTGTTCCAGAAGTAGAAGTTAAAATGCCAGGGAAGAAGAATCTCATTGTAAACGCAAGTGGTGGGAAACATGATGTTGAGTCTCCTTTCCACCCTCAGTATATCTCTTTTGATATTAAGCCAGGTCTTTTCCAGCCCATACTTCTATTGTGAAATGACTCCGACTGCGTCATGTAGACACCTGCAGAAGGCAGAGTGAGTCTATGCTTGGGCATCAAGCCTGGAAAGATGGAGGGTACTTGCCAAAAGAGAGTTCAGATTCCTTCACAGTTTAATTGTTTTCCATGTCACCATGACTAGATGACCTCCTGGTCTTCTCCTGCCCCAAATTCTCCCTAAAGCTTGGGTGAATGTTCAGGTCTCAAGTATGATCATCTGGAAGGAAATGATTCTGAGAATAAACATCTTTACGTACCAAAGATATGTCAGACTCTGAGTCAAGTATTAGTCACAGTCCCTCAACAGCCTTAAGATTCTCCGAAGCATGGAGAGACTGAGAAAGATCCCATGATGGATGATATGTGAGAACCAGGTGCAAAGGTCTGTGGGGTCCAGTCCATCACGGGTAGAGGTGTGTTTGGAGCAAAGCCTCCAAGAAATGCATTTCAGTGATGTTTTGTAAACACTGAGACATGGTTCCCCCAGGAAAATAAACTTCAGGAGTTGCTGTCTTCCACAAGACTTTCCCGTTGGAGAGCAGCAAGTGAGCCAGTGGACTAGATTTAAATTCTTAGGGAAATGGAAGTTTCCATTGTGGCTCAGCAGGTTAAGAACCTGGCTAGAATACGTGAGGATGTGGGTTCAATCCCTGGCTTCGATCAGTGGGTTAAGGATCCGGCATCGCCACAAGATGCAGTGTAGGTCACAGAAGCAACTCAGATCTGGCACTGCTTGGCTGTGGCATGGCACCTGCAGCTCCGACTTGACTTGACCCCTAGCCTGAGAACCTCCATATGCCATAGGTGCAGCATTAAAAAGGAAAAAAATATATATTTTTTTACTGAATACGACTGAGGCAACTGGCCAGCGGAAAACATTTTAAAGTCCTTAAGTGCTTCTGGGCACTGGAATTTGTGTCTAGACGATGTTTTCCAGAATTTCCCTAAAGCAGGAACAATCTGTCTCCATGACATATGGGTTATAACACGATAGTTCATCTGAATGTCTTCAGAATTCCAAATGAAAGGACGACTTATTTAATAGAATGTGGTTGGCATTTACAAGGGAATCTCTGTTTTAAAAAGTTTATTTATTTTTAATTTTTACTGCCGCACCTGTAGCTCATGGACGTTCCCCGAGCTAGAATCAGAATGGGCAACCTGCGCCCACAGCCACAGCAACACCAGACTTGAGCTGCATCTGCACTACCCAGGCCGAAATGTGCAACAATGCTAGGTCCTTAACCCACTGAGCGAGGCCAAGAATCAAACCCGTATCCTCATGGATGTTACATCAGGTTCTTAACCTGCTGAGCCAGAACGGGAACTGCCTAATTTATTTTTAAAACCAAGTATCAGGAATGTTTCAGGAATGTTTGGTTTGGTGGGAATTGAGCATAAGTGAATAATTATTAAATTATGAATTTTAATCACTTTAAGAATTAAAAAAATTTTAAACTACGTGAACTCTAAGAAAACACAAGAGGGCAGCATTTCACAATATTATAAATGAAGAATGCTAAAGGAGCTTTTTTTTTAGGAAAGATACAGAGATTGATAATGGTCCTTAAAGAGAGTGTCTTATGGAGGAAGGAAACAACAGTTCTGCAAGGTTATTATGAGTCGCTTTTTTTTTTTTGGCCTTTTAGGGCTGCACCTGCAGCATATGGAAGTTCCCAGGCTAGGTGTCAAATTGGAGCTGCAGCTGCTAGCATATACCACAGTCCCAGCAATGCCAGATCCGAGCCACATCTGTGACCTACACCACAGCTCACGACAACACGGGATGTTTAACCCACTGAATGAGGCCAGGGATCAAACCCGTGTCCTCATGGATGCTAGTCGGGTTCATTACTACTAAGCCGTAGCGGAACTCCGGGAGTCGCTTTAAGTTTCCTTAAATCACAAAGGTCAAGAGTAGTAAAACAAGAACCACAGCTTATGTTTCCTGACTGCGGACTAAGTGGTTTTTCCACTCCATAATATCTCAAATGGTCTGCTGGGTTATAAAGAGCACTTGTGCTGCACTGCAAATGCTTGACTTCTCACCAAAAGACCCATAAAGAAGAGCTCCGTTTCCTGGAGACAGTGATTAGGGTGTTGGTGCCTGGCACCTGCTACTGAAGATGAGTAGTTGAATCTGAGTAAAATGTGAATCAACTTCCAGAGCTGAACAAGAAGCGCCCGGTTTAAATATGTGCCGATCTTCAGTACAAAGGAGGCCTTGAGGGGATGGTTAGATTGTGATAGTTTTAAAAATGTGGTTTGCAAATGTTCAGGCTGTGCATTCTAATTTCGCCCTTGAATCATGTTTTATTACATTCTCTCACCTCAGAGGAGGGCTGTGACTACGCCTCGGGTGAGAGATACAGTGTATCTGCCCTCTTTAGAAAGACAATAAAATCAGGTTTTATGGGGAGAGATAATGAGAGTTCCTGTAGCTTTTAGCTGCAGAGGTTTGGTTTAGCTTTGTTTTGTTTACTATATCAAGGTTAATTCTGGTAGAATAATTCACAGGTTCTTCCTCATATAGAAAAGACACCCTTCCTGCCCATGACAGCCAGGACGCAAGTCTTCTTGCTCCATGTTTCAAGAGCAAGTCTGCAATGTCAAGGAAATAAGAAACACCTCTCCTAACTGGAGGGATGCTGGGAAGGAGTGAGGATGGACCGAAGAGGTGAGTGAGCCACTTTCAGTTCCCTTACATCACGGAGGTCAGTGTGTGTTCTGATTTCCCCTCTCCTGGGGAAAGCCTAAAACCTGGTGAAGGGAGCCAGGAGGAAGGGAGATTTCTACGTTTCTTCTCAGTTAAGACTCTGAAAAGTGACAGCACGTCCTGGCAGCCTGAGGGTCCTTACAGTCAATAGAGGGAGGATTTGACTTTAAAATTTCTCCACTCAGCTCTCTGTCCAAGGGTCCAAGAGTTCCAGAAGCTCCAGGAGAACTTGGAAGGTAGCAGAGAACCTCGATACCTATCACACACCTGCTGTGGCAAAGGATGAGGCTGTCTCAAGGCAAAGCCAAACAGTCCAGGGGCTGTGGACGGAGGCCCAGAGGGCTGGGTCAGAGATGGAGCAGAAACTCAGGTGATCTGTAGGACCAGACAGAGAGCCACGTGAGACTAAGACAGCCAAGGAGGAACCCAGGTCCTAGCCAGGCCAAGAGAAAGCAGATTATAAACCACAACAGCTATAGCCTGCTAAAGGCTGAAGATATTGAAATGTTCTCCCACTTGGGCCAAACATCACAAGCAAGACAGCGCTGCTCCATCGCTTTCCTATGGCTGCATGTCAGCCTAGCTCTCCTTTGCTATTTGATTCATTAATAATCCTTTTATGTCGCTATTTCTCAGGGGCCTGATACAAAGTCCCTGTGGTACCAAAGCAGAAACAACTTGACTGGCACTGACTAAAAAAAAAATCTTCTCTCTCTGTTAATTCCCAGCAGGTGTACCCCAAATATTCTCCCAAGTTTCTGCATCCCAAAACATTTTCACTCCTCAGGGGACATTCCTTCTGTGTCCACCATGTTACCTGGGCGGTACAAAGGAGACCGTTGGTCTCCCCAGTTGGGGAAGTCTCAGCCACTGGGGAACAGCCATCCCCGGAATTAGGAACAGCCCTAATTCACTCACCTATGATTCATCAGGTTTTATGCTGATTGGATTCTCATCAACCTGTCCACACATAACCTGGACATGCCCTCACACGCTCCAACTGGCAGTAAGTATGCAGCTAGGAGCTGACTCCCGACTCTCGCCACTGTTCTGAGGAACTTCAGTAGAGCTAATGATGCTCCAAGAAGAAACAGGGTACAAGGGACTGCAAGGAACACCCCTCATGAACCTCTCTTTCTGCCAGGCAGTGGGAGTAGAGATGGCTGTAAGTCCAAGCCTCTTCTCCACTCTCTCCCTCTACTGGCCTGGAGAACTCGTGGGGTCTGTGGAGGACAAGAGATTTAATGTTAATTAATTAGGGAGGTAGCTAGTAAGATCTATGGTTGGTATCTTGGCCACACAACCTAGGTTTAAATCCCATCTCTGGGAAAGTTGCAGAACCTCTCTGAGTTGAATATTCTTTTCTGTAAAATGAAATTAATAACAGTACCCCCCGCAGAGGTTGGTTACCAGCATTAAATGAAACAGCGAGATAATCCATGCATATATTGTCTGACTCATAGAAGGATCATAAATGTTATCTGTGATTATGATTGGAGTCAGGGCTTTAGTTTGCTTCAAGAGATAAAGTTTAAGTAACTCTGGAGCTCAACACATTTCCATACCCAGACAGTACCAATCAATATAAAATCATCTTTACTTTATATTTGCTGGTGAAGATTCTAAATTTGAACCTAGCGAATAGCCACACCTGGATCTAAGTAATAGGATTCATTCTTCGCTCGTCTCCAGAAAGAATTATCGCCGTGTTCTTGGGTCAGTCATCTGAGCAAGGCTGTTCTTAGGAGCAAGGTTGAAATGACAAGTGGAAAGAACACTGAACGACAAATCCGTGACCTTCAGAAGATGCAGAGGCGCTGCTCAGTCAGTTTCTGACCCTTTCAATCAGGGATTATCAAGGTGCGGGTCGAGGGGAGCACGGGGCCTGCAGAGGCATTTTGTTTCCTGATGGCTGTGATTTTGTTCTATGTTGTTTTAAAACAACCAATGATGTGAGTCGGAGGTTTTAGGAGCAGCGTGCCTTCTACCCTAGCCCTGCTGCTTCCTCTTGTCTTAGGTGGTGCCTCTGGGCGCATTTCCATCACCCACCTACCTGTTAGCCAGGCATTTGAGGTGAGCCTCTCTTTGGTACATAGAAAGTCTCAATGGACCAGGACCCACCTGAACTGATGACAATTCAGGTGGGTCCTGGTCCACTGGGGCTTCTCAGTGTGGAAAGACCACAGTGCATCTTCTCTTGCAGACCCAGAACCCATACCCAACCCAAGTCCACCAGCTTCCTCTCTCTTTACAGTTCACATCTCCACCTAGTTTGCAGAGCTGGATGCAACAGAAAGGAGGAGGAGGTTCTGTTAATATTTTCAATGTGTTTCACCTTTTTAATAGGTGAGACTGATTGCTTGCTTCTTTTCCTGTGGTTTAAATGATGTGACTCTTGGCTTGGTCTTATCTTAAATAAACAGCCAAACACGAGGCAGATCTAAGCTTCAGACACCTTCTGATTCGTTGGGAAGCTGTGAGCACATCAACAACCCCAAGCTACTGACTGGGTGGTAGAAGCTTCCAGATTTTAGGACCCCCTTTCTTGTTTTCATGTTTTATCAGGTAGAGCAGGAACTTGCAGTGATATCTGTGCTCAGGTGTATCATAAGTCAGGTCAGCTTCCTTGAAACTGAGCTGTTATATTCACAGAGAATTGAGACATTTTTTTCTATCTTTATGCAACTGTTTCAACCATTTTTCCCAATTTAAGAATAATACTGCCTACGTTGCCTCAAAGATTGTCATGTGGGTTTTGTTTTGTTGGTTTTTTGGTTTATGCTCTGTTTCTGTTTTTGCTCTTCAGCCAGAGGAAATGAACTATCTTAGAAGCAGACAGAAGAGCAGGCAGAGAGCACTGGCCTAAAACGCCGTAATGACTTTGTCAGTTATGAACCGCGACACTTCGGTGGTGTCCTGCCGCATCGTCACAAAACCTTATTTCCTTCATGTGGAAACTGAGTCAAGGAATACTTTTCAGCCTATCACCAAGTGCTAAGAACTTTGGTTACTTGGTAGAGCCAGAGGGGCAAAGCCCTACAAAAGCACATTCTCTAAGAGCGACTTTCTCTTGCCAGGGCCACCGTGTCGCGCAAACTCTGAGGCACCTCATTGCTTAAAGCCTGTGTGATGTGTGTGCCCTACAGTGTCCAGTACGTAACCAGCATGGCTTTTAGGCGTTGGCCTTATAAAATGCGGTTTTACTGCAGCTTCCGCTGTGGCACGGTGGGTTAAGAACCTGACTGCAGCAGCTCAAGTAGCTGCGGAGGTACATTTTGATCCCCAGCCCAGCACAGCGGCATCAAGGATCCGGTGTAGGTCACAGCTGTGGCTCACTCAGATTCAGTCCCGGGACCAGAAATGTCCATATGCTGTAAGTGCAGCTATTAAAAAAAAAATGTGGTTTTTACCTCTTTTATATCTGAATATATCTATTTTAAACACGTAATCCCTGTTCATTTTATAGATCTATTTATGATCATTCCTACAGGGTTTAACTCTGGGCTTTATGAAACAACAATAGAATTTGTTGGGACAGACTTGCTTAGACAAACGAATGATTTTCAGAGGTTCCTTGGTGAGGAAAAATTGGTATTCTCTGGCAGAATGCCATTATATAGTAACTGGAGTTCGAGCCAGGTGATTACAGAATGTTAATTGTATAGTTAGTGTAAATAATTCTCATTCTAGAGTGTGGGTTCAGTCTGTTCCCTATAAATTCTGTTGCTGTTTCATAATGTCTGAGGTTCGGGGGATTTCCCAGCAATGCAGTCCATAACATCCATTATCCTAGGGGTGGCTTTTTTTGTTTGCCGAATACTGCAACTTGACTCTGGACATCTGCTCAGTTCAGTCCTGGGAATTTGCACCTGTTCTGCCAGATCAATAATCTGCTCCCACTGTATCAATGAACGTGGTTAGAATTTGCTTCCTGTGGTGAGAAGAGAGCCTTAATAATTGTGTTAAAATAAATTTCCGCTTTGTTTTCTCTTTAAGCAGACACATGGACACTATGCCATTTCTTGGGTGAAACCAGTAATCTCTGACTGGCTAAATGAGGATTTGCTCTCAACTGTTTCACTTCCACTTGGATATAAGACAGTCTTTGTGAAGTTTATAATTGCAATCTATAGGTGAATTTGAAAGTGATGTGTTGGATTTTGCTACCGTTTAAAAATAATAGAATAGAATAGGGTGGGATAGAAGGCAATTAAATTGAAAAGCAAATAAACGTGCAAACAATATGCAAACAAGCATGATGCAAACAAACAAACATCAGCATACATTCTATATGGTATGGGTACGTGTATCAGTCAGGGCTCTTCAGAGTAAAAGAACCAATAGGATGCATATACAAAGATAAATATTTAAAGGAATTAGCTCACTTGATTAAGGAGGCTAGAAAAGTCCAAAATCTACAGGGTTAGCCTGAAAGCTGCAGACCCATAAAGAGTCAATATTACATTTCAAGTGCAAAGACTGTCTTCCGGCAGAATTCTTTCTTGCTTAGGGGCTAGTCAGTCTTTTGTTCTATTCAGACCTTCAACTGATTGGATGAGGCCCACCCATACAATGGAGAGCAATCTGCTTTACTCGAATTCCAGTGATTTAAGTGTAAGTATCCTCCTAAAACATCCAGAATAATGTTTGACCAAATATCTAGGCACCATGCTGACCCAGCCAGGACGATATATAAAATTAATCATCACAGTGTGTATTTGCAGGAGTCATTCATGCTCGTGCACTAGATATTTTTTGTTCTATCCTAGGCACATGATGGAGATGCATTTCTGCACCCACTTGAAGTTAGGTTGGCCAAGTGATTTGGCCAAAGAAATTTAAGCAGAAGTGATGCTTCCCAGTATGAGTGGAATTTTGAAGCACCAGTGTGGTATTCATCAAGGTCCCTTTCCCTTTGCCATTAAGACCAGTGAACTTTGAGATGGACACTGCTCCACCAGCCTGAGTCCTGGAAGAAGGACAAAGTGGAGCAATATCCCCAGCCACCTCACGGTGGCACACCACCTGAGCCAGAAAAAAATCTTCGGTGCTTTGAGATTTAGGGACTGCGTGTTATTGCAGCATAACCTGGTAGATACGATCAATTCAGTATGCTCTGTCAAACTTACATTTCAATTGTATGTGTGTGTGCGCTTGAGTCCTGATGCAAAATGACTCTCTTACTGTACATTAAAATCAAGAAGCTGGATAGCCAGTTTTATAGATCACAGTTTTACCTTCTATCATCTATTGGTAAAAAGATTCGAACTGCAAGGACCCTGAGACACTATCTAGTTCAATACTCTCATTTTAGAAATGAGAATTCAGAGGCCCAAAGAAGTCAAGTCATTTATCTGAGGTCACCAAGCAAGCAAGGGCTAGGGTTCCAATACATATTGGACTTTTGCTTTACCACAAAACCCTGCTCCGGGTCAGAGAGAACCTTGTGAAAGTGCTTTGAAAGCTACAAACCTCATGAAAATGCCAGTAATGAAATTACCCCAAGAACTAGTGAGTAAGTTGGTTAAAGGCCTAGGCTTCATCAAATCTGGTTTCAAATGCCGGCTCTGCAAGTTACGAGCTATATGACCTAAGGGGACGTTATTTAATCCCTTTGACCTTCTGTTTCCTTATTTATAAAATGAGGCTCATATTACATAGGTCATATTTTCCTAGTGAGTAACTGAGATAATAAAAGGAAAGGTCTTAGCACAATGCTTGTCCCATAGCAAGTGCTAATAAGTTACTGGTGGAAAATATAAAGCCCCCCCCCCCCCAAATTGCTTTGGACCAACAACAGCAAAAAAGCTCCTGGGCTTGGAAGGAGCCAGGGTTTAGTGCAGAACAAGTTTTCTCAGTTGCAGCACTATTAAAATTTGGAGCAGATGATTCTTTGTTGGGCGGGTGTGGGGGTGTTCTGGGCACTGTGGGTGTTTAGCAGCACCCAGAATGCTACCCGCTAGATGCCCCAAATACGTTCCCAGACATCACCAATGTCCCCCAGTGCCACAATCAGTCCCAGCTGAGAACACTGTTGCAGAAACTGTGCTTAGCGTTTTGCAATGAATTCTTCCCATGAACAAAAACTTGAAAGAGGGTTAACCACTTTGAGAGAAAGGAACCTGTGCTTATCCTTGACTGATCTTAAGCACTCAGTGTCTACAGGACCTAGTGGAATTAATGTCTCACAAACTCCCTTTGTCTGTCTCGTGTCCTGCTGTGTTTCCAGGGTGCACAGAGCAGATGCACGAGGAAAGTATCATTGAATCAATAAAGGAAAGTCATTTTTTTTCCTGCAGTCTTCATCTACTAACTGATAGGCACAAGTTTCCTGATGCACAAGGAAAGTATCATTGAATCAATAAAGGAAAGTCATTTTTTTTTTCCTGCAGTCCTCATCTACTAACCGATAGGCACAAGTTTCCTGATGCACAAGGAAAGTATCATTGAATCAATAAAGGAAAGTCATTTTTTTTTTCCTGCAGTCCTCATCTACTAACCGATAGGCACAAGTTTCCTGATGCACAAGGAAAGTATCATTGAATCAATAAAGGAAAGTCATTTTTTTTTTTCCTGCAGTCCTCATCTACTAACTGATAGGCACAAGTTTCCTGATGCACAAGGAAAGTATCATTGAATCAATAAAGGAAAGTCATTTTTTTTTTTTTCCTGCAGTCCTCATCTACTAACTGATAGGCACAAGTTTCCTGGAGGATCAATAGGGCAGACTAGGTTTGTGGAAAGTATCTCTTTTCCATCTTTGCACCAATTTAAAAATAAAGATTCCCTCAAGAGAGACTTTTTTTTTTTTCTTTTTACGGCCGCACTTGTGGCATATGGAAGTTCCAGGCCAGGGGTCAAATCAGAGCTGCAGCCTCTGGCCACAGTCACTGCCATAGCAACACCAGATCCAAGCCACATCTATGATCTACACCACAGCTTGTGGCAACGCGGATCCTTAACCACTGAGCGAGGCCAGGGATCAAACCCACATCCTCATGGACATTAGGTGGAGTTCTCAACCCAATGAGCCACAATGGGAACTCCAAGGGAGTCGATTCTTTTTCTTTTTTCTTTTTTGTCTTTTTAGGGCCGCACCCACTGCATATGGAGGTTCCCAGACTAGGGGTCCAGTTGGAGCTGTAGATGCTAGCCTACACCACAGCCACAGCAACACCAGATCCAAGATGCATCTGCGACTTACACCAACAGCTCACGGAAACGCCGGATCCATAATCCACTGAGTGAGGCCAGGGATCGAACCTGCATCCTCACGGATACTAGTCAGATTCGTTTCAGCTGAGCCACGATAGGAACTCCCAAGAGAGTCTATTCTTAACAAAATAGTAAGGTCTCCATGAGAGTACAAGTCCTTAGATTGGTGTAGAAAAGGGCAAAACAGGGTCCCCTTTTTTACCATCAGTCACCAGGCCCCAAGAATCAGCATGAGGCACCCCTTCAGGTCAAACTGATAGAAAAGCAGGATCCAGAGTAGCCTCAAAACTCCCAGGGGCCAGTAAGGACCGGTCTGACCCTGGAGCGGGGGTGTGGGGAGGGCTGATTTTGCAAACAGGCAGAAAGAGGATTCAGAGTGCCAGTGGATCTGACTCTGGGTCCCTCCTGCTGTTTGAGGTTGTGGGCTGCTCCCCAGAAACAGCTTCCTGGATAATGATGTTTTGTGTTCTCGGTCACGCTGCCCTGGTCATTTCTCCCATGTGGTGGTTGAGTGAACCTGGGAAAAGCCTGCACCCCGTCTTCTGCTATAAAACCGTGCTAACCACTTAATGATCTTGTGACTCTGCCTTTATATACAAGATGAACAATAACCATCCTGTTTCATTCTAACCTCTTTTGGTTGCCATCCAGGATCCACAGCCTTTTCCAACTATTCTCGCAATCGTGAATGACATTTCTCATGTATTCAGAGTCTTATCAGTTGAGTGGATTCCTCTGATTCTCATGGGCACCCACCCAAAGCCACCACTTTGGCTTTTCTGCATCCAACAGCTGGACCCCATCTGTGTCCACGACTTCCTGGACCCCACCTCAATTTACGTTTCCCTACGTGAGTCTATGACTTTGCTGCTGGGGATGAATTTCATTTCTACTTTCCTTTGAAGCCCTTGTTTGGCATTTCCTATATACCCTCCTACATGCTCTGTCCTCAGACAAAATACCATTATTCTTTCCCTCAAGATGGTCTCTGCAGGGTCTTCCAATAGCCAACAGTAAAGAAAGAATTGCCTTGATAACTCAACAGAAAATGGGCAGAGACTTGAACATTCTCAAGGGAGGAAATCTCCAAATGGCCAAGAAACATATGAAAATGTGCTCAGCTTCACTGGCCTCCAGAGAAATGCAAATTAAAATCACAATATACTCAGGATGGAATTCCCGTCGTGGCTCAGTGGTTAACGAATCTGACTAGGAACCATGAGGTTGTGGGTTCGATCCCTGGCCTTGCTCAGTGGGTTAAGGATCTGGCGTTGCCATAAGCTTCAGTGTAGGTCACAGATGTGTTTCATATCCTGCATTGCTGTGACTGTGGCTGTGGCGTAAGCTGGCAGTTGCAGCTCTGATTCGACCCCTAGCCAGGGAAGGCTCAGATCTGGCATTGCTGTGGCTGTGCTGTAGGCCAGCAGCTGTAGCTCCGATTCAACTCCTAGGCTGGGGACTTCCATATGCCACAAGTGTGGCCCTAAAAGACCAAAAAGTTCAAAAAGAAAGTCTTGAACAATGAATGAAGCGAGAGGAAACATTTGAAAAGACACAAGAACAAAATGGGACGGCCAATACATACACTGACCATAGACGGGCCCTGAAATGATTCTATCAACTACCAGTAATTTGTGTCATTACCCTGAACTCTGGGCCAAGGTGAACTGTGTTGCTGTTTCATTAGCTGCTTCTTCTGCACCAGATGTCCCTGCCTATTTGTTTACTCACATACTGTTTAGTTCCAAGAAGAATTTCCTGTGACTGGCCCAGATACTTTAAGCCCAGCAGGAGAGAATTTACCTTTTACTAGCCTGTGTGGAATCTCCCATTTATAAGGTGGTGTTCCAATGAGTGGGTACCGCTTCCAGAACTTTCAGCCCAGCTGGCTGGTTCCAAAGGGCAAGCCTTCCCAGCAGCATTCCTGCTGCTCAGCACCGCGGCCAGGAGAGCCCCATCCACTCAGAAAGGGTTTGGGCTGAGCCCTTGGTTAATCATTAGAGTTGAGGCTGCTGTTTTCTGGAAGGCCCAGAGGACTCCGGGGCTGAAGAACTCTCTCCAGCAAACACTGGGTTCCCTGTAATTGCGAGGGCTCCCCTGCAAAATCCTATTCCGTTGGGCTTCACTCTCCATCCTGCTGTGCTGAGTTCCTTCTTCGATGCCTTCCACACGCTCATCCACTCCTTTTCCTCCCGGGAAGGGCTGGGCAGGGGGCAAGCGGACAGCTGGTGAATTTTAGCCACCGTGCGACCCTCTGCAAGGCGGAGAGGGCCATCCCAGGGTGGCCGCGGGTAGCAGCTCTGTTCCACGTTTCATCATAAACGGTGGTGCTTTCAGACAGCGGAGCTGGAACAGGAGCCAGTGGCGGTGGAATCCCTGGGAGCTTGGCCAAGCTGGGATGGAGGGAAAGTCTGCCTCCAGCATCCTTTCTCTCGACCCTTTTCTATGGAGTCCTCACTTGGCTTTTGTTCCCCCAACTCCCCCTTTAAAGTCAAGGTGCCCAGTGCCTCTGTGGTTCTGCCGGTGGCTTTTGGGCAGGGGGTTAGTTCACTCCATTTGAGAGGTTCGAGAGGTTCATAGGAACACCGAGCCTCGCGCCTTCCATGTCCCTAGTAGACTCTTATATGCCAGGCTGTAAGGGGATAGAGCGATCGACTTTGTGAAAGTGGACGGTGAAGGGTTTCCAGGGCTGCGGAGTTCATGGTTTAACCCACTCCCATGTAGCTTCTGCATTCAGCCAGCTGTGTTGAATATAACATGTGTTTTATTAAACAGCTCTTTCTGTTTGCTTTATTTGTTTGTTTTGCTTTTTAAGGCTGCACTCAAGGCATATGGAAGTTCCCAGGCTAGGGGTCGAATCAGAGGTACAGCTGCCGACCTACGCCACAGCCACAGCAACTCAGGATCTGAGCCATTTCTGCGACCTACAGTGCAGCTAGCAGCAATGCTGGATCCTTAACCCACTGAGCCAGGCCAGGGATCAAACACACATCCTCATGGATCGTAGTCAGGTTCATTGCCACCTAGCCATGACGGGAACTCCCTAAATAGCTGTGTTTTATGTTCTCATGCTGCCAGTGGAGTTGGCAGCAGGCACTCTGTAAGAGGCTGTCAGAGCAGATATATACGGTTTTGTCTCCCAGAATAACTTTTCTCTTTGGGGAAATGCTGTTTCAAACCAGTGGGACTATAAATTAATGGCACTGCTATGTCTTTGACTCAAGAAGGGCATGTGGCCCAAGGTGAGCCAATGGTAGGAATGTACACTTTTGTTCACAAAGATCGGTCCAGGGATGGTCAGGTGATACAGGCCAGACTACCTGAAATTCTGGAGCAGGATATTTCACACCAGAGCAGATGGAAAAGCATCTTTTCCTGATTGGTAATCTGTAAGAATTCGAGCTGGACCTTCTGGCAGCTGTGTCCCCTGACACATATTTATGCAGATAAAGCTCACACCCAGGAAGTAGAAAGTAAAATAACAGCTACACAGAGAGATCCCTGGCAGTCTTTTAGGCTTTATTCCTTTTGATTTCCTTACACTAGGATGAGCAGACATCCCAGTTTGCCTAAGGCAGGCCCAGTTTACATCTGTTGTCACAGCTTAATTATTAACATCTCCCTCTCTCATTCTCTAAGTTTTCCAGGTGGATGATAAATCGTATAATCATTGCTCCTATCACAATGTGCTTAAATAAAACAATAAAGTCTTTTTCCCCTTAAGTTCATTGACGCTGTCATTTGCAACCCAAAAATATTTTAACAGGTCTGCCACTCTTTTCTAAATTAATTAGGAATTCATTCCTCAGTACGGCTCCTAAACCTGGGTGTTTCTACTTGCTTGAATCCTTTGGCAGATACCTGAGTCTATATCTGGCTCTTGGCCTCCACTTGTTCTGTGACATTGACACCTTGTGCTCTTCTAAGTTTACCCAGCCATCTCCTGAGTGCCTTTACCCGACATTTTACCAAGGTCAGCATAGCTCATCAGAAGGTTTGGGACCAGGCTTGGAGAAGAAAAAAGCCAGAGCAGACTCGAGGGACCACCTGGGTGAGTGAACTTCAACTCTCTTTCCCGTTCACGTGTTACCCTGTTCAAAATTCAAAGTCCTGGAAGAGAGTGCTGATTTAACTCGGGTTTGGGAACTATTCTTTCAGGAGACGAAACTAGGGCATCCTGATAAATAACATAATAATCATAACAGCACTAAATGAGGGAGAGGCAATTTATCCCCCAAAATAGAGCTGTTGATAGCAAAAAAGATGGGAACGAGTGCCAGGAGACCAAAAGTATATTCAACAATGTGTATTTAATAATGTTATGGGGTAGTTTTGCCAGCTCTTATTATGCCTAGACCAATGAGAGCTCTTAAAATTCAGTTGCCTCAGAAAAATTGGAGGCGAGGTGGCCCAACTTTCCAGAAAAACCGTGAACCCCAAATCTGACTACCCGAAGTGATATTGGAGCAAGTGTTTATATATTGTGCATTTCTGTAATCCATGATCACAACACAGAAGTATTAGCTGATATTTTAGATATTTTTGGAGAACTTCTTCTATTCTACCTTTTTTTTTTTTTTTTTTTTAACAGCTGCACCTGTGGCATATGGGACATATGGAAGTTCCTGGGCCAGGGGTTGAATCAGAGCTGCAGCAGCCAGCCACAGCCACAGCCACACCAGATCTAGATGCATCTACAGCCTACCCCATAGCTTATGGCAACATCAGATCCTAAACCCACTGAGCCAGGCCAGGGAGTGAACCTGAACCCTCACAGAGACAATGTCAAGTGCTTAACCCACTGAGCCACAACGGTTACTCTTGCTGTTCTCATTCTTTTGCCTAAAGTCCACTGTGCTGGGTCCTGTCCATCAGGGCTGTGATCCCCTTGACCAGCATCACATGAAATTCAGTCTCCAGCTTCAGCCCCTCTTCCTGATCTCATCTCCCTACACTCAGTCCTGTTACCCTCTTTGGGCTTCTGACCTTATAGCACATTTTCTGACTTACGGCAGATCTCACCATTCTGAACTTTCAACACGGCTTCTTTAGCTTTGCATTTTGGTTCTCTCTTTCCCCCCCATCGACGACCTATTAAAGCTCTGGGCTAACACATCATTCCGTATAGTTTGGCCTCTGAGACCTTGTACTTGTACCTTATCACTTGTACAAGGGGTACCTTATCACTGACTCTTTCAGGAGGCAGCTCAACTGGTTAATCCCAAGCTGATGTAGGATGTAGTAAAGAAAAATCCCAGTCCTGAAGTCGGACACACCTGATTCATGTCCCTGTTCTGCCATCATTGCCGTTATGTAAACTGAGGACTTAACCGCCCAGCAGAATGATGCCCGACAGCCTTCCCCAAACTCCACGCGTGATCGTACAGCTGTTTCATGCGTGAACAGTTACTTCTGCCTCATCTGTAATGAGCTGTTTTCAAATAACTAATGGATATTTGCTTTCCTTCTCTTCAGCATCACTGTATTAGAGTGAGATCATCTATGCAATAATAATGAACAAGCCCTCAAATCTCAGTGGCTTCAATAACCAAAGTTTGCTTTCTGCTTGTACCATAGCCTGATGTGAATCAGGATGCTCTTCTCTACCTGTGACTCAGGGACCCAGGCCCCTTCCACCACGTGGCTCCTCTACAGTAGAACCCTTCCCTTCCAACCCCATATAAAGGGGAGAGAAGGAGCATAAGCTTTCACAGACTATTATTCTATAGCCATCAAGGAAGTGATGTATATAACTTCTACCCACACACCACTGGCCAGAACTGAGGTACACCACCCGTCCCGGTGCAAGGCAGACTGGGTAATACCGACTCCCCCATGTACCCAGGAAGAGGAAGCAGGATTGGTGATCAAGCATCTAGTTAGTCTACCACAGTCACATTTCCCAGCTGGTACATGCTGCAAATAAAACTGTATAATGTTATTACATACCTATATAGTAAATACAATGGTATTAAGCCAAGCACATAATATATGACAAGCATATAGTAAGCTCCTTACATGAATTATCTCATTTAATTTAATTTGCACAACCTTATTGAGTGTCACAAAGATTAAACAAGATAAATGTGGAAATGGCTGATGCCCATAATTATTCATTTTGGTTTTGGTGGATTTCACATTCCATAGGGCAACTGCCCAAGTTAGGATATTAAAACAGCACTCAGAGTTCCCACTGTGGCTCAGTGGGTTAAGAACCCTACTAGTATCCATGAGGATGGGGGTTCGATCCCTGGCCTCGTTCAGTGGGTCCAGCATTGCCACAACCTGTAGCATAGGTCACAGATGTGGCCCGGATCTGGCATTGCTGTGGTTGTGGCATAGGCAGGCAGCTGCACTTGGAATTTGAACCCTAGCCTGGGAACTTCCATAGGCTGCAGGTCTGGCCCTAAAAAGGCAAACAAACAAACAAACAAACAAACAAAACAAAACAAAAAAACAGCACCCTACTACTGTCTTTAACACTTACATTAAGAAACGAATCATTTTGTTATGGAGTTATAGGAGGGGGGTTGGGGTATACCAAAATGAGTTTGCTTGGGGTCTTCAATGATAAGACACAACAGTCGTATAAATAGAGTTAATATGAAGCATACAATTACCAAGGTCATAGGATGAGCCTGCTTGAATTCTGTGATTTAATTTAACTGGGCTTGATTCACAAAGACATGACCTTGGCTCTACTTCTTGTTTGTCATCCAGCACAGACCCACCAATAGATATAGCCTCTCTACATGGATTCTCCAGGGCTTCTCCTATTACATAGTTTTGTACCCACACTTCACGTTTCTGCTTGCCCCAACTCAGCCAGCTTCCCGGAGACAGACGGCAGCATTCAGCAGCTGCTGGGAGAGGCTGCTAGAAGCCGATAAGAAGAAATAACAGATTTTAAGTCAAAATGGGGAAGGAAAGAGTGAGAGAGAGAGAGAAAATCCGTTGGTGGTTAAAGGAACAAAAGGCAAGGAAGATCAAAAGGAAATAGCCTTGCACTTCAACTCACGCTCGGCATCAATTTTTTTTTTTTAAAAGGAAGCTTTACTTGAACTCAGTCTAGTGTCTGGACACTAACTGTAAAGAAACTTTTCATCAAGAAAGGAGAGGATTGAATAAGAAGCTGTGTCAGCACTGTTTTTATTTTCTGCAGCAGAATTCCCTTTGGGGTGGCAGGGGTTAGGAGTGGGGGAAGCTGCCAGCAGGCAAATGTGAGGCAGTCTCTGTTCTTTACGAGGGCAGGTCTCAGCCCTCACGGAACCCTGTGATTGTCCAGCCACACCAGACTCGCCTGACCCACCAATGCATGCTTTGTTTCTGGACTTGCTCCTTTTCATAGGAAGAGGTTGACGTCATCTAGAGGCATCTGCCACATAGGGGATGTGAGCAGAAGGCATCTCCAAGGAGTAAGAAGAGGGTACTTCAGCCCTTGGATGAAGATGGCTGGAGGGGGTGGGGTGCACTCTGTCTCTGCTTCACACAGCTGGGAGCTGAAGTCAGGAAGCCCCCTAACAATTACGTGCGTTGTGTTAAACAGCCGAGAAAGTACGCATCACTATTGAGCTCTGCTTGTTCTGGGCACTAACGATCTTGGATTATTAACAGTCCCCTTCTCTTCTGAGAAAATCTGTCAAGAGTCACTAACCTAGCTAGGCTATTGAGATGGCCGGAGGACATGTTCACATTTCTAAGTGAAAACTCCAACAGACGCTTCTAATCCATGTAAGGAGAGCACAACAGATTCAAGAGTGAAGAATCTGTCAGGAATTAAAAGGGAGCAGCATCTCTCACAATTCGCATTAGGATGAAAGTTTCCAGAGCTCCTGTCGTGGCTCGGGGGAAACCAATCTGGCTAGCATCCATGAGGACGAAGGTTCTATCCCTGGTCTCACTCAGTGGCTTAACGATCCCCGTTGCTGTGAGCTGTGGTGTAGGTTGCAGATGTGGCTCGGATCTGGCATTGCTGTGGCGGTGGTGTAGGCCCGTGGCTATAGCTCTGATTCAGCCCCTAGCCTGGGAACCTCCATATGCCATGCGTGTGGTCCTAGAAAGACAAAAAAAAAAAGGAAAAAGTTTCATCCGTTTCTTTCAAATGTGTGTGTGGGGTGGGAGGGTGGTATGCATATCCGTGCATGACTGTAAAGTCTAGCTTTGACACAAAGCCCTGGCCTTATAACCTAGTTGTTCTCAATGTGGAGGTTGTAGGGGAGACAGAATATCAGAAGTGAAGGTGGAGTTGATGGAACACTGTGAGATGCATTAGAAAACAATTACTTGGGACAATGTGTGTAAACAGAACACTTAATAATGTGCATAAACCAATTAACATGGGCATAGCACGGAATGGACATTCAATAACTATCACTATTACCACTGAGAAGCTCTTTCTAGAAGCCTAAAGTCCTGGATTTGCCTTGATTCCTTTTAGAGTGAGTCTGTGACCTAAATGTCTGTCCTTTTAAAGAAGGAGTTCTGGGTATATATATGTACAATGGAATACAACTCAGCTATAAAAAAAAATTAAGTTCTGACATTTGCGGCGACATGGATGAACTCGGAGGGCATTACGCTAAGTGACATAAGTCAGACAGAAAGATGAATACTGTATGATACCACTTATATGTAGAATCTAAAAAATACAACAAACCAGTGGCTATAACAAAAAAGCAGCAGATTCGCAGCTACAGAGAATGAACGGGTGGTGTGGGACGAGCTAAGGGGGCAGGGGCCAGGTAGGGGTAGGGGATTACAGAAAAAAAAAAGGATAAAAGAAGTTCCCTTTGCCTCTCTCCTGTCCTTGCTGTAAATCCACCTTCTTCCCTCCAAGCTCCAAGAAGATGCCAGACTGAAGGTCTCCTGTGCTCCAGCAGATGTCAGTCTGGCCTTGTGGGAGGACCTAGAGAAAACTAAGATACACACAAGCCTGCTTCCAGGAGTGAATGAAAAGGAGGGTGGAGTGCCTTTCACAGACCATCTAAGAAATGAGCAGGGAAGAGGACGCCTTAGCAAGACTCCAAAACTCCCCTCCATCTCAGGAAAGGATACTGTAAATGTGAGATTTTTTACAAACACATACTTTTACTTAACAAACAGTAGTTGAGAGGTTACTGTGTGCTAGGGACCTTATTACTGGAGTGAGAGGATTTGTTGATGCAGCTCTTATCCTCTAGGGTTCCCAAGTGACTTTCTGGTTGCCCATCAAAGAGCCTAATACTTACCATGGGAGGCTCCTATTATAATGCGTTGAATGAATGAAAGGAAACGCATGCACGGGAACAAAAAATGTCTGGGTGTTGCTTCCAGAAGAGCATCTAAGAAGGAGGTTGGAGAAACAGCCACAACATCCCCTGTTTTGGAATGAGCCAAATGATAGGTAGTGATGTTGAGAAGAAAGAGGAAAGCGGGGCTGGTCCCTGCTGTCTGCAGGAGGAAAGCCTGAAAGGGCAGCTACTGGGGGAGGGGGCGGGGGAGGGGCGCGGAATGAGCCCCGATCCTCACTGCTAAGAACTGAGATGCTGTGTGCGGTCCCCACAGCAGCACCAAGGCAGCGGAGTGCTCTCAAGGAGCAAGTTCTGGCTCTAGATGGTCCTCTGCCACCACAAGCATGTGTGATCCTGGATTCTTCGGCAAATGGGTGGCCAGAGGAGGCAGAGACCATCAGCAGTCAGAGGGACTGGTTCCAATTCTGACCCACCACTTGGCTGGTATGTGACCAACTTAACCTCCCCAGAGAGCTCCCTGCCTATAAAATGATGAGTTTTACTAGAGCCTACCTTATGGAGGATTACATGAGACATTCATAGAAAACATCAGAGTAGCTGGCACATCTTTAGAGTTCAATAAACACTAGCTGTTGTTGTTATTACGATTGATTTTCTAAGACTGTTTCTCCATTCACAAATTGACAGAGTAAACCTGAACATTTACACGGTCTCTTACCAATAAAAAGAGACGATTCTGGAACTCCCACTGTGGCGCAATTGGACACAGGTTCAATTCCCAGCCCAGCACAGTGGGTTAAGGATCTGGAGCTGCCGCAGGTGCAACTTAAATCACAACTATGGCTTGGATCTGACCCATGGCCTGGGAACTCCATATGCCAAGGGGCGGCCAAAAAAAAAAAAAAAAGGAAGAGATGATTCTGATTCATACTTTCATTTCCATTTATCTGCCATGATGGAAGTTTGGAGAACAGGCAAGCCGATGCCCTTAACCAGGATGGAAAGCAAAGGAGGTGGACTGGTAAGGAGAAAGGTAAATGAGTGGACGGTTAATGTGTGCTGGTGATAAGAAAAAATATATACTTTATGTATCATAGTAAGACAAGATAGTACCGCCACCCTTTCATGCAAAGAAAGCACTTGAAACAGTTTTTCACATCGGATGTAGCTCAAATTGGCTGAAAGAAAATCTGGAAAAAATAGGGGTCCTTTGTGCTGCACAGACTGGCTGGTCTGACGTTCGCAGACTCCAATCTTCCCTTCCCTTTTCTGTTCTGAAACACCGGACCTGTGGGTCCCTCTGCTCAATCCTTAACTAAACTTCACGACCCCATGCCACACGGTCCATGGGTTTCCCAGGTTCAAGAGCAAGGGCAAGTGTTCTACTTCTTTACCCTTCACTGTGGCGGAAACATCCAGACCTCTTAAAAAATCTGGGCTTAGCTCGCTGTTCTGGTTACACTCACATGTGCCTTTTCAATGTTGAGGAAGAGAACACATGGCCTTCCTCCCTCTTCCTTTCTCCTTCTCACTGTCTTGTCCACCCCGAGTCCCATCCACTCGGGCTGGACCTGGAGAGGCGTTGCTAGTCACCTTCCTAGAGTTTCTATTATGAGTTGAACTTTGTGTACCCAGGCATTTCAAAATTCAGGAAGAGATGAGTTTAATGTTTAACCCCAAGGGAACAAAGAAAATTCAGAAGGTGACAGAGTCCCGGTGATAGAGATGGAGTTGGATAGCTACACAGGGAGTTATAGAAGTCTCGATAGGGGACCAGAAATAGAGAGGGAAACCTAGGGAACTTGGGGAGACCATGGCAAGTTCATAATCACTCAAGAAAGCCATCAGAGTCATGGAACAAAGCAGGCTGGCTTAACTATAAAACCATAAGTAAAAGCATGAGATATGCCTTAAGTCATGCAGTGAAAGATAAAATGAGTCCTGCATTCAGGTTTAGCAAGATCGTGATCCTTAGGACCAAGGACAGGAATTTGAGGGAAAGATGACCTTCCAAAGTAGGAGACCCTCGTTATACACAAACCTGAGAGGATTCAACATATTTTAGTGTAACCATCTTTCTGCTGATTTGAATAAGCACCATGACAGTCCTAGGCTGACCTCAGAGGGTCAAATACTCTTTCACCTGATACGAAGGAGGAGCTAATGATGTAAGCCTGATGTCGACTCGAAGAATGAGGAAGAAGGTGGTATCTTCCCACTCCCCACTTTCCCCGGATTATAAGAATGCAGCCCACCTGATCCTCGGGGCAGAGCCTCCTTGCCTGCCCGCTTGTATCCCTCGCAGCGTCCTATCTTAATAAACCTGTTTCTTGCCTATCACTTCGTCTCTCACGGAATTCCTTCTGCTCTGAGACACAAAGAACCTGAGGCTCAGTAAGTCCAGTGACTCTAACTAAAAAACTGTGGGTTCAAGCCCCAATCTGTGTTTAGGTTGAATTCGAGTCAGATGCATTTTGGTTTCGCTGGGAGGCAAAGACAGAACGTCAGCACGGCAGGCAAAGGAAAAGAGCCGTCAAATCCCGGATGTAAGAACAGGAGAGACCTTGCCAAGCTCTTCGCAGAGCGCTCATTGTTTTGCTCAGTACCTTCATCAGAGGTCCCGGGCAGGCAGCAACCTGTGTCTCCACTCCCTGCCTGCAGACAGCTCGTGCTAACCGAAGCACGAGGGGGTGGTTTTGCTTACATAATTCCAGCATGAATTTCCTAAACCTGCAGACTTCGGAAACTGCCCGCAAGACACAAATGGAAAGATATCTCAGTTAAGGTGTGCTTGGGAAAAGAACCTCCTCTGCAATAACCAGGACGAAGTTCCCAACATGCCCCGAGAGTGTTTGCGGAGGAATATAAGGCACAACAGGAATTACTTTGATTGCTTTCGTAACAGGGTCCTCAAGTGCCAGGAGCCTGGATAAGGTAGTAAATAGATAATATTATTCAGTTCCGTGAAATTGCTTTATATGAAATCCTGAGTTTTAGAGGGCATGTTTGGGGAGTCAGTGTTGTGGCTCAGCAGGTTGGGAATGAGACTAAGATCCATGAGGATGTGGGTTCGATCCCTGGCCTGGGAATTTCTACATGTACAGTTAAAAAAAAGGAAAAAAAATTCTTCTCCTAAGGGGATACCTTAGGAGACACTCCTGCATTTGTTCCCAGGAGATGGTTCATAGCAATACCATCAGAATGTTCAGAATGTTCATAGCAATTCTATTTATGACAACAACAGCAATGGAAACAAACACAATGCTCACTGACAAGCAGAGAGAAGACAAATAATTTGTGCTCTGGAAATTCATGAAGCTGTAAAAAGTGAATTAATTACAACCACACACAAAAATCTAGAAGAATCTTAGAAATACAACAGTCCTGAATGGAAACACCCAAGTTCCAGAAGTTTATAGAAAACCTGATGCTCTTTTACTAAAGTTCATTTTTTGGGGGTTCGCATCGTGGCTCAGCAGTTCATGAATCTGACTAGCATCCATGAAGACACAGGTTCGATCCCTGGCCTCGCTCAGTGGGTTAAGGATCTGTGAGCTGTGGCACAGGTCGCAGACACAGCTCAGATCTCACGTTGCTGTGGCTGTGGCATAGGCCAGCAGGTACAGCTCCAACTGGACCCCTAGCCTGGGACCTTCCATATGCCACAGGTGCGATCTAAAAAGAAATCAATAAATAAAGTTCATTTTTTAAAATTCATAAACAGTTATTAAGAACACAAAGAACAGGAGGATGGTAAGCAAACTCAGTGGTGGTGCTTACAGGTAAAAGAAAGCGGGGGAGAAGATTAGGGAAGGAGAAAATAGGTAAATATAAGTTGCTGTCAGTGTTTTTTTCTGGGGTTGGATGGTAGTTTGTGGTATTAAAACAAATATTTTGAAGTTGCCGCCTGGCTCAGTGGAAACGAAATCCATTAGTATCCATGAGGATGCGGGTTCAATCCCTGGCCTCGCTCAGTGGGTTAAGGATCCAGCGTTGCTGTGAGCTGTGGTGTAGGTCACAGACTTGGCTTGGATTTGGCATTGCTGTGGCTGCGGCCCGGGAACTTCCATATGCCTCCACCCCTAGCCTGGGAACCTCCACATGGTTCGGCCCTAAGAAGCAAAAACAAACAAACAAAAAAATCCATTTCAATACCAAGATTTCATGTTCCCACTTCTCCGTGGAGAGAAGTCTTAAGGTGACTCCTTAAGCTGAATTCAGGGTCCTCTCTACTCGGTTTTGTATTCCCAGGGCCTATATATACTGTCCAGCAAAACACAAGCCTTCTTCCGTGAGGTTTCTTGCATGAATGAGCAAGTGAATAAATGAACAAATGGGAGAAAAATGTAAAGTTCTTTTGATTAATGTTGAATGTAGTCTGAGTACCTAGCTCCATGTTTTATCCCGACCGCCATATTTTACCCTGCACATACCAAATTATGCAACTGATTTCCTAACTCATTGAAAATAAAAAAAAAGAATATTTTCTCAAAATAGACAACCACAGAGCATTTTTTTTTCATATAGACTATTCCATAACATTTATCAATAACTGTATAGGGAGAAAATGATTCCAAATCAAATACAGTACAGAAAAACCTTTTTAATGTACTTTTTTTTTCCCCCAGGCAAAAGAGCTTCAGAAAACATCCATCATTAAGTAGTTTTACAAATGGCACTTTGGCTACATTAGAGAATTAGATACGAGTCCCATGTGTTTTTTTTTCTGATGGGTTAGTTGTAGATCAGCTTTATAATGCAACCCTTCCTTAGGATAAAAAATGGCTAATTTGCTCTAAAAGACAGGAAAGCTGAAACCCTAAAGTCACTGTTTTAAAAACTTGACATTTATTTCATGCTATACTGTCTGTTTTCATATTATAATTTTAAGTATTTTGCTATAACTTTTAAGGGAGGAAGTAAATTTCAACCTAATTTAAAAATAAACATATATATTAAGTACACATATTAATGCATTTGACAATACCATATAGTAACTTTGATGATGAACTTCATTTTGGTACAGTACAGATTTGTTCTTTTGGTACTGAACTGAGAGAAAACATACTACAGCTGAAATGTTTTCTTAAATGAGTAAAACCACAGTCAGTGACACCAACAGACTCTAACCAATCAACAAAACTGAAATGTTCTAGAGTTACTATCATTTTTTTTTGGCCAAGCCTACAGCATGTGAAAGTTCCCAGGCCAGGGATCGAACCCATGCCAGAGCAGTGACAACATCAGATCCTTAACCCACTAGGCCACCAGGAACTCCATTCTAGAGTTATTCTGACCATTTAAAATCAAAACGAAATAGGAATATTCAACAGGAGAGAACGCTTAATATCACTCAAACAGATCTTGAAAGCAGATTATTTTCTTTCTTTCTTTTTTTTTTGTCTTTTTGTCCTTTTATGGCTGCACCCGAGGCATATGGAGTTCTCAGGCTAGGGTCTAATAAGAGCTGTAGCTAATAGCCTACACCACAGCCACAGCAACGCCCGATCTGAGCTGCCTCTGCAAACTACACCACAGCTCACGGCAACACCGGATCCTTAACCCACTGAGCGATGCCAGGGATTGAACCCACAACCTCATGGTTCCTAGTTAGATTCGTTAACCACTGAGCCATGACGGGAACTCCTCAATAATTTTTAAATTAGAAGTTCATACCACTGCAATGCATTCATCTTCTACAAGGTAGTGTGAAGCTGATCACCTCTAATCTACCCAAACATGGATATCTTCTTCGTGTAACCCATCATTTCTCAACTAGAAACTGATCAGTTTGTATAATTATTTAACAGAGATTAAAAAGACAACGTCAGATAACAGAATCAACCCAAAAGGCAGCTGCAGAATTCTCTCTACAGCAGAATTACTCAACACGGTTTTCAAATTTGCAGATAGCACATACTATGCTAATGAATTATCAAAAAGTGATTTCTGAGTCTATCACAAAAACACAGAGACATTATCAAATATCTGAAAAATCAAAAGTGTTTTCTTGAGGAACAAAGAAAGCTGTTTCAGGGATTCTCCATGAACTCTCATATACAATACACTGATACACAGAGCCACACGCATGCACAGGAAATAATAACGCTTAGGAAGCCTGCCTGCTGTTTAGAATGATTCTTCACATGACATTTAGAAATGGAGTTTCTAAATTGCAAAGCAGTTCAACTGTCAACATATCACACAAAATATTTATTTTTTAATGCTATAATTTAACAACCCAAGGCCTGAGTTAATTGAAGTATATATCCGTCACCTTCACAGGTACATGGCACAATTGCATTTTAAGAATAACCCGAAGCCAAAGGACTATTTTCACCACATTACCCTCCACAGCAGGAGGCTAAATTATAAAGGACATAGGATTGGAGGGCAGGAGGCTGGTGTTTGGCCCAGGCCCTGGCCCCAATAAGCGTCATGAGTTTGGACATGCCATCTGACCATTCCACACTTGTTCCCTCCTCAGCAAAATGCAAAGAATAAAAACCGTGCTCTCTGTGGCTCCAAGCAGCACTATTTGGGGATTCTGTGACTCTGAAGTTTTCATCAGGCATGGAGTTTTATTCACAACTAAAGGTTATACTTCTACCCAGTGATGGGTTGGTCATTTACATCTGGATAGCTGAAGCCTTTCAGTAAATAGGTAACTTCTTGGTTCTTTATTCCAAAAAAGAGTGAGTACCTACGCTTGGTGGACTAAAAATGGTCAGATTCTTTGCGACTCCTATGGTCAGAAGGGAGAGTCTGTTTCCCTACCTCTTGATTCTGGGCTAGCTTTATGACTTACTTTGGCCAGCAAAACGCTATGGAAATGACACTGTGTGACTTCCAAGCAAGTCTAGGAAATGCCTTGCAGTTTCCATTCTCCCCCTCTTTGATTTCAGGAGGCCTAACGAGGAAGCCTGGGCTAGCTATGGGGAAAGGCCACCTAAAGAGGAACCGAGGCTCCCTAACCAACCATGAAATATATGCACAAAGCCATCCAAGATCAGCTAGCCCCCAGTCAGCATGCTCCCTGACCACAGGTGCTTGTGTGAACCCAATCAGTCCCGCATCAAGCCGTGGCTGGTCATCTAGCAGAGTTCTGCCCCAGCAGGATCATGAGTCATGCTTCAGGTTGATTCCTTAGACAGCAATGGATAGCTGACACCCTGACCTGAGTCAGGAACCGTGCTGGGTGAAGGGGATATCTGGGTAGCAAGACAGAGTTCCTGTTCTGCAGATGCTCAGAATACAGTTAGGGAGACAGACACAGAATGGGACCATTTCAAAGGAAATGTCGTCAGTGCCATAAGCACAGGAGGCCGGCCTATAGGGGTCCATGGGAATTTATACAGGGGGCTTCAATCCCAGAACTGGCAAAGACTTTTCAAAGGAGATAATATCTAAAGGGAACTACTAGAAAAATAACAGATTTTTCCAGGCAAAGGAGAAAGAATAATATTCCAGGGAGGAGAAATGGCATGCGCAAAGGCTGGAGAGAGCTAGACTGGGCCCCTTATGGAGACGGAGCACACAGGTCAGCTACAGCGTGAGGACGTCAGGGTGGGTTGGGGCTATTGTTCAGGTGACGCGCCCCGGCTTTCACTAAAATCCTCTGATATTTGGCCTCGAGGGTGATGGGAGCCAAAGAAGGCAGCAGTTTCTCCCTCCTTCCCTCCCTTCCTTCTTTTCTTCCCTCCATCCTTCTTTCTCTCCCTTTCTTTCTTCTTCCTTCCTTCACCTTAGTGCTCACTTGAGCAAAGATATCAATGGCACTCTCTGAATCAAAAGAAATATCGCAGGCAGAGGGCTGTGTGAAGTAAAGAAAGACAGATGTTCTTCTGGTGCTGAGACTGGCTAAAGGGAAGTGGTGCCACGCTGAAGTCCTAGACACCGGGCATCAGGAAATGAGTCAAAAGGACACGTAGCAGGCAAGAAGCAGATGCCATTCCCAAAAGGCATTCCTTCTTCTTTTGTCGATTAATGACTATCTGGGGACAAGAGGCATTTAGGACGCATCTTTCAAAGATGTTGTAATTTTTTAAAAAGCCCAGTGGTAGGTAAGGCTTCCCACTTTCTAGCTGTGTGGCCTTGGGCACATGACTAGCCTCTTTAGGAGTCCGTTTCCTCAGCTGTGAAATGGACATAATGTCAACACTGACCTCCCAGGTCAGGAAGGACATGCAATGCATAGCTTTAGCACAGCACTGGGTACAGGATAAACCCTCGAGAGAAGGTCCCCAAATGGGGAAAGGCTGGGGAGGAGTGGGAGAGGGAGAAGCATGGGCTTCAGCATTAAATAAACTAATACTTGAATCCAGGCTCTATCACTTAGCAGTTCTTACAACTGTGTGAACTTCAGACACCATTTTTATTTTTCTTTATTATCTGGGCCACACCTACGGCATGCAGAAGTTCTTGGGCCAGGGAGGGAACCTGCACCACAGCAGCAACCTGAGCCACTGCAGACTATGCTGGATCCTTAACCTTTGGAGTCCCCAGGGAACTCCCTAAAGACCAGTTTTAAACTTGCCCAGCCTTAGTTTCCACGTCTGAAAAATAAGGAAGATAATCTCTACCTTGCAGGGTGGTGATGGGGATGAAAAGGCAGCAAGTAGGTAAAGTGCACAGAGCCTGGCGCACAGCGTAAATGCACCTGCACACAGAGACGATAGTATTTCTCAACTGCAGATCAAGAGTATTAACGCCAGCTATAGTCTCTCATTCTTCAAAGCCCTGTTCTCTGACTAAAACTACAGAACAGAAAAAAGTTGGATTACCAGAAACATGTGATTTAGCATGGCCTGTCCATTCTGCCAGTACCATCACATTATAATAACCTATCACCGAAAAAAAGGCTGAGGTACAACATTCAGACTTGGTTAACACATGATAAGAAAGTAACCTGGTCGTTCAGAATGCATTATGTGAAAATAAGAGGAATTAAGCATTCCCTGACTCCCTAATCTGGTTCTTTCAGGAATTTCCTCAAAATGCATTCTTTTCTAGACCTGAAAAAAAAAAAAGGAAAGAAACATGCATATATACAAGTAAGCCGAAAAGTTACAACACAAAAAGGTGCTTTTGGTGAAAAACAATCCTGCCAAATAAGCAGCATGTCACGTCCTTAGAATACGTTACACTAGAAAGCTAATAAAAATCCAGGCCAATACGGCAACTGAGTTTCAAGTTTTACCATATATGGGCCAAGTTCTAGAATACTTTACTTAAAAAGGTACAACTTCAAAGTGAAATCTTACCAGAGGCTTGATTTTGAATTATATGTGTGTATACGAACTTGTCTGTTTTGACATTCAACGTATTCAGGATTACATCTAGAAAGCCACAGTTGTTGATTGATAGAACAAAATGACTCGGGCTCAGAAACAGCAAACAGAGCACATAGTTTTAGGTAGAATCTCTCTATCCACCCCACCCATACCATCATAAAGTTTTTATTTTTTTGACCAAGGCTATAATTGAGAACACATGTTAAAAGTTGACACTAAAGGTAGGAATTAAGAAAAAGTCAAAAATTTGATGGCTTTTAAACACTGGAATACTTTAGAACTTTCAAAACACTAATTAACGAGTACTATTCTTTTGGATGTTGCCTTAATTTGAAGTTCCGTGAAATCCAGATCCTCTTAATAAACAGCTCCATGCTCCTTTTGGTGAGAGTATAACTTAGGTCTGTAAAAACTACTTTATTGACTCCTATGAAGGGGATTTTAGCATGTTGTTGTTTTGGCGAGAGAAACATTTTACCAACCTTCTGCAAACTGGGAAAAAACAACAGATGAGAACTACATGTAGAAATTGAGTAAGGCAATGCTACTACATAAAAAAAATTCTGTGTCTTGAACCTTTTCTACACTGATGTAAGCTTTTTTTTTTTTTAATTTTTTTTTTAAAGATGGATGACCCGGTTCCTCCACGTTCAAACAGTGACACAGTGTATGAAACTCGAATTAAGATGTGTAGGTACGGAGAAGACAGGTACGTCCTAGGCCATCCATGCGTACGAAGTCTTGTCATTGCACAGCTCTGTGTTCTGCCTTGATCCTCCACAGGCCCTGGGAAGGGCTGGAGGGCCACCCAGTCAGCACTCTAACTCCTCCATGACCTCCATGACAATTGTCCGCGGGCCCGTCAGAATCAGGTTGCTTACGGTCCGGTAGTCCACATGCAACACGTTAAGCCCATTTACAGAGACGACGAACTGACAGACCTAAAGGACAAAGAAAAAGCATCTCTTAGAGCTCCTGGTTTTTCACGGACCTCGAATAAAGACATTGTACATCTTTTCTTTTCCTTTTTGTTTTTTGACTACACCTGCATCACACAGAAGTTCTGGTGCCAGGGACCTCACCTGCGTCGCAGCAGTGACCTGAACCACAGCTGTAACAGTGCCAGGTCCTTAACCTGCTGAGCCTCAGGAAGCTCCACGCTGTATATCTTTAACAAGTACCTTCCTACACACTGGTACCCAAGGACACCCAGCCGGCACCTGCAATTTAACAATATCCGAGAAACTATACTTTTCCTGGAAGGCAATACAATAGAAAAGGTATTTGGTGTAGTATTTTATCACACTGGGTAATTCAGCCACTTACTAGCTTCAGCTAGGCATCTAAATTTCTAAGCTTCATTTCCCTCAACTCTAAAATAGGGGTGATTAATAATAACAATACCTACCTTATAGGACTGTTGTAAGAATTAAATGAGCTCAAGGCCGTAAAACGTCTACTCCAGCGCTCTCAATCTGTGGAGTCCTCAATACCTTTTCATAGTCACAGTGTTTATGGCTGTTATTATTCATTTGGACTCAGTGTATAGGGACATTCTATGTCCTCGTGTTCCCCAAACGGTCCTCTTTTACACTTATTATTCCCGCAGGATTATTAACAATTGCTCCTTACACTTGCCACGGTGCCTCAGTTGAGATGATAAATTATCCACTCTTCCCGATTTCCCATCCTTTTGAAAATGGATGAGGCCAACAAAGGTCAGTTTTTACACTAAGTATTAGTTTATCTGTGATAAACAGAGAATTACAATAAAAAAAATAAAAAGCATCATTCAGTAATGAGTGGCCACTCTGGATATGTCACTGTGACCTTGATGCTGATCCACAGGTACTGCTTTAAACGGAGGGACTTCTCTTAAAGTTAGCGGTGGCATCAGATACCAGGTACTTTGCATTTAGCTGACACAGGTGAAAAGATGGTGTATCTCTTGTGTGTCTGAAGAGTGGACACTGGACACGAGTGACTGCTGATGTCACTCAGGAAAAAGAGGAGATACACAGATCTCCAGCTTTTGGTGATACATAGTTCTAAACAGCAAAACAGAATCAAACAGGATATAAATCCATCCAGTGCCTGGTACATAGTAGGTATTGGTGGTAAGCTGAACAATACCCCCAACTCCCAAAGATGCCCATGCCCTGATCCCCAGAACCCGGGAATATGTTAGTTGACATGGCAATGTGCAACTAAGGCTGAAGATAGAACTGGATGGCTTATCAGCTGACTTTAACATAGGTCTTATCCAGGTGGGCCCAGTGTCATCACAAGGGTACTTATAAGAAGAAGAAAAAAAAATGTCAGAGGCAGACGTAGGAGATGTGGAGTTCCGGCTGTGGCTCAGCGGTAGTGAACCCGCCTAGGATCCACGAGGATGCAGGTTCGATCCTCGCCTCACTCAGTGGGTTAAGGATATGGCGTTGCCATCAGCTGTGGTGTAGTTTGCAGATGTGGCTCAGATCTGGCATGGCTGTGGCTGCGGCTGTGGCCAGCAGCTGTAGCTCTGATTCAACCCCTAGCCTGGGAACTTCCATATGCTGAGGGTTGTGGCCCTAAAAGAAGAAGTAGTAGTAGGAGATGTGACAAAGGAGAGTGATGGAATGCAGACCTGCTGTAACGGAAGCAGGGCCCACCTGTGGGGCTCGTGGGCACAAAAGTCTTTCTGTGTCCCCCATTTCTTGTTTTCACTCAGCCATCATGACCTTCCCTGTGTTCCAAGGGGCAGGTTCAGACAGTTGCTGATCAGGGAAAGGAAGCGGATGGAGAGACCAGGAAGCAACAGTCGAGAGACAATAGTACCGCCTTGGGGCAGGGTCCTGGCTCCCCCTCAAAGGATACACATGATGATGTAGGCATCTTATACACCTAAGAGAAAAGTTACACTCCCTGTGCTTCTTTTAGATATGAAGACTTTAATACTGAACTGCTTGGAGCCCCTCCTTGTCCTTCTTCCTGGCTTAACTGCACCCTAAACACAATAACCTGTAAGCTACAGATCAGGACCCTGAGCACCATTGCCTGTGGGTCAAAGACTATTAGAACATGTTTTTCAGGAACTTTCCTAGTTTGCTCTAACTTCTGATCAACACGTCCTTTGTGCAAGTACTGTTATTCGAGGCAGTAACACGCCGAGATCTCCTGACGCCCCCTTCTGTGGCTGATCCCCCAAAGAAAGAAGAATGCATGTTTGTCCCAATCCCGATTTTTATCTGTTTTATCTGTTTTTCTCCTTTTAGACTATCAAACTCCCTGCAATTCTACCCAAA
>PVHT020000230.1:16751797-16781663 GCA_004024745.2 Catagonus wagneri | reverse complement strand
TGCTCTAACTTCTGATCAACACGTCCTTTGTGCAAGTACTGTTATTCGAGGCAGTAACACGCCGAGATCTCCTGACGCCCCCTTCTGTGGCTGATCCCCCAAAGAAAGAAGAATGCATGTTTGTCCCAATCCCGATTTTTATCTGTTTTATCTGTTTTTCTCCTTTTAGACTATCAAACTCCCTGCAATTCTACCCAAAAAGAGGGCATGGTCTTTAAGGCATTAGCTTGCTGTGGCCTCCTTTACCTGGCAAAGCAATAAAAGTTATTTTTTCTCCTTCACCCCAGTCTCTGTCTCTGAATTTCTATTCAGCATTGGTGGACAGAGGCTGAGTCTCAGCAATCTACTGACACCTTTATTTTAGACTTCTGACTCCAGAACTGTAAAATAATAAATTTGTATTAATTTGTTACAGCAGCAATAGGAGATGAGTGAAGTAATCCATAACTATTATTATTATTATTTTTTTTTTTGCTTTCTGAGGCCACACCTGTAGCATATGGAAGTTCCCAGGCTAGGGGTCAAATAGGAGCTGTAGCTGCCAGCCTATGCCACAGCCATAGCAATGCTAGGATCCAAGTCACATCTGTAACTTATACCACCGCTCATGGCAACACAGGATCCTTAACCCAGTGAGATTGAACCCATATCCTCAAGTTCTTAACCTAGTGAGCCACAACCGGAACTCCTAATTATTCATTGTTGAATGAATTGAATGAATAAATGTATTAAGCAAAAAAAAAGCACAATTAAGAATGAGCCTAAAGGATTTCTGGCTTCTTGTAAATTATTTCTTCATTTACTGGGAAAATAAGAAAATAAAAAAATGGAAAGACGAGAAGACAAAAGGAAGGGACAGAGTCAGGGAGAGGGGAAGAAAAGGAGATAGACTGGCCGAGGTTGATTAATTCAACAAAGTTATTACCATGGCTGTTAGCCCCAAGCTCTTACCCTCCCCTTTCCTTGAGGGAACAGAAGCTGCAGCTGTGGATAATATTTTGCTTGGCTTATGGGAAACTTACAGAAGAGAAAAACAAGAACCCACCAGAACTGGTTAGAACTGGCCAAATCCAGGATGGTGGAAGACCTTCCTCAGGAGCCTCTGAGCCTCATTGCACGCTCACTGTAACCGATTAGCATGCTAAATGACACGCCTACCAACACCGGGACAGTTGACAACTGACATGACCACCAGAAGAAGCCATACAAGGACTGAAGAGGGGTGCTGCCCCAGTTCCCAGCAAAGTACATTCCTGCTCTGGTAAAGTAGTGACTCTTCCCCCCTCTCCTTTTCTAATTCCCTCCCCGACCCCGGCTCCTCTGTATCTATGGTATTCTACCCCTAGTCAGGCAAGAAGTTGATTTGCAAACCCAATTCCTGCTTCTCCATTCTCTGGCCAATGCATTGAGCTTATGATGTTTCAGTCTCGGGCATGGTTAGTTACTGGGCAAACCTGAATGGAAAATGAATGTTTCTACCAGGACTAGGGCCCACTGGGGTCCACGTGACCAGTTCAGTAACAATGTCTCCCATTCTGTTTTCATCATCATTCTTCTTTAAATACAATGACTGAGGAATTAAGGTGCACGCCTGCTTCCCATTATTTATTTATTTTTTATTATTATTACTGTTTTTTTTTTCTTTCCTTTTTAGGGCTGCACCCATGGCATATAGAATTTCCAGGGCTAAGGACTGAATCAGAGCTGCAGCTGCCAGCCTGCACCACAGACACATGGGATCTGAGCTATATCTGTAACCTATGCCACAGCTCAGCAAGGCCAGGGATCGAACCCGCTTCCTCATGGATACTAGTCAGGTTTGAGCTGAGCCATGATGGGAAACTTCCAATTATTTATTAATAAATTAACTTAGTATTGATGACACGAAGAATGTAAAAATACTAGAACACCTGGAAATCATATCCTTTTATTGTTTTACAGAAATTCAAACACTGTATTAATATAAACACCATGTAATATGAAATATAAAATGAAACATAAATTACATTTTATTTGTATTTTATTTTTTGGACATGGCTGTGGCATGCAGAAGTTCCTGGGCCAGGGATTGAACCCCATGCCACCTCAGTGACCCAAGCCACAGCAGTGACAACACCAGATCCTTACACCAGAGGGCTCTATATTTTATATTTTAAAGGTAAAGAGGAAATAAAATATATAAAACACTATATTATTAAATCTAACAATATCTATACCTATTACATAGATAAACTGAAATTGGAACATTTTAAAGGGCAGCTGTGTATCTATGGAAAAGATGTAGGATTTGGAATCTACGATACGGATTTAAGTTTTAGGCTCCTTTGCTAGATGAGCTAAATCAAGTCATTTGTCCTCCTCTAGGCCTCAAGGACATCATTTATAAAACAGAGTACGTAAAAATGCTTAGCCTCACAGGTTCAAATTAATGAACTGAAAACCTCTTTGCAGTATCAAGCCCTACAACAATACGAGGTCCTATGAACTTCTTTCCCTTTAAAAAATATTCACTTTCTTCATGATCACACGCAAAACCATGGAAAGTGGAGAGTGGCAAACACAGTGGTTATTTACTCAACAAACACTCATTGTTGTCATAAACCTCACCATTTTCCATCTCATCAACTTACAACACTGATGAGATTCCACATAAGGAGACCAATCACCGTTTCTCCTTTCCCATTCCCACAAATCTATCCTCATGAATTCAGAGCATATTTTTTTTTCCCCCAGAGGAAACCTTGTACAACAGAATCAGCAGTTCTCGACAATGGCTGAAGCTGTAGTCAGAATCAAGGTCAAGAGAGCACATCATAATCCATTCTAAAGCAGGCTACAAGTAATTTGCAGGACAATTTAGCACTAATTCAATGTCATTTGCTGGAGCTTTGTGTTTTCTGCTCCAGTATATTCTTGAGCCAAAGAATGAGAGGAATTCCACCCCCTCCAGATCCAGTGTTGACTTTAGACCCAGGTCCTTCACTTCTTTTTTTTTTCTTTTTTTTTGCTTTTTAGGCATATGGAGGTTCCCAGGCTAGGGGTCAAACTGGAGCTGCAGCGCCACCGCCACAGCAACATCAGGTCCGAGCCGCGTACGCGACCTACACGGCAACGCTGGATCCTTAACCCAGTGTGCGAGGCCAGGGATTGAACCTGTATCCTCATGGATGCTCGTCACATTTATTTCCGCTGAGCCACAACGGGAACTCCTAGACCCAGGTCCTTTTCCTCCAAGGCAAACTTTCTGTGTTGCCCAAGGAGAGGGCAGAAGTTGCCAGGTGAGCTCACACTCTGGCTAACTCTTCACAGGCTCCTGAAGATGAGTCGTGTCTCTGTATCACTCAGGGATCACCTACAGAATTTAAGTCTCTCTCTCTCTCTCTTTTTTCTTTTCAGGACTGCACCCAAGGCACATGGAAGCTCCCAGGTTAGGGGTCAAATTGGAGCTGCAGCTGCCAGCCTGCACCACAGCCACGACAACGCTGGGATCCACGAGCTACCTCTGCAATCTATACCACAGCTCCCAGCAAAGCCAGATCCTTAACCCACTGAGCAAGGCCAGGTATCTAACCGGCAGCCTCATGGATACTAGTTGGGTTCTTAACCAGCTGAGACACAACAGGAACTCCTGATCAACATTTTAAAATTAGGAACTTTTCACCTAAAGATCAACATTTTGAAATTAGGAACTTTTCATCTAAAGATCAAGATTCTGGCCTCTCTGGAACAGGCTGAAGATCTAACAACACCAGGTCTGGAGGACCACTTGACAATGGCTCCATAGCGGTTGCCCCATCTGGTTGGGCACATGATCTCTCATTTGCCATGGTGCTCTCATCACTTCCTACTCATCTCATATAAATGACAGACATTTGAGTCTGTGATTCCTGATCTGAGGCCACCAGAGAGAAAGAGTTAAAGAGAGGAAGACTTGGTGCTTCAAAACGATGGACCCCAAATGGTCAACAGCTGATGAAAGGGGAAATAAATTTTGGTATATATCCACACAATGGTATATTATTCAGCAATAAAATATAACCAGCTATATGTTATGACATGAAATAAATCCTGAAAACCTCCTGCTAAGTGAAAGAAGCCAGTCCCAGCTCCCATTCAGTCAGGCAGTCACAAGGGTAAACAACTGCCACACTTATAAGCATTCTGTTTTTCACTTTCAATACAGGATTCAAGAACTTATATGAAATAGTCAACATCCTATTATAAAAAGGCTTTGTGTTAGATGATATTGCCCAGCTGTAGGCTAAAATAAGTGTTCTGAGCATGTTTAAGCTAAGATAGGCTACACTATAATGTTCCCTAGATTAGGTGTATTAAATGTATTTTTGACTCATTTTTTGTTTTTGTCTGTTGTTGCTTTTTAGGGCTGCACCATGGCATATGGAAGTTCCCAGGTTAGGGGTCGAATCAGAGCTGCAGGTGCCAGCCTATACCACAGCCACAAAAATGCCAGATCCCAGCCACATCTGCGACCTACACCACAGCTCATGGCAACGCCAGATCCCGGACCCACTGAGCGAGGCCAGGGATCAAACCTGTGTCATCCTGGATGCTAGTCAGATTCATTTTCCGCTAAGCCACGACAGGAACTCCTGATTCTCTTACATTCTTGATATACTTCCAAGCAATTTCTTTTTTCTTATGATAGCTGGTTCCTGTCATTGGCAATTCATGGTCATCAATACAATCCTTAACAACAAACTGAATTTCAGAGAAGGTATTTGTTCAAGGTCAAAGAACTAGATGCCTCACCTGGAACTGGAAGTCTATATGAGTCTACAGTTCTACATAAACACACATTTGTAAAGTATAATATGTACATTCCGAGGAATATAGAGAATAGTGGAAAATAAGCATTTTCTCTCTCAGTTTTAACTGTTAATTAAACAGTCTGGGTTCACTCAAATATCTTGTGATGTTGATATTTAGGCTCCTCCAACTTCATAAGGTTTTTTACTCAGTTAAGGTTGGGCTACTTTTTGTGTCACTTAAAATTCTCAACGAAATGTAAATTTAGGTATTTATTTCCAAATTTTTCCTTGAATGAGGCAAATGAAAAAGGCTTTCAAACATTTATCATGTTTATATTCAAGGTAGTATTTTTAGAGTCAGGATATTAGAAAAACGTCATCTCTCCCTAAGTGGTCCCAGCAACTGCTGTGGTTCCAGCAGTTCCAGTGTCCTGTTACTAAAAATGTGCAAAATGATCTGGAAATGCAGATACTGCTATGTAACACATTCGGTTCTAATAGAATAGAACTAGCATCCATGGTACACTATGTTCTGAAAGTCAACACACACTATGAGTAACCAAAAGAAGCACACAGTCTGAGGGAAAATTATTTCCCTACTGTATTATAAAGTACACACACACACACACACAGGCACAGAACAAGTGATAACCTCTGAAAAGACAGACCTTAGGTACCTATTACCTCCTACCTGGGATCGAAGGACTTAGATACCACCCATAGGTAGTAATGAGAATTCAAGTGAAGGTGTGATGCTTTTTTTCTGCTTATAATAATCGTTATCAGATCTGTTTTCAAAGATTTGATGGCCATCTTTTCAATTCCCCAGGTCACTGAAAAGAGCTCAATCATGAGCTCACGTAACTGCTCTGAACTCATCTCCTACTAAAAGGAGAGTAACTTCACTTTATAAAGAAGGGATATGATGAGGAGTAGCTAAGCAATGAGAACCCGCTGTATAGCGCAGGGAACTCTATCTAGTCACTTGTGATGGAACATGATGGAGGATAATGTGAGTCACATATATATGGCTGGGTCACTCTGTTGTAACACAGACATTGACTGAACAATGTAAATCAATGATAATAGAAAAAATAAAAACCTAACAAAATAAAGTAAAATAAAATGTTACTGGAAACCCCCCCCCAAAAAAAAAGAAGGGTTATAAAGGATATTATCCTTAACGAGAAGGAGGAATAAGGCCTTCCTAAGTCATAGGTAAGTGTTATCTCTTAGCAAGAGGGCAGTGAAGAAAAGTTCTAAAAACTCCAGTAGGTCCAATAAGAGTTAACAAGAAGAGGGAGGCAGGACTCAGACATTTCAGGGTGTGATCAAGTTGGGATAAATACCTAAGCTGAACTTCAGCCTTCCTCTTGATAAGGAGCCAAGCCAACTACAATAATCTTGCCTCTAATTCTTCTTCTTGCACCAGTGCTGGCAGCTGTGTGCAAACCCTCAGAATAGACTGAATGCCCATGGGGTTATGCAACTGCACATTAGTTTTTGTGTGGATGGAGTTCCATCACAATCACTTGTTTCATCCAAAGTGAGAATGAGACTGGAGAGAGGTGCTGCGCCTATGGTTATTCAGTGTCCTCTCACCACCATAGACACACGTATTCGCCAAGTCACCTGCACCCCAGAAATGGCTGCATTCATGTCAAAGTTACTCCGATTTTTCTCTATTTTTTTTTTCTTTCTTTCTGATCTTGAAGGAGAAAGAAGGATTGGAAGGTCAGGCTGCTTCGGGCTTCCCTGAAAATAATATAAAACATGTAGCAAGACAGAGACCAACACACATACCATTTCAGAGACAGAAAGTCATAAGGAGAAAAAAAGACCCAGAAAGATACAGAAAATAATCAGGAAGGGCTGAGTCCTGGTGAGCAGGAAATGGAAGCTTGTCCAATCCAATAACATAGAAAGCAGAACCAAGTTGTGAAGTGCAAGCTAATACTTAAATTCTTTTTTGGGAGGGGTGGGGGCTGCACCTGTGGCATAAGGAAGTTCCCAGGCCAGGGGTCGAACTGGAGACGCAGCTGCTGGCCTCCACCACAGCCATAGCTACGTGGGATCCGAGTTTTGTCTGTGACCTACACTATAGCTCACAGCAATGCCGGATCCTTAACCCACTAAGGTGGGGCCAGGGATTGAACCTACGTCCTCATGGATACTAGTCAGGTTTGCAACAGCCACAACAGGAACTCCCCTTAAATTCTTAATCAAGCAGAGCACTCAGATGTATTCTAGAGATCAACCTGATTAAGCTCCCATTCAAAGCAGAATTTTTCTTTACAAATCTGGGCCAGCCATCCAGCCTGTCTTGCTTGAATGCTGTTTATGACAGGAAATGCACCAATTAATGAGGAAGCTTATTTTGAGCCAATTCCATGTTAGAAGTTTCATCTCCCCATTCAGTTAACATTATTTAGGCTATTTTCACTGTTCAATTGCCTAAGTAAAAAAGCACATCCAAATATAAAAGTGTCTCTCAAACTGTAGTACAGATGTAAGTCACCCTTAAGGGCTGGTAGAAATGTGAATTCTCAGATCTCACCAAATCTGACTCTTGGGGGTGGGCCCCAAGAATCTGCATTTTCTGTTTTTTTTTTTTTTTCTTTTATGGCTGAACTCACAGCATATGCAAGTTCCCAGGTCAGGGACTGAATCAGAGCTGCAGTTGCAACCTACGCTGCAGCTGTGGCGACAGCTGGATCCTTTAACCCACTGCACTGGGCCAGGGATTAAACCTACACCTTTACAGTGACCCAAGCCGTTGCAGACAGATTCTTAACCTGATGCACCACAGAAAGAACTCCAGAATCTACATTTTTATTAAGCATATCATGTGATTCTGATACAGGGTTATGTTGAAAAACAGTGCTATGAAGTATCCACCGGGATTTTTTTGTACCAAAAATTAGTTTAAGTGCTCATCAACCTATTAATATTATAATAATACATTCTATGGCATTGAGCATTAACATCCTTGAATATAAGAGGGAGGCTGATATTTCAGATTTTTATAAATATCACTTGCCTGCAGTCTATTTCATTTTTAGAGCCAGATTTTACTATCTTCTAGACTTCAAAATTAATACCAACAATGTATAAAATGCTAAGTTTAGAACTTTTATCACAGATAATATCCAAGTTGCTCAAAAGACAATACCGAAAATAACAAACCCTGCTACCATGTTACCACACATACTTTTAAAGACATATTCATAAGCCACCAATTTCAACTCTCAACAGAGCAGATACATACCACAACCAGCCCTGCTGAGAATGAAGCTTGACGCTTTTCTAAATTAATTATTTTTAATTTTTTTTCCTTTTAAGGGCTGCACCTGAGGCATATGGAGGTTCCCAGGCAAGGGGTCAAATTGGAGCTGTAGCTGCTGGCCTACACTATAGCCACAGCAACGCCAGATCCGAGCCGTGACTTTGAACTACACCACAGCTCACAGTAACACTGAATCCTTAACCCACTGAGCAAGGCCAGGGATCGAACCCGCATCCTCATGGTTACTAGTTGGATTCATTTCCACTGTATCACAAGGGGAACTCACAAACTTGAGACTTTTTGACAGCCAAAGTATCAAAAACAAAAGGCGGCTGAGGGTAAATGATTAAAGCCCTGAGTAGATTTAGAAATATTTGAAAGTTGTTGAAGTTTAGAAAAAAAAAAAAGATATATATTTTGAAATCTGAAATCAAGAGTTTAGAAAGAAAAGGAGTATATTTTGATTCCTCTTATTTCTTTAAAACTCGTTGCTCCAAATCATACACCATGGCTTTCATAATCTGATATGAGACTGTGAAAGTAATAACATAAACATTTAAACAGAATACTGTCTTTTCTTTTTTGGCTGTGTCTGAGATATGCAGAAATTCCCAAGACAGGGATCAAACCTGAGCCACAGCAGTGACAATGCTGAATCCTTAACTGCTAGGCCACCAAGGAAGTCTATTTTTTTTTTTTTTTTTGTCTTTTTAGGGCCACACCTGTGACATATGGAGATTCCCGGACTAGGGGTCAAATCAGAGCTACAGTTGCTGGCCTACACCGCAGTCACAGCAATGCCAGATCTGAGCTGTGTCTGTGACCTACACCACAGCTCACGGCAATGCCAGATCCTTAACCCACTGAGCGAGGCCAGGGATGGAGCTCGAATCCTCATGGACACTAGTCTGGATACTAATTACCTTCTTATGGATGATTTTTTCTTTTGTTATCCACACCTGGGAAAGCCTAGACATTTGACCCAAAAACCTGGACCACTTCTCAGGTTACAACTTGCCAGTCAACATGGATAGTGCTCTAATCACTAACAGGACCACCTAATATTTTCCCAAAGTTCTTTTTTTTTTCTTTTTTAAGGGCTGCACCCGTGGCATATGGAAGTTCCCTGGCTAGGGGGTCAAATCACAGCTGCAGCTGCCAGTGTACACCACAGCCACAGCAATGCCAGATCCAAGATGCATCTACAACCTACACCACAGCTCACAGCAACGCCGGATCAGTAACCCACTGATCGAGGTCCAGGGGTCGAACCTGCGTCCTCATGGATCCTAGTCAGATTTGTTTCCACTGCACCATGATGGGAACCCCCCCACACTGAATTTCTTAAGAACACTGCATTTTGTTTTTCCTCCTACCATCCTTGAAAATGGAATAATGCTCTCTTCTTCATCATCATCGTCATCATCATCATCACCAGGGAATAAAATGACTGAGAGTGCTAAGGGGGCATATTTTTACTCTTTTATGAGTAACTCAGCGGTAACAAATCTGCCTAGTATCTGTGAGGACGTGGGTTAGATCCCTGGCCTCACTCAGTGGGTTGAGGGTCTGGCACTGTCATGAGCTGTGATATAGGCCCGCAGCTACAGTTCCAGTTTGACCCCTAGCCTGGAACTTCCATATGCTGCAGGTGGGGCCCTAAAAAGAATAACTCGGGCTGATCTTTACATCTAGGCTAGATCTGGCAGGTCCTACTGTCTTCAACCAAGGTTTAACCAAGTTTATCTATAACTCTTCTGCCTCAGTGAGCTGAATAATAATGATTCCTGGATGGAGATTTTAAAGCCTCGGGAGGAAGGACATAACACCAATAAAGGCTTGTATACTTGCCCTTAGCAACAATGCTGCACGTAATTCAGCCAGCAAACTCCCCCGACCACACCATTTGTCACGGCGATTACATCACTTCATCTGTGCCTTTAACTGGCATTACCGATTCCACTCACATTCCTTTTTTGTTGTTGCAGTCTTTGCTGCACAATAGAAACAGGACAGCAGAAGATTCAACATACCATCTGCCTTCTGTAGGTGGGTGAGAATGTTAGCGTCAGGTGACTAACACAGCATGCGTGTTACCGTGTTCTATGGCAGGCAGCCTTCACTTGTCTATAAAGCTTGGCTTACTCACAATGAAAATAGACTTCTTAAGAAGTGCATTCCCAGGGATATGCTCATGCTCTCCTTCCTTTTCCTCCCCAGTGAGGATTTTCCCAAGGGTAAGTTAATTATACAGTAATGGAGAAGGCACTGGACTGGAGATAGGGGATAAGTTCTGGTCTCAGCTCTGCACCCAAGGAGCTGAATCACTTTGAACATGCTGCCTCACTCCTCCAGGCATTAGTTCTACATCTGATCAACTGGGCTGGCAAAAAAAAAAAAAAAGTACATTTATTAAAGAATTATTTTGTTTGTTTTTTTTAGGGCTGCACCTGCAGCATATGGAAGTTCCCAGGCTAGCAGCTGAATTGGATCCTCAGGTGCCAGCCACAGCCACAGCAACTCCGGATCTGAGCCATGTCTGCGACCTACACCATAGCTCTTGGCAATGCCAGATTCCTAACCCATCGGAGGCCAGGGATCGAATCCACATCCTCATGGATATTAATTGGATTTGTTACTGCTGTGCCACTGCAGGAACCCCTATTAGAGAGTTTTAAAGCATTTTTAGGAGTTCCCTTGTGGCTCAGCAGGTTAAGGATCCAGTGTTGTCACTGCAGTGGCTTGGGTCACTGCTGTGGCACGGGTTTGATTCTTGGCACAGGAACTTCTGCATGCCAAGGGCTCATCCAAAAAAAAAAAAAAAAAACCAACCAAACAAAAAAACACCATTCGGCTTGAAAATTCAATAAGAAAAAATAACTTCCATTAATTAGCAATTGAACAACTACTTACTATGAATAACAACTTTAGTTTACTGGTTACTTAGGTGCCAAGAACTAGGCCAGGAGTTTGGCTATATTTGCAAAAGAGACATTATTTTTAGACATGTGAACTGAAGTTTTGAAGAGTACAAATCAAGATGAGTCTCTCACCTGTACTTAAGTGTTTTTGATATAGAAATAACAACAGCAAAAAAGGTCTAAATGATGTATTATAAAGCAATATTCTATTATTATAGTCTATAAGGTGTTATAGTATTAGTACAGTTATATAGACCAATGTAACAGAATTGAAAGTGTAGAAACTGTACCCCACACATGAACAGCTGACTTATGACAAAGGCAGTAATCCAGAAAAGGACATTTTATTTTATTTTGTCTTTTTAGGGCTGCACCTGCGGCATATGGAGGTTCCCAGGCTAGGGGTCTAATCGGAGCTACAGCTGCCGGCCTTCGCCACAGTCACAGCAATGTCAGATCTGAGCGTGTCTGAGACCTGCATCACAGCTTGTGACAACTCTGGATCCTTAACCCACTGAGTGAGGCCAGGGATCGGAACTTCATCCTCAAGGAAGCTAGTCAGATTCGTTTCCACTGAGTCAAGACGGGAACTCCAGAAAAGGACATTTTATGATGATAATAGTCTCAATCCATTAGGAAGATATAAAAATTATAAACATAGATATCTAACAAATGTACATACCAAACATATATGCCTAACCAAAAAAGCCCCAAAATACATAAACCAAAATTCACAGAATTCAAGGGATAAACAGATGGTTCAATAATATTTGGAGACTATTCTGCTCTGCTTTCAATAAAGGATAGAATAATTAGTCAGAAGGTCACTGTGATTAAATGTAATATATACCCAAAACCTATGACCCAACATTTCCACTCCTAGATTTGTATCTAATATTATGATTGCTATATAATTAGTTTAAATAAATTTTAGAAGTAGACAACTGATCCATGGTCTTAAAATTTCTGTGGAGTAGTTTCACTAATACTTATAATAATTTGAGACATGCATAAATAATTTGTGCATAATTTTTTTTTTCTTTTTAGGGCTGCACCCGTGGCTTATGGAGGTTCCCAGACTAGGGGTCTAATCAGAGCTGCAGCTGCCGGCCCATACCACAGCCACAGCAATGCAAGATCAGAAACCGCATCTGCGACCTACACCACAGCTCACGGCAATGCTGGATTCTTAACCCCCAGAGCGAGGCCAGGGATTGAACCCACAAGCTCACGGTTCCTAGTCAGATTCGTTTCTGCTGAGCCACGATGGGAACTCCTGGGCATAAATTTTCTGTACAGTGCAATAAAAGTTTTTTAATTTCCATTTTTAGGTTTTTTTTTTTTTATTTTTTAGGTGACACAGACAGCACGTGGAAGTTCCTGGGCCAGGGATCAAACCCATGCCACCGCAGTGACCCAAGCTGCTGCAGTGACAATGCCAGCTCCTTAACCTTCTACACCACAGGGGAACTCCTCAGTTTTGTAATTTAATAGTTATGTGACTTTAGTCAAGTTACAAAGCCTCCAGGTTACACTTTATTCATCTGTAAAACGGGGATCATGTTTATTATGAGGCTCAAATATGATTAAGTACTAAGCCCAGTGTTTAATACCAGCAAATGTTAAATAAATATTTGTTTTTCTCTTCTATCCCTCTTCCTGCACAATCTCTCCCTCTGGAACAATCCGATGAATGCAGGTTGTTGAAAGGGAGATAAGCCATTGCACAGGTCCATACCCAAGAAAGCCAGTTAGGGTTTTGGTTTGGGAAATGGAAATAGATGTCAAATTGGAGTTATATATTCATATCAAAATTTTTATTTTATTTTATTTTTTATGATTTTTATTTATTTTTTAAAAATTTTAGGAGTTCTCTTGTTTAGTGTGGCAGTTTATACATCTGGTGTTATCACCCTAAAAGCTTGGGTCACTGCTGTAGAGCAGGTTTTGATCTCTGGGCTCCAGTACTTCCACATGCTGCAGGAGCAGCCAAAGGAAAAAATGTTTCCTGTTTAAGCACAGTTGATTTACAATATTATGTTAGTTTCAGGTATACAGCAAAGTGATTCAGTTATACATATGTCCATTATTTTTCAGTTTTTTCCCATATAGGTTATTATAGAATATTGAGTAGAGTTCCTTGTGCTATACAGTAGGTCCTTGTTAATTATTTATTTTATATATAGTAGGGTGTGTGTGTTAATCCCAGACTCCTAATTTATCCCTCCCCCTCCATGTTTCTGCTTCAGAACCATTTCTTTTCAAAGTCTGTGAGTCTGTTTCTGTTTTGTAAATAAGTTCATTTGTATCATTTTTAAAAATTAGATTCCACATATAATTGATATCATACGATATTTTCCATTTCTGTCTGACTTACTTCACTTTGTATGATGATATCTAAGTCCATCCAGGTTACTGCAAATAGCAGTATTTTGTTCTATTTTAATGGCTAAGTAATATTCCATTATATATATCAAAACATTTAAAAAACACATAAAAAACAATAGAGGGTGATGAGAGAATTTTTCACAATCCGAGGGAACCCCATGAGGATAGAAAATCAGAAGCCACAGTAAATAATCAGCAGAATTTTACAATAAACAGATTAATAGAATTTGGTTAAAGAATCTCTGGTTTTATTCATAAGATATTCACTTTAACAAAGTTCCTTCAGGACTGACATAGTCATACAGTATAACTAGACTCGAGGATGGTCCTTGAACCAAATATTAGAGACATAACGCTGAGTCACGATTTGTTAGTTACATCCATAGAATAAGTTCCTTACACCTAAAAAACGCTTGATTTTTACAAACACGTTCACAGTCAACAAGGATACTACTTAGGAGTTTTGGACATTTCTATAGTAAATAATTTGTGTCTGTGTTTATTGCATAACTGCCCTGACAGCCGAATAGTGTTCTGGGGGAAAAAAAGAAAAAAGAAAATTTGCAGCTGTATGCTCAGTTCCATAAATCTCTCCACCAAATATGCAACTGGCTAGAGAGAGACTGGTGTGGGCGGAGGCAGAGAGCCAGTTCTTGGATAAACACAGCATTTGCTCTCCAGAGAATTATAGTCTTCTAAACTTTATGCATTTTAAGCATGCTATATGGCTATGTGGTGTTCCCAAAGAACAGACTGCACAATTAGCCTTGAAGAAAAGCCAACTGTGCGTAAGAGTGACTTTTCCCACTAACACAATGCAACAAAAAGAAACGCAAAAGAATTTTTGTTTCAAATTGAGAAACTCAAAGTGCCTGCTGAATTCAACAGAATCAGCGCCCTTGCAGCCCAAATCAGCCAAAGGTCTCTTTCAGATTCAGGCTCACCCTTGATCCACTTTGTGTAGCTGGGAGTCGGGGTGGGGTCAGTTAAGGAAGGGGGTGGGGCTTGTGGTTGCACCTAAGGGTGGGAGAGATGTGAGGAACCCGGATTCAGTCCACAGAACTTGGATTCCCAAAGTTAGAATGCAAATCTGCCTTCCTGGCGATTCTCTCTAGAGACGTGGCTTAGGCTGGGCAGAGGATCTGTGGCCATCCTTGATGGTTCGGTTACCTCCCGACTAGTAGCTCATGATCATGTCCAAGGTCTGCTTGGGCTAAGGACAGACAGCACGCTCTTGACCTGGTGGTTTCCCAAGGCTATAAGAAGTGTTCGGGCACTGAAGAGAAGCAACACCAGCGCTTACAACCACAAGATTCCTTGAACTTTCTTTTCTAGTGAAGGAAAGGAATCTGTCACCTGGGAGCTTTTTTACCGCAGGGGACATGCAAATTATCACTGCTACCCATTCCCCCCACACGAAGTTGGCTGACCCTGTGGATACAGAAAGTTCCTTAGAATTCCCCGTGTTTTCAGGCTGGGGCTCCCAACAGCAGGAGATCCTCTCTGACCACGTGTTATTAACTCCCACAGGAACTGACGCCCGAAAGGAAGGAGGCTCCAGAAGGTCAGACTTCCTCCCTGACCCCAAATTCTTTCCCCGGCAAGGAACTTTTACTCCATTAGCTGTTTGCCCTGAGAATGTCTCTTATTAGCTGCTTTTAAAATCCAGAAATTATTAGGCTTTTTTTCTGGATCACACTAAAATTCAAAGTTAATATCCCCAAATTTTCAAAGACAGATCACTCAACAAGATAGAGTACACTCTGGCTTATTCACCAAGCAATTACATGCAAATTATAACTTTGTTTTCGCAAATGCAATGTGATTTTCATATTTTAATCATAAGTGGGGGGGGGTATGTTGTGTGTTGATGACATTTTCTAGCTTTTAAAGGTGAGCCAAAGCCTTGATCCCCTTATTCCGCCTCTAAGGTGGTGCTGCTCTGATGTGGGTGAAGATCAAAATATGTGTGTGCAAGTTCCCATGGTGGCTCAGCGGATTAAGAACCCAGCATTGTCTTCATGAGGATGCGGGTTTGATCCCTGGCCTCTCTCAGTGGGTTAAGGATCTAGCATTGCCACAAGCTGCGGTGTAGATGGAAGATTCATCTTGGATCCTGCATTGCTGTGGCTGTGGTGCAGGCCTTAGCTGCAGCTCTGATTCAACTCCTAGCCCGGGAGCTTCCATATGTTGCAGGTGTGGCCCTGAAAAGGAAAAGAAAAATGTGTGCGTGTGTCTGTGTGTCTGTGTGTGTGTCTGTATACATGCATTTTGTGGAGATACACAGGCCACCATCTAGATGGTGGCGTTTTGTTGAGAAAAATAAAAGGATTATATAAAGGACTGAGCATGGCTTTTGGGATATGATTTCTGGGCCAAGAACCTTAGACATTCTTTGCTAAGACGAATGGGACCTGAGTGCCCCAGGGGAGGTACCCTTGTAGTTTCCTCTCTAGAACCCCTTCCTTAATCTATGGGTACCTGGAGCTGTACTCAGGACCAAGCAATTTGCAGGCCAAAGAAAGTGGCTGCAAAGCAGGCTCCTTAGGACTGTCTCCGTTCAAGAATTTGTGCTGAAGGATCAAGAGAGCTGCACACTGACTTGGCTGAAGACTGGGGGAGTAAGGCCTTTCTTCTACCTCTCAGCTCCCGCAGTCTAGCAATAAAAGGTAGGCAGGGCCCAACCTGTCTGTCGTATTCTGGATCATGTCACCTTTAGGAGCCTGGCACACCAGTCCCAGAGAATGAGTAGACTTGAAGACTGGGGTTCCCTTTAATATCTCCAATCCTAGAGAAACATCTAACCCCTGGCAGAATTGACAATACATTTTGCCAAGGTTAGCCAGATGGAGAAACCAAGGACCAGAAGAGTAAAATCATTTGAACATACTGGAAGAGCACTAGGATATAATGGAAAGATCAAAGGTCCTGAAGCCAGACAGACCTGGGCTAGCCTGGCTTTTGGTCCTGTCATTTAGCTGTACAACCAGAGGCTCACACTTTTTCATCCTCAACCGTAAGACATAGCTAATAACCAGCTCATAAGGTTGTGACAAAGATTAGAGGAGATAATACATATTAAGCAACTAGCATAGCACCCAGCCATGATGTCCAACAAAAACTGGTTCCTTTTTCCCTCCATCCCTATAGAACATACCAGATGTTATTACATGAAGTTCTCTACCCACCAGATCAGCTCTCAGGCCTGTGAATGTTTATTTCTAATGCTAATCCACCAGATTCTTAGCCAGGACCAAACTTTTTTTTGCTAAGCTTGTATGCAAGAAAGCGGTTATTGGCTAACCCTGAAAAGATGACTTCCATCCTGGGCATTCAAAACTGCTTCCAGGAAAGTTTTCCAGATGGCTACATTCGGCCTGGTCAGTGTTCTTCTGTCTTTTTTACAGAGCAGCTGAAATAAGCCATGCTGCGCATACAACTAGAGTTTGTGAGAATCAGTTCTTTTTAGAAGTTTGGAGCAAAAAGACCAAAAAGAGGACTCCTATCTTAAACACGTCATCCGTTTTGGGTTCCTGCCTCAAGGAGCCAGAGAGTTTCTGCTTACAGAGACAATGGCGAAAGTAATCTCCTTCCAAATATATGTAATAAAGTTCTTTACCAGTTTCCTATCCCAGAACTTCTAGGAAAGAAAGTTAGGGTCACTCAACCAGGAATAAAGATTTGGGAATCATAAACAACCGAGGTGCTTGCTGAGGGTCCAGAGAATATGAAATGAGTAGTAAAAAAAACAAAAGGGACGTTATTAATACACATGCAGAGATGTTGATGGATAACATTTTGTTCTTAGTTGCCCTTGAGGTGAGAGAGAAATGCGGCAAGGCTGGCAGTTTCCAGCTCATCCTGGCTCCTGCCCAACTGCCAGCCCTGCTAACAAGAAGGAATCTCATGCCCACCACCAGACCCTCTAAAAGAAATGTGAGAAGGAACCGGGCTTGAGACTGAGGATAAAAGAGCCAGAACTCGAGTTACAGCGGCGGGGATCTAAGGGAGGCATAAAGATGGAAGCTGACTTCACAGACAACGCTGAAAGGTCTGAGGGAGGGGGCTGAGGAGGAAGGAGAAGCAGGTTTAGGGCAAAGATGAGCAGGGACCTGGAAACGTGGCCTGAGTGTGGCCATGCTGACGAGACATACTGGCCCTGGTGTCCAGGATGAGATGGCAAACAGGCCTGGAGCCCTGAGCGAGCTTGGGCTCAAGAGCCCACGCTGGGAGCCACGGACACGGGGGCGATGGGCGAAGCAGTAGGGGAGGTTCGTGGAATCATTACTGCAAAGTGGAGCGATTAATTATACAGAAACATGCCCCGCCGCCCACCCTGGCGATACCTCCCTGCCTGTATCTTATTTCCACAGGATCGGAAGCTCCTGAAGGGAATGACCTTGGACTCTCCACAGAGTCTGAGATGCATAAGCCATGCTCCGCACGTGGACCCAACATTCCCGGATGCCGCTTACCCAGACACGGGCAGCCCTGCTCCTCCGCCTCCCCTGTCCCAGCCACGGCGGGAGGCAGTCACGCCACCTCTGGGCCTACAAAGACACGGTCTGTGCCTGGTCCTGACTGCTCGGGCCCTGCGAAGTGGAACTTGATCTCATCGACCCCAGCTGTGGGTACAGGCGGGCGGCCACCCGGCCCAGAACACAGTGCAGTGAGGGTACTGTGGTCCCACTGTCGTAAAACAGCTGGTCACACATGGCCTGAGACAAAGGCGGCTTTCTCCTCCAAGAGGCGGAGGGGCTCTGTGGGCCCTCCTTATGCAGATGGCTGGCTTTCTGCACCCCCAGCATGAGGGCCCCATTTAAAACCTTGCTCCGGGAAATTTTCAGCACTCAGCACAAACTTTGGCCAAATCTGGATGGCTACAGGTCTAGGCGGGAGGCGAAGCTGGGATTGGGGTGGAAAGTAAACATTTTCTCTTCAGCAGAGAAACATCCATCACTTAAAACCAAATACCCAAAGCATATTTGAATTAATAGGAAATTAACCTCCTTAGACCACTGGGACGGTATGCGGTGTATTTTCTTTCTCTTCTAAGGAGTTCCCATCATGGTTCAGTGGTTAACGAATCCGACTAGGATCCATGAGGACGCAGGTTCGATCCCTGGCCTCGCTCAGTGGGTTAAGGCTCCAGCGTTGCCAGAAGCTGTGGTGTAGGTTGCAGACACAGCTGGGATCTGGCGTTGCTGTGGCTGTGGTGTAGGCCAGCAGCTATAGCTCTGATTTGACCCTAGCCTGGGAACCTCCATATGCCGCAGGTGTGGCCCTAAAAAGCAAAATAAGTAAATAAATAAAAATAAAAAAGCACATGCTGTTCAGAGTGAACAGGACACAGTGGCACCTGCCCCAACTGCAAGACCACAGCTGTTCACTGGCAGCCTCACCGCCCGAGAGGCCGAAATCCCATCGCTACCTATGGGACACGCACAAGAGCTGTGTTTTACACTGGCGGTCAGCGGAAGCCGGGCTTCCTGAATGCCACAGGGCACAGCTGTAAGGATTCAGTGGCTAAGATGAGCACGGGAGCAGAGTGGGCTCATACACAGTGTTACTGAGGTTTGGGGGCTGCCGGGTTGCCCGCTTTGCTCTGGGCAAATTCTGATATCAAGCAGACAGAGTTCAGGTATTTCCAAATGTACTTGTAACTGAGACGCTGCAAGCAAACACCTCAATGCCAAAAGCACACCCTCCAAATGCCTCCACAATGTGTTTCAAAGACGGACCACAGAACCCTGCCTTCCGTTTGAATCTGAGGCATGAAAATCAGCATAGCCGTTCAGCGAACACGAACACGATGAAAGGATTATGCAACACTGTAACCATCTTTTTTTTTTTTTTTTTCCTTTAGGGCTACACCCAAGGCATATGGAAGTTTCCAGGCTAGGGCTCAAATCAGAGCTGCAGCTGCCGCGCCACAGCAAGACCAGATCTGAGCTGTATCTGCAACCTAAGCCGCGGCTGGTGGCAACGCTGCAACCGACGTCCTCATTGGACACTATGTTGGGTTCTTAACCTGCTCAGCCACAGTGGGAACTCTCTGAGTCCATCTTTTAAGAGGTCTCGGATAGTATTCCTCACTCGTGGCTGCTGCACGTTAAAATCACCTGGGAGTTTCTGAAACGTGCCGACGTCTGAACCTCACTCCAGACCAACTGAGTCCCTCCCCTTGGGACTCTGTAGGGATTTCCCAGGCGATTGTGAAATTTCAGAAATTTCAGTGAAGGTTCAGAAACACTGATCTGGGCATTCATTCAAGGACCTTCGCGTTCCCGCGCAGGCTTGCTTTAAATAAGCGGATTATTTGCCAGCCCAGTCCCCCAAAGTGGAATTCACGGCACGAGAAGGGCTGGAATTCCCTTTTCACTTGTGTCTGAACAACTTACTTGGGTCCCTGGTGTTCTTACATGTAAAATGGAGCTGATAGTACTTACTCAGCTCTATTTCAGGAAGTTATGAGAAATCAAATACTCTCTGACACATGTTTTACAAAAGTAAGGCATTTTCATTATTACCACGAAAAACAGTCGAAGGTAATGTAAACTCATATAAAACAGACCATATCATATTAGTTACTGAAATGGTTGTGATAGCAGGGGTGGGGCAGAGAAGGGATGGAAATAATATACCCCCTGGGCCAAGCATTCATGCTGATCTATTACAAGAGTGCTCAGATCCTGGTTCTGGGTATCTTTCTTAACCCCAAATAAGTCATTTCACTTCTGTGGGCTTTATTTTCTTTCTTTTCTTTAAGTTGATTGAACTATAATTAATTTACAAGGCTGTGGTAATTTCTGCTGTACAACAAAGTGACCCAGTCATACACATACACCTGTCCATTGTCTCGCAGATTCTTTTCCCACGTAGAGTGACAGAGAATACGAGGGGGTAGAGGTCTCTGTGCTCTACAGCAGATTCCCATTGACCAGTCATTCTATATATCTCAGGGTACATATGCCAATCCCAAACCCCCCGTCTATCCCACCCCCAACCTAGGCTTTATTTTCTTTACCCATAAAGTGAGGAGGTTAGAGATTTGTATCGTGGGGAACAGAACCCAAGAGAGAGTCCATCTTTTTTCTTTGGATGCTCAAAGAGGCCTATGACCCCTAATTAACATTAACAACCAGCAGAATCTTTCTGGCTCTAAGTTTCTGATTATTGGTAGTAGGAATCCAATGACATTTATATGCATGGTAGATTTCAAACACATTTCGTTCGTAAATTTGCTCAATGCAAAATCCTGGAAAAGATCCAAGAATAAAACCTAGTCAATACCCATTAAAGGTTGTGAATGGTTTCTTTCATCTCCCCCAAATTAAACTAGTTTGGAAGTGATGTCCAAAGACTGGCAATCTATACTGGCCCAGAGTGGTCCTGCAGTGATCAGAGCATCCTGGGTGCCTGCTGGTTTGGAGGTCACCTCTAGATCCTGCACTCTGGTTCCACAGCAGCACTGGCGGCAGGAGTGGGAACACAGGGGATGAAGGATAAACGGAACAGAGAGTGAAGACTTAGGGCCAAGGGGTTCAAGTCTGAAGACAGGACTCAGAATAAAAACTTGAACCAGAATAAGGAAAAAACAGATACTCAAGCCCTGAGTGAGACAAGCTATCTAACGATGCTCATCCCTAATGTTGTTTGAGGCTATGATCACATCATCAGGATCTACACTGGGTGTCTTGAGACACTAGGGTCCTTGCTTTCAGACTCCTGACCAATAGAAAATATTCATTCAGGAGCCCAGCTTAACTGCTGAGTATCATATTACATCCCAAAGATGAAGAGATCTGGGCCGCTCAAATCCTTGGCCTGGAGAAAGCTCAGAGACAAGGACACATTCCTTCTAGCTTTCCAAGCTCAATCCTTTATTTTCAAGTATTTTATTGATCTGAATTTCTTAACTCACAAGAATGCCATCTATCAGTGTCATGTTCTTGGAGGACATAGTTATACAACAGGAGCCAAGGCAGAGAGGACCCAAATGCAATATTACCCTTCTGTCTACGGCATTGTCTAAACCCCTTTGAGATGTGAAAGATAATGAGTTATGAGAAGAAGATTCTAGGAGGAGAAAAAAGCAAGTTCAAAAGCCCTCTGGAGAGAAAGCGCTCACTGACTTGAGGAGCTAAAAGGTGGTACAGAGGCGAGCAAAGAGGAGGGAGGCAAGAAGAGATGACTGAAAGACAAGGAGAGATCAGATCATGCAGGATTGTGAGTCCAAGGTAATGCTTTTAGGTTTTATCTTAACTGCAATGAGAAACCAATAAAGGATCTCAAACCTGAGTTTCTTCAGCTGCTAGGTAGGGAATGGATTTTTTTTTTTCTCCTTGAAATTATTTATTAACTTAGATAATGGATTATAAGGCTGCAAGAGTAGATGTAAGGAGACCAGTTAGAGCCTTAGGAGTCCTGGTGAGAGAAGACAGTACTTCTGGTTTAGGGAAATAAAGAAAAACAGATGCATTTGAGATACATGTTGGAAGCATCCTGAATTGGAGCAAGAAGAAAAAAGCAAGCATGACTTCTAGGTTTCTGGCCTGAGCAACTGGGAGGATGGTAATGTTATTTACTGAGATGGAAGAGACTGGAGGAGGGACAGGAATGTGCAAAACAAAGCATTCAATCAACTCAACATCCAGAATTCCTGTTCCAGTGGCCAGACCTTCTGCCAAACGACTGTTTTCCCATTTTGCTGTCCATCATTTCATTTTCTCTCACAGGCTCTCCTCTGAGAATTGTAAGTTGTAACTGCAATGCCAGCCATATCTGACTTTCTCTGGCAGAAAAAATAAAATGATGGGTGATAAACTAAGAGACTCTGAAGCCAACAGCAAGTGGCAGACTCAGCACATGACTTGGGAGTCTTCATCCTGGAATTTTGAAAACGAATGAAATGCGCAAACTTAAAAAAGTCTGTATCTGAGACCCCAAGTCTTGCACCCAGTCGTGTTCCTGCTGAAAATACATATCACAGTTTATGATTTAGTATTTGAATGAATAATTAATATTGGCCTCATCACTAGACCTGAAGTTCCATGAGGGCCTCACTTGATTTGCTCACCAGTGGATCCCACGAGTCACCGTATGCAGTAGGCACTCAATAAATATTAGTCGAAGGATGTCTGTACAGCTTTTTCTGTTCAATAACAGAAACTATTAGTTGTCCTTCAGTATCCACTGTCCCCATGCTCTTTACTAATAGAAACTTTTTTTTTCTGGACATGGCTACTAATTTAGTTTCCTTGGGCTACCATAACAAAATACCAAAAACCAGGTGAATTAAAACCACAGACATTCATTGTCTCATAGTTCTGGAAGTAGGAAATGAAGGTAAGAGTATGGCCATGCTCTTTCTCTAGGGGAGAATCTTTCCTAGTATCCTCTAGTGTCTGGTGTTTGCTGGCAGTCCTTGTATTCCTTGATGTATGGCTCTATCACTCCAATCATATTGCCATCTTCTCCACGTGTGTCTTCATATTATCTTTCTTCTGTGCTGATCTGTCCCTACATCTAAATATCCACCCCCCCTTTTTTTAATAAAGAGACCAGTCATACTGCATTAAGAAACAACTTCAATGCTTTGTTAATGACTGCATCTTAACTAGATTACCTCTGTCAAGACCCCACTTCCAAGTGAGGTTACATTCTCAGGTACTGGAGATTAGGACTTCAACATATATTTGGGGAGGACATGATTCAACCCCTAAGAGTCACCCAGAATAAACTCAACATTTCCCAGATTCTGTTGTGTCAAAGTGTGGCCATGTATGGTTATGCTCTAGTCAACAGAATACAAAGATAACTAGTGTGTGCAACCTCCAGGAAGTATCATCAAAGAAGGAATAGTGCCCTTTTGCTTCCCTTCTTACTTTATAGGCAGCTGGGATGTAAACCTAATGGCTGGAGTTACAGCAGCCATCCTAGGCCAAGAAGTAGCCTTGGGAATGGAAGTCAAGCAACATGAAAACACAAAGTAGGAAATCAGAGACCACCGAGACATACCTCAGCCTTGAACTGACTTTCGTCCAGATTTTACATGGCAAAGAGATACTAAACTAATCTTAACCACTGTTTTCAAATATTTTATGTTGATCGAAAAGGAAACTAATAGTAACTGATATACAGCCTCAAACTGTGGAATTTCTGTAAGTCACACACTAGTAGAGACAGTAAGGACACTACTATATTTGTCTTTACTTTCCAAGATACTTGGATCAGTCATGGATAAATCTAAGAGTACAGTTTTGGAAAGAGATGTCCAGTCTTGGTTGGGACAGCTTTGAATTTCTTCCAGGTATAGGTCAGTCTGGGGGAGGTCCCTGACTTTTCCCCTGGAGGAAGTCTTGGGTTTACCTGGTTTTGAGGAGTCCTCAAACCAGGATCCCTGGTTCTGAGGAGTGATAGGATTTGGCCTCACACTAATTATTAAGTTGTGATCTAGAAAAACAGAGTTACCACTTTCTATTAAGAGTACTGGGGCTGTCTACTCCTCAGTATTTGCCCTTCTTCCTGTCTCCAGAGATACAGCCCAAAAGAAAGCCAGTATTAGATCCCAGAGCAGATCTGCTTAGGAAAAGGTTAGGACTGCACCATGCTATTCCTAAAGCCTGCCTTGTTTGGGCTATGTGAAAGATTATCTTTTCTACAGTTGTGAATAAAAGTGCACTAGTTTCAACTCAACGTTAAATACGCTTAGCAAGAAGCAAAAACAAACCCACTGACAGGAGTGAAGCAGTCAGACAGGCTGGAATTTGATGTAATGCCAGCAATTGCTTACTTTCAGATGCACTTTTTAAGGACTCTGAAATCGGGTCACATCTTATGATCACTGCATCTGAAATATGTTAGATAATACTTATTAAAGGCTACCACGTGTCAGCCAGGGGGTTTGATACTCCACACATATTTTCCTATTTATTCTCACAGTCATGCCATGAAGCAATTGACACTGGCATTTCAGGATGAGAAACAGAGACTTAGCATTTCTAAGAAAGTGATAGAATTGTACTGGCATGCCGCAATGTGGCAAAAACATGATTACATAGATTCTGCTTCCCATGTTATCCTGTTTTAGCTACTGTTTTGTTACTTTGTGTTACATGTTTGTAAATTTAAATTTATTTAAGCAAGAATCAGCCAGAAGGAGGTCCCACTGTGGCTCAGCTGGTTAAGAACCCAACATAGCTTTCATGAGGATGCAGGTTCGATCCCTGGCCTCCCTCAGTAGGTTAAGGATCCAGGGTTGCCGCAGGCTATGGTGTAGGTGCCAGATGCAGCTTGTATTTGGTGTTGCCGTGGTATGGCACACACCTCAGCGGCAGCTCCAATTAGACCCCCAGCCTGGGAACTTTCATATAATGAAGGTATGGCCATAAAAAGAATTAGCCAGAAGACTCAGAATAACACAAAGATTCTAACAGCACTACAGTCAATAACACCTACACACATTTATTGTTTATTTTGAGCCAGCTACTATGCTAGGACATGTGTGATTTAATTATAAATGTTATAAGTACCATTTTATGTCTGTCTGTCTGTCTGTCTGTATGTATGTATGTATGTATGTATGTCTTTTTAGGGCCACACCCTTGGCTTACGGAAGTTCCCAGGCTAGGGGCTAAATCAGAGCTACAGCCTCTGGCCTATGCCACAGCCACAGCAAGTCAGGATAAGAGCCTAGTCTGCGACCTATACCATAGCTCATGGCAATGCTGGATCCTTAACCCACTGAGCGAGGCCAGGGATTTGACCCGAGTCCTCATGGATACTGCTCAGGTTCGTTACTGCTGAGCCACGATGGGCGCTCCTCCAAAAGCACCATTTTAAAGGTGAAGAACTTAAGGGAGGGCAAGATAGCAGCAGTGGATTAAGAGGTATAACCTACTATGTATAAAATGAATAAGCGGTAAGGGTATATTGTACAACACAGGGAACATAGCCAATATTTTATAATAACTGTACATGGAATACAACCTTTAAAAATCTGTGTTTTTTTTTCTTTTTAGGGCCGCACCCATGGTATATGGAAGTTCCTAGGCTAGGGGTCTGGCTATGCCACCACCACAGCAATGTGAGGTCTGAGCCACAGTTGCGACCTACACCACAGCTCAAGGCAACACCAAATCCTTAACCCACTGAGCAAGGCTAGGGATCGAACCTGTATCCTCATGGTTACAAGTCAGGTTCTTAAGCTGCTGAGTCACGACAGGAACTCCTAAAACTTGTTAATTACCATGTTGCACACATGAAACTTAAAATAATATTGTACACCAACTATACTTTAATACAAATAATAATAAAGGTAAAGAATTTGAGACTCAGATTAGAGTTTAAGTAGTTACCCCGAGTCCTGTGGGCTGTGGTGAAGTTGGAACTTGAACTTCTGGTGTCCGATACCTAATCCTGGGTTCTTTACCATTGGACCCAGAGCCAGGCACAAATGAGAAACTTGAGCCCAAGGATGGGTCACAAGGTAAAGAGAATGTGGTGGGTCAGATGAAAGAAAGGAGAAGTCAGACATGGGTTCTGGGAATCATCTGGGAGATTTTTTTTAGTTTTTTATTATAGTTGATTTACAATGTTCTGTCAATTTCTGCTGTACAGTAAAATGACCCATATATATATATATATATATATATATATATATATATATATATATGTAAAACATTCTTTTTCTCACATTATCTTCTATCATGTTCCTCACATGATAGGACATGATAGTCCCAGCACAAGTGATTAGATATAGTTCCCTGAGAAGGAGATTTTTGAAAGTGCTAGTCCTAGGGTTACTGGGTGAAATCAGCCAGAGAGGACCCTGTGGCCTCAGCAGGCAGCCGGGTGTGGCTTTCTGGATGAGCTGAGGAGCAGAGGCATGAGGGGGATGGGAAGTCCGGGCAGAATTCTGGGATCATAAGGCAAATGGCAACGGAGGCTGGGAAGGCTGTCCAGGACCGAAGAAACCCTGACTTATTCCAGAAGCTGGATGCTGCTCACAGAGATGTACTCGTGCCGGGCGGTCGTGCTGCGGGGAAGGAAGACACGTCCCTCTCACCAGCCCAGTGAGCAAGACGTCCCCTGTGTCCTCATTCACCAGATGAGAAAAGGGCCCAGAGAAAGGAGATCATTTGCCAAACATCACAGAGGCACGAGGAGCGGAGCCAGGATTCCGTCTGACTCTAACAACTGACACGTATGTCTGCTGGTGGAAATCTGTAAAATCGGTTGCCTCTGGTGGGAGGGGACTAACTGGAAAGAGGCAGAAGGGAACTTTCTGGAGTGTGGGGAAGTGTTCTAAGTTCTGACTGGTAGTTTCACAGGTGCACACACTTGACAAAAATTTATCAAACCATATACTTAAAAGCTGTGCATTTTGTCATATGAAAATTACAACTCAAAGTAAAACACACTTTTATAAATCTCAAGCTTTCTTCTAACTCATGCATTTTCTCTCTTTCTTTTTTCTTCCCTCCCTCCCTCCTTTCCTTCCTTCCTTCCTTCCTTTCTTTCTCTCTCTCTCTCTTTCTTTCCCTTTCTCTCTCTCTTTTTTTCTTTCTCTTTTTGGCCCACACCCCAAGAATATGGAAGTTCCCAGGCTAGGGGTCTAATCAGAGCTGCAGCTGCCAGCCTACACCACAGTCACAGCAACATGGGATCCGAGCCAAGTCTGCAACCTACGTCATGGATAACGACAATACCAGACTCCTGACCCACTCAGAGAGGCCAGGGATCAAACTGCATCTTCATGGCTACTAATTAGGTTCGTTTCTGCTGCACCACAACGAGAACTCCTAACTCATACATTTTCAATGGGGGTGACTTAGTCTCTGAAGGGGAAAGGACTGCCTCTTGGAGTGTGAAAAAAACTTTCTTATGTATAAAGCATAGATATCACATATGCACAAACATGCGTCCAAAAACAGGTACGTAGTTCTCTGTGGTATATCCATTTCTCATAGGAAGGGATAATTAGGGGTAAGATGTCTTAAAAAGTCTCCTTAGAGTTGCCACTGATGCGTGGTGTGTTAAGAATCTGACTGAGGAGTGGGTTCAACCCCTGGTCTGGTTCAGTGGGTTAAAGGACCCAGCGACTGTGGCGTAGGTCACAGTTGCAGTTAGGATTCAATCCCTGGCCTGGGATCTTCCATATGTCATGGGTGTGGCCAAAAAGTAAAAAAATAAAAAATTAAAAAAAACAGTTGGCGGGAAAAGATAATAAAAAATAGATTAAGAAACATTGCTCTGGAAGTTTCCAGTTATGGCTCAGCAGGTTATAAACCCTATCCATGAGGATGCAGGTTTGATCCCTGGCCTCGATCAGTGGGTTAAAGATCCATTGTCACCGTGAGCTGCGGTGTAGGTCACAGACATGCATGGCTTGGATCTTACGTTGCTTTGGCTGTGGTATAGGCCGGCAGCTGCAGCTCTGATTCGACCCCTAGCCTGGGAACTTCCATATGTCGCAGTTGTGGCCCTAAAGAGACAACAAAATTTTTAAAAATATTAAAAGAGACAAAAGAAACAGTGCTCTAATTCACTGCCACCCCTCCTTCCAAAATTCTCTTTACACTGCAGTCAAGACTTAGCTTTTATTCTTTTTTTCCAAGGAACTATGTTCCCTTCTGGGTTTATGGAATAAACCTGTGTGTGTGCATGTGCACGTGTGTGCGTGTACACACCTGCACAGGGGGACACACTGCAAACCAGGTGCATGTACCTGTACACACAGGTGCATACAATGCACACGCGTACACAGGTACACTTAGGCTCACCTGACTTCTATTCATTCTTTAGGTCTCAGCTCAAGCATCCCTCCCTCGGGGGGCTGCTCGCCGTCACCCCGCTCAATGTCCTACACAAACGGCTCTTTTCTTCACAGCTCTCGACTCTGTTTATAATTACATGCTTCAGAGTGGCATTATTTGATGAATGTCCCTCTCCCTCCCTAGACTGTAAATCCTGTGAAGACCTAACATGTTGTCTGGCTCGTAGGGGGTGGTCAGTAAGTGCTAACTGAACAAAGAACTGTGCCAAGCTGCCCTGGGTTCCCCGGGGGGGCATCGGAGCCTGATGTGAGGGAAGACCCCTGCCTAGGAAGGGCACAGAGCAGAAAGGCAGTCCGAGCTGAAGTCCCGAGAAGTGGTCTTTGGTGCTAGCAGCGCCCCCCAGAGGCGAAGCGGTCATATCTCCCCCAAAAATGCCCAAGGGTGAGCAAAGGGACACTGACCCTTACGCTTCCTATTGCCTGAGAAGCAGTAATTCCGATCGAGTAAGAGCACAGCACAGAAGACAACCCTTTTTATCCCCACATATGACTTTCTTGAACTCAACTGGCAAGGAGCTACTTTTTAAAAAAATTATTTTGGCCGCCCCACGGCACATGGAGTTCCCAGGCCAGGGATCATATCAGAGCTGCAGTTTTGACCCACACCGTAGCTGCGGCAACATGGGATCCTTAAGCCACTGTGAACGCCAGGGGTTGAATCTGCGACCCAGCACTGCCTAGATGCTGCAGTCTGTTGTGCCCCAGCGGGAGCTCCAGAAAGGAACTACTTTTAAAACATCACAGGAGTTCTTTGGTGGCTCATGGGATTAAGGATCTGGTGTTGTCACTGCTGTGGCTCATGTTGACGTTGTGGCGAGAGTTCGATCCCTGGCCCAGGAACTTCTATATGCTGCGGCAAGGCAGAAACAAAGCACCCCCTCCCCTCCCCCACAAAAAAACCCCACATCACAGTACGCAATTTTTTTGATTTGTGCTGATCATTCTACCATTTGCTACTTCAGTGCCCAAACTGTCTTGGTTAAGTTAATTGGAACTTGGGATGGTTTGCCCAGCCTGGCCTCTCTTGGTTCAGGAAGAAAATTCCATGAAATACACAGGTTTGTTGCCACACGAGGAAAGACCAAAAAGCAGGATTTTGACATTTTTCCTCTATATGAGGAAAAGGAATTCTTCAAAGGAGGGAAAAAGAACACAATGACCACTAATTTCTTACTCTGACTCAGATAATTTTGTCTCTATATAAACACACCAAGAAACAAACAAACAGTGAAAAGAGGCCCCATAGGTCCACATCCATCAATTCATCACAGCAGGAAATAAGAAAAGAAGCCAGAAGTCTTGAAATCCCTCTGAGAGTTGGCACAGGGTTGCATGAAAACTTGAATACTCTTTCTCACAGGATTTAATTATTCCCACCAGAAAAAAATAAACTTCCCAGAAAAGAGCAAGGATATCTTTTGTTTCTTATTTGTTAATATGGCTCAAATTCCTTCAGAATCTGACGGCTGAATGGCCTGCTCTGATAAGTATTTGATTAAACTAACAGACATGGTTTTTTACATCTTTCACCTGGATGACACTGCAAGATCTAGTCCTGACCTAGCTGAGAGGCTGGTGTCAAGAATAAAAATGCATGTGCAACTCGGTCACCTTGCTGTGCAGTAGAAAACTGACAGAATATTGTAAACCAGCTATGATGAAA
>PVHT020000230.1:16663793-16750797 GCA_004024745.2 Catagonus wagneri | reverse complement strand
GGCTGAATGGCCTGCTCTGATAAGTATTTGATTAAACTAACAGACATGGTTTTTTACATCTTTCACCTGGATGACACTGCAAGATCTAGTCCTGACCTAGCTGAGAGGCTGGTGTCAAGAATAAAAATGCATGTGCAACTCGGTCACCTTGCTGTGCAGTAGAAAACTGACAGAATATTGTAAACCAGCTATGATGAAAAAAATAAAAATCATTTTAAAAAATAAAACACACAAAAAAGAATAAAAATTATTTGATCTTTTCCAAGCCAAGGCAGGTGAACATGTGACCACCGCAACGACTCATTTTGAACCGAAATACAAATTCTCCACACAAGAGATGTGAAAGGTCATGTATTCTTGAGCAGTTCACAAGGGGTTTAAGATTTTATTGGATTGTATCATCTATTGGGCTCACAGGTTTGTATTTTTTGAAATAATGCAATAGGACATAATTAAGACTTTAGGGCAGACAGCTCAAGTTCAAATCTAGCTCTGACATTTACAAACTGGGTGACCTTGGGAAAGGGTTTAACTGGATCTCAGTTTCCTCATTTGCAAGGTAGGGAGAACACCCCCAACCCCTTCAAGAGTTGTAAGAACAGAGAGTTCTCTGGTGGCTTAGTGGGTTAAGGATCTGGTGTTGTCACTGCTGTGGCATGGGTTCGATCCCTGGCCTGGGAACTTCTGCATGCTATGGGTGTGGCAAAAAAAGAAAAAGAAAGAAAAAAGTTGTAAGCACAATAAAAGAGATGGTGTGTGTGAAATGTGTGGGAACACAATGCATGCATTTGATGAGTGAATTCTGTAGCCTTTCTATAGAAGCATTGGATCATTCAACACATTTGCTTTTGGCACCTACTAAATGCCAGGAATTGTGTTAAGTACTGAGAGTATAGCAGTTCAGGCAGACAAAATCCACACATTTATGGAGCTACTGGAGAATGACAGACAGTAAGCGTTAAGCACTATTATCTAATATTACGTCTAGGACAAATAAGATAGAGTAATACAATAAAGAGTAATTGGAGGGAGACAAGGTGTTTAAAGAAGGCTTTTCTGAAAAATTGACACTGAGTCTGAGACTTGAATGACAACAACGGAACTAGTCATTCAGTCTTAGGCCAATGGAACTGCAAGCAAAACAAGCCTGGAGATAATGTTATGTTCAAAAGGGTCCAGATCATGGAAACTGTAGGTGTCTGGAATTGAAGCTATCTGGAATTTACTCTCATTATAATGGAAAGCCAATAAGTTATTTAAGAGTCAGAGTCATGTAATTAGATTTACTTGACATACAGACAGCAAAGTAACCCAGTCACCCACACATACATATACACATTCTTTTTCTCACATTATCCTCCATCATACTGGGTCTTTTATTATTATTATTTTATTTTTTAGTCTTTTTAGGGCTGCACTTGCGGCATACGGAGATTCCCAGGCTAGGGGCTGAATCAGAGCTGTAGCCGCCGGCCTATACCAAAGCTACAGCAACGCCAGATCCAAGCCACATCTGCGACCTACACTATGGCTCACAGCAACACGGGATCCTTAACCCACCGATACAGGCCAGGGATCGAACACGCAACCTCACGGTTACTGGTCAGATTCGTTTCCACTGCGCCATGACGGGAACTCCATATTTCATTTTTCATTAAAGAAAATCTTCACTTAAAATATAAAAGAAGAATATCTCCAAATTCAAAGACTGTGGATCAAGTGAGAATTCTAATGATACTATGCCCACTGTTCTCTAGGCCAGAAGGGAGGATGAGAGGAGTATGATATAATAATATAGACAATTATCAACAAAGGTATAATTATTGTTCTCTTTTTTATCTGGGTCTTGATTCGGACTCAACTGAAAGTAAGGTTATAGTTTGGGGCCTCTGGTGACATGTGTTCTCTTTTTGGTCTCTGGGGACAAACGTGCTTTTACTGCATGAGGAGGAGAAGGGAATTAGAAGGGAGGAAGAGAAGCGGACTAGAGTAAAAATAAAATTCGAACCCAAAACCCTGAAGCTCAATTCCACGTACAACTGCAGTCAGGTTGGAACCTCCCCTGGCCAGCGTATCAGCAAGGCCATCCGGCAGCTCAGCTGCCTGGCCCTGCCCCGACCAGGGACAGCCGTGACAAGGTCGTGGGCATGAAGAGCTGTGGGCACTGGGGCTAGGGCACAGACCTCTCTATCCAGTCCAGAAAAAAAAAAATGTCAAGTAGACTTTATCTTTCTCCTTAAGGACACATTTTCTCTGGAGTTCTTCCAGAATTTCTAGAGAAGTAAATTTTAAGACAGGCATGATGGTCTCCCATTGTCATAGATTAAGGGCTCCATTTAAGCCAGGCAGAGAGCTCTCCTCTGTGTCAGGAAAGGTCAAGAAGCATCAAGAGGGGAATACGACACTCAGTCTCTTCAGTCTGGGGTCTGGTCTGTCCACAGACTGGTGGCCCACCTCTTAAAATTTTCCAAGACCCATAAAAAAGGTAAAATAGGAGTTCCCACTGGTGGCTCAGTGGGTTAAGAACCCAACTAGTATCCATGAGGTTGCAGGTTCGATCCCTGGCCTTGCTCAGTGGGTTAAGGATCTGGAGTTTCCGTGAGTTGCGGTGTAAGTAGCAGATGTGGCTGAGATCTGGTGTTGCTGTTTAGCTGTGGTGTAGGCCGGCAGCTGCAGCTCCAATTTGACTCCTAGCCTGGGAACTTCCAAATGCAGCAGGTGCAGCCCTAAGAAGAAAAACAACAACAACAACAAAGGTAAGATAAAAGAAATGGTAAACATTAAAAAAAAACACTTAGTTACAAAACAATTTCTGTTTTGGCAAGAAAAGCAGCGAAGTTAAGCAGCCACGGTAAGAGTCTAAAAATTCTGCTCATGGCAAAGTCACCAGGCCCAGATGCAAAGTTTTGTCTACACTGGAAGGTAGGAGAAAACGAAGGCTGTGACCTGACGGGTAAGCCTGCTCTTCTGTGTAGAGAGTGACACAGAAGGCAAAGTGGGACACTTTATACTGTCTTAGGTCAGCTCTTGCCAGTCAGAGGTGCTAAAAGGAGGATTCTGGCCAAAGTTTGGGGTGATTTCTGCCACCCAGACCATGCAGGTCACTCACTGCCCAGGTCAGTGGACCCTTTCCCATGACGTGCTCCTTCTGGGTCACCTCTGCTCCCCTCAGCACAGACAGAGCACCACACAACCAGACTCACTGCCCCGCAGTTCAAGGGCAAAAACGATGCAACAGGTCGGTGGAAAGAAGCCTCTAGGAATGGATTATACAAATGGCTTTTTGGGAGTTCCTGTCATGGCTCAGTGGAAAACGAATCTGACTAGTATCCATGAGGTAGCAGATTTGATCCCTGGCCTCGATCAATGGGTTAAGGATCCAGCATTGCTGTGAGCTGTGGTGCAGGTCGCAGATGTGGCTTGGATCTGGCATTGCTGTGGCTGTGGTGTAGGTTAGAGGCTCCAGCTCCAGTTCGACCTCCAGTCTGGGAACCTCCATATGCCACAGTACAGCCCTAAAAAGCCAAAAGAAAAGACCCAAAACCTTGGGAGTTCCCATCATGATTCAGCCATTAATGATCCCAAGGAGCATCCATGAAGAAGTGGGTTTGATCCCTGGTCGTGCTCAGTGGATTAAGGATCTGGTGTTGCTGTGGGCTGTGGTGTAGGTCACAGAGGTGGCTGAGATCCAGCATTGCTCTGGCTCTAGTGTAGGCCGGTGGCTACAACTCCAATTGGACCCCTAGCCCAGGAACCTCCATATGCCGCATGTGTGGCCCTAAAAAGACAAAAAAATGGAATAAACAAGCAAACAAAAAAAATGGCTGTTTATACAAGTTAGGTTATTCTAGAACATACGGTAAAAATAGGAAATTATTCAGTAACAAAATAACAGACTATGTAATTTAAATGAAGATATACAAATAAATTCTATGGAAGAGCATACTGTATTCCCTATCATTCCCATTTGACCAACAGTACAATTCAAAAACACATCTAAATAGATTTGTTCTAATACAGAGTTTGATCAAAAGCAGCTTTTTAGGACAGGGCTGTATCTTAAGATTCTACTTCAGAGTTTCTATTAAATGATAAATGCTGTATTAGATAATTTAAACAGATCCCCCCCCCCCAGCTGTATTTACCAGCATTTTTAGTATGCTGATGTGCTTTTTGTAAATTTCCAAGAGGGAAATAAAATGTGCAGCAGTTGAAAACTGTCTTGATCACAGAACCTAAGGACAGGAAATTTTGCTAGACCAGAGAGCTGTGTAATAATACAATTCTGGAAACTCTGCTCTCCTGAATTCTGTACTGCCTACCACATATGCAAACCACTGTGCACCCCCCTGAGAAACTAAGAATATAAACCATATGAAGTGTTAGTTTTTGAAATTGAAAAAAAAAATATCAGGTTACTCATCTATCCGAGTAGATACATTAAGGAGTTAATCAACTGACAATGTCTAGAACAGATATGCATGGTAATCAATAAAAACGGATTCAGATCGATGAAATACACCTGGCTAAGCAAAACGAGGCCTTTAGCTGCCACATAAATCCATCATTTTCCCTAAGGAAATATGCTTTAAGTCGAAACCCCATGCGAGTGAGTGCACGCTCACGACTGAAGCCCTCTGCCAAAAATAATTTAGACTGAGGTTCTTTACTGTGGAAATAAAACATAAAACTCTTGCCACAGCCAAGAGTTCCATTAGAAAATGAAGAATTCGGCCTCGGCACAAATACAAATGCTCCTGGCCAACTTTCCTGCTCTGGGCTGGTTTGGTGCTGTGCCCACGCAATACCGCGGAGGTGGGACGGGTCTCGAATACAGACAGACTTAGCCAACAAGGTTTCTGTAACCTGCCCAGAACACAGGACCTGGCGATCCTGGGCCTCCTTGCAGGAAGGAGGTGTTCAAATCAGTGGGCAGGGTCAACTGGGAATTCTACCAGCATCGAAAACCCAGACTGGCCGTCCTCTCAGCTCTGTGCTCCCCTTGAACTGGTCTCAGCAGCTCGCATCTCTTTTCCGGGGGTAAACCAGTGCCAGAGAGGAAGTGCTAGAAATCAGTGCTGTGGAGATCCAAACCATGCCTAGTGCTTCACTGGTTCTGCTCTAGGAAAAGGACCGATGGGAGAAGATGAAAGTATTGAAGAAATGAAGCAGAGAATAATATGTCGCTTTCAAGGCTTCTACATCCTCCCAGGGTCCCAGATAAGCAAGAGATAAATGTCTTCTTTGAAATGTTTCACAGATGACAGAACAAAACTGTGCCAGATAAAGGTATTTTAAAGTAGAATAACCTGTAAAGAATGCATATATATGTGTGTGTATATATATATCTGAGTCACTTTACAGTAGAAATTGGCACAAAACTGTAAATCAACTATACTTTAATAAATTTTTTTTCTTTTTTTGGGCCATACCCATGGCATATGGAGGTTCCCAGGCTAGGGGTTGAATCGGAGCTGTTGCTGCCAGCCTATGCCAGGGCCACAGCAACACAGGATCCAAGCCACATCTGCAACCTACACCACTGCTCACGTCAACACCGGATCCTTAACCCACTGAGCGATGCCAGGGATTGAACCCACAACCTCACGGTTCCTAGTCAGATTTGTTTCTGCTACACCATGACGGGAACTCCTATACCATATTTCTTTACGAATAAAAAATGCATATATATATATTTATGTGCATATGTATAAATGTATACATACACAAAGAAGTCTGGAAGAATATAAATCAAAATGTTAACAGCAATACACCTTTTTATTTCTTTTTACAGCTGCGCATGTGGCGTATGGAAATTCCTGGGCCAGGGGTGGAACAGCAGCCACAGCTGCAGCCATAGCCACAGCAACACCGAGTCTGAGCCACATCTATGACCTACGCCACAGCTTGCAGCATCGCCAGCTCTTTAACCCACTGTTGAGGCAAGGGATTGAACCTGCATCCTCACAGAGATAACACAGGGTTCCTAACCCACTGAGCCACAAGGGGAACTCCTGATACACGTTACTGTATGTCCACTACACTTCAACAGAGCTGCTTTAAAATGTTGACAGCGATTAGGAAAAATTATAGGCAACTATAATTTTTTTTCTGCTCATCTATTCTCCAATTTTCTTGACTCTATATTCATTACTTCACTAAAACTATGTAAAAGTAATTTTCAATAATCTTACACAATCCGTTCAATTTTCTGAAGTTTGTGTAGTTTTTTTACTTTATCAAAGTCTTTTGACATATTTAACCCATAGCACAGCAGAATGAAATGCGATTACTAATTTCAGAGTGGAGGAAACAGGCTCCGAGATGTTGCAGAACCTGTTCAAAGAGCTAGTTTAAGTGGTAAAGTCAAATATGAATGCAGGTCTCCCCTTTCAAACTCCATGACTTTTGATCGTTCTCCACCTATAAATGTAATAAAATTACATGTGGAATCAAACTCTATAACTTTTGTCTTTTTCTCACCATTTCCTGCTTCTTAACTAGTCTCGTGTGCACCACTGGCTGCATAAACGCCACAAGCATATACCTTGTGTAGCACAGAAGCAGTAGAGTTATATAAGATTTAAGTAAACGGAAACCTTTTTTTTTTTTTTTTCCAAACTCAGTATTCGTTAAAGAGAGAGATACATAAAAACCGAGGGAGGTTTGGAGACCAAGGAGGCACAGTCAGTCTTTTTGCTACCTCATACGCTCTTGGCTTCACTTCAACCCCATTCAGAAAAGGAAAAGGAAATGACAAAAATGGGACCAAAAACCGCAGGGAGAGAAAGTTCAAACGGCATCAAACAAGGAAATAAAGGCAGAGGTACTGAAACAGCGCTCTGCTGGGGGTACCTTCATCCCTGCGGCGGCTGCAGGGCCACTGGGGTCCACGGCCTGGATGTGACAGGGCTTACTTCCCCGCACCACAAAGCCCCAGCCAACAGCGTCACCGACAATCTGCGGAGGAAAACCACAATTAGCAACCATGAGAGAGTCCTGGCAATTGGCCCGTCCTTCCAAGAGACAGAAAAACCCAAGATTAAGTTCATGCTCTGACACACCGCTTCTCCATTTCATCTCTGTCCTGTTAGGGGAAATGGCCTTCTCTGCTTCCATCACAAACACAGGCTTATATATACGTATGGAAAATGTGGTCAAGAAACCCCGGTTTGGCACAAAGAAGCTTCTTCTGTGAGGTCAGTACTCAATAAAAAACTGGCAGATTGCTTCCTTTCTTAGGCTCCCGTGCAGTTTAATATCAGACTTGAATGGAAAACTTAGAAGATCTTAAAAACACGGCTGAGATTTCTCGCCAGATCCGATTTCTGCTCCAAGGTTTGCTCTTTTCCCCTGCGCCCCAAGGATGCTTGCTTGATGATCTGGCTATGTCACTGCACCCTAAAGTAACAACCTAAATTACTAATGGGGAGAAACAGGAAGGGTCTTGGCTTTCTTGAAATACGACTTTCTCTACCAAGAAAAGGCAGTGAAAAAGTACATAACGTTCACAGTGTACGAGTTGACTCTGGTCCAAAAGCTGTTTGAAACTGGGAGGTGCCTTTACCGACAGAATTATAATTTGAATTGGCTGTTACATTTGCTGGGCAGTTCCCAGACATGTCTTTAACACATACCCCAAGTGAAATACAGATGACAGCCGTTCCCAATCAATTACTGGCAATGCTGGCACTGATATTTAAAACCACAAAGCAACGTACTTTAAAAATACAGTCCACCAGCTCCTGAATGCTGGAGACCGAGGAAAAGCAGGCAAGCAAAGGAAATTTTTGTGCACATTCTCAGAAAGACTTCTAGGGCAGGTGCAGTACTGATGAATTCTGTTTTTGCTTGTCTGAGAAGTTCTTCACTAGGCACTTCATTGGCTTTGGGGCTTGCTGCTGTCAGTTCATGAGAACCAATTCCACTTTCAAGGGTACCCGTTACCTTTCCCCCTGACACAGACATATTACCAGTGCTTTTTTCATAGTGCTTGACTAGGACTGGACCCATCCTATTTTAATACCTCGGTGCTCAGAATGGGAAGTATTCTTTGACAAGTGTTTGCGGCATGAATGACTGTAGAAAGCTCTGCCCCCACCATGACATATTAAAATAAAAATTAGAAGACTAAAGGAAAGATGAGAAGTATTTTTTTTTTTTTTTTGTCTTTGCACCCACAGGATATGGAGGTTCCCAGGCTAGGGGTCAAATCAAACGCCAGATCCTTAACGCACTGAGCGAGGCCAGGGATCGAACTTGCGTCCTCGTGGATGCTAGTCAGATTCATTTCCACTGAGCCGTGCCAGGAACTCTGAGAAGTATATTAAAGAGGATGCCGGGGTAGATGGGAAGAGACAGAGACCCAGGGGCAGGAAGTGGGTGAGCGGATGACAAGTGGGGTACTTTGATGCTGTTTGAAGAAAACTGGTGGAACCCTAGGGTTGAAGGAAGCCTGAAGGACCTCCAAGAAAGGGCAGGTGGTCAGGAGGTTATCACAGGAACCAGTCTGCACAAATTAGGTGTTTGTATAACTAAAGACGTTGTAGCATTGTCAAAAGCATCACTGCTTAAGCCAGAACAATCTATCCCACAATTTTCTTTCTCTACCTTAAGATTTCCCTAATGTCTTCAGTAATTTTTAGAATTAACTATAATGCAGAAGGAATTACGGGCATTATTTGTTCGATCACTTGGTTTTACATCTGTAATATTAGAATAAATACATAACGAAAAATTTTTTTTCAGCTTTGCCTGTGGCAGGTGGAATTTCCTGGGCCAGGGATTGAATCTACGTCACAACAGCAACCCGAGCCGCTGCGGTGACGATGCTGGATCCTTCACGTGACGCGCTACAGGAGCACTCCAGGAATCTTTTTAAAAGGAATTTTAAGTGCTGTATCAAAAATAAATTGTGTCAAGTCCTAATGCATTTTAGTGCCTAAGGGTCAAGAAATCCCACTATTTAAAAAAAAAAAGCTTTTTAAATTAAAGTATAGTTGATTTACAATGTTGCGTCAATTTCTGCTGTACAGCAAAATAATCAGTCATATATTCTTTTTCTCATATTATCTTCCATCATGTTTTATCTCAAGAGATTGGAAATAGTTTCCTGTGCTTGAAAGCCCACTATTACAATGATACTAAAAACAAAAGGGAAGTTGGGAAAAGCTTTTCAGTTCTGTCCCTCGGCTACATACTGACACACTGACACGTTGACATGGACCAGAAAAGGAGCAGCGCGGGAGGAAAACCAAACGACAAGCCTACCGTGAATGTCTTCCTTGCATACGGAGCTCCGGGAGTCAGGAGTTCCTCAGAAGTGACGGGTCTTTTTAACACTGTAAGACAGATGCAGTGTCAGGGTACAAAGGCTTTTGAGCCCTCTCTTCATTCATTCAGAGATCCTTACTGATGTCCTATGTGACATCAGTGACCAAAAGTGGCAAGGATTCCTGCCTCCCAGTTTACATCCTAGCCACAAAGAGACAGATAATATTAGCAAACGTAAATAACTCTAAACCCAATTCACAGAACTACAGAGAGAAGAAGTGGAGCAGAACCAGGGGAAACAAGAATGCTAGCAGTGGGATGTGGAGTGGCTTGAACTTTTTCCATAAAGGAAAAGACCACATTGTCTAGTCTTTGTATTTCTTTCACTCAAACCCTGACAGGCATTCAACATGTCAAAGTTAAGAGAAATCCTGACTCTGGCGGTCTGATGGCCATGTTTCTAGAGCTAAACCCCTACAATGCAGTCCCGCACACTGAGCACATCTCATACACCAAAGCTACCCTGATTTCCTTATTAATACCCCAGATTGCAGGGTTCCCTGGTGGCTCAGTAGGTTAAGAATCTGGTGTCGTCACTGCAGTGGCTTGGGTCTCTGCTGTGGAGTGGTTTCTGTCCCTGGCCCAGGAACTTCTATATGCCTTGGGTATGGCGGGGGAAAAAAAAACAACCCAGACTGCATGTACACACTGCCTTTTGCCCTGAACCATAACACTGGTGAACTTTTCTGCATACTTAACATGTGCCAGGTGTTTTAAATACATTCTCCTTTTTTATTTTATTTTTTTATTATTATTATTTTTTGCTTTTTAGGACTGCACCTGCAACATATGGAGGTTCCCAGGCTAGGGATCAATCAGAGTTACAGCTGCCGGCCTTCACCACAGCCACAGCAACTCACGATCGGAGCCACATTTGTTACCTACACCACAGCTAACGGCAACGATGAATCCTTAACCCACTGAGTGAGGCCAGGGATCAAACCCGCAACCTCATCGTTCTTAGTTGGATTCGTTTCTGCTGTACCATGACGGGAATGCCATTAAATATATTCTCGTATTTAATCATTGCAAGAACTAATGGTTAGTTTCATCCTTATCCCTATTTTATCGGGGAGAAAACGGAAGCTGAGAAAAGTTAAAGCGCTTGTGTCCAGGGTCTCATGGTCAACAGACAGTAGAATTAAGATTCAAACTCAGACGTTTGAAGTGGCCTTGGGGTACAGTGGTGAGCACGGCGGCCTTCCAAACTCAGGCATTTAACACTGATGCCCACATTCTCAGCCGCTCTGCTACATGGTTCCTCCCACGCCGTGCTGCTTCTGTAGGCAGAAGAAAGGGCTCAGATGCTCCAAAAGCTGGCTGTGTGTTGCTCTCCTAAGACACCTGTTCCCATTAGTCCACTGCTGTGGTCCACCAAGATGGCAAAGACTGCCATCAATTCCTAACTTGTCTGCTGCCTAAAAACCCACTGAGAAATGAACTTCCACATCCATCCTGTGCTCACTAAGAACTGAAGGAGGGACGGCCACAGCTGCCCAGAGTAGCCAGTGGGTTGGAGGGCTGGGACAATCCTATCATGAACTTGAGTCTGCAAAGAAACTGGAAGGGCCAGGGTCAGGGGCCTGACCTGGCTAAGTGTCAGCCTCCACTTCCCTTTGCTTGTGGCCTTCAGGGGTCAGATGCCAGCCCTGGAACAAGTGTGCAGCTGAAAGTAAAAGGCGGCGTGGGGCCAGGCCTGGATGATCCACCAGGCAGCTGGGCCCTAACAAACCCTGTCTCAGTTAAAGGTCACCAAGTGCTTCTTGTTGAGAGGACAGGTGGCTGGGATTATTGCTTTGGCTCTCAGAAAGATCATAAGAGAGAACATGAATTTATGTTCCCCCCTAAAGAGGGAGAAGTTGAATATCAAGAGCAGAAACTCTCAGCACGTGGTCAGGAGGTCACAGAAGCGGTCCATGGTTGAGGACTGATACCTTTTAAGCCCTGTCACATGACTCCCTCCCCACACCCATCCCTATAATTCCTTCTGGGGTTATGGACTTGGATGGAGAGATCACACTATACTTGTGATACCTGACAATGATACAGACCACTTATTTTATTTTTTTGTCTTTTTAGGGCCACACCCGTGGCATATGGAAGTTCCCAGACTAGGGATCGAATAGGAGCCACAAGCTGTCGGCCTACGCCACAGCCACAGCAACGCCAGATCCAAGCTGCATCTGTAACCTTATCCGCAGCTGGTGACAACCCACTGAGCAAGGCCAGGGAGTGAACCTGCATCCTCATGGTTATTAGTCACATTCGCTACTGCCGAGCCAAGGTGGGAACGCCCCACTTATTTTTTTATACTTTCTTTTTAATTGAGATATAATTGACATATTAATTTTGGGTTACAACATAATGATGGATATATTATGAAAAGATCACCTAGTCTAGTTAACATCTATTACTCATACAGCTACATATTTTTTTTTTCTTGAAATAAGAGCTCTTTTAATGTCTACTCTGGAAGTTCCCTTGTGGCGCAGCACGTTAAGGATCCAGCGTTGTTACTGTAGGGGCTCGGCTTGCTGCTGTGGCACAGGTTCAAGCCCTGGTCTAGGAACTTTTACATGTCATGGGCATGGCCAAAAACAAAAACAAAAAGTCTACTTTCTTAGCGACTTTTTAACATACAGTATTAATATTGGGAACTCCTCACTGTGGTTTTGAATCATACTATATAGTAATATTGGGCAAAAATACTGTGGAACCAAGTTTCTTCATTCACTTGCAGGTTACAACTTTATTTATTTTTTGTCTTTTGTCTTTTTAGGGCTGCAGCCGTGGCATATGGAGGTTCCCAGACTAGGGGTCCAATCGGAGCTGTACCCGCTGGCCTACACCACAGCCCCAGCAATGCAGAACCTGAGCCATGTCTACGACCTACACCACAGCTCACGGCAACGCCAGATCCTTAATCTACTGAGCAAGGCCACAGAACGACCCACAGCCTCATGGTTACTAGTCGGGTTCATTAACCACTGAGCCACAACGGGAACTCGGAGATGATAGTTTTCTCTTAAAGCCCTTTAGCAACATCTATTTGTCCTTATTCTCATGAACCCATAATTTTTTTCTTTCTCCGAAGAGACGATGTGCTTCAAAGAGGGTTGGGGTCATGACCTCTCATTTTTGTGTCCCCAGCATCAGGTGATGAGAGAACAGCATGAGGCTTGAACAAAGGAACAAAGTCTCTTCCCTGAAGGTGATACACTGAAAGGAGGGTGGACAGGGCACTAAACATACGGAGTTGAAGGTGTTTTCGAGGCCACAGTTGGAGTTCCCATTGTGGCTCAGTGGGTTAAGAACCTGACTAGTACCCATGAGGATGCAGCTCCGATCCCTAGCCTTGATCAGCAGGATAAGGATCTGGTATTGCCACAAGCTGCAGTGTAGGTTGCAGATGCAGCTCAGACTGGCATTGCTGTGGCTGTGGTGCACGCCGGCAGCTGCGGCTCCAATCGACCCCTTGACTGGGAACTTCCATATGCTGAGGGTGCAGCCCTGAGAAGAAGAAGAAAAAAAAAAAGCTGCAATTATCATGATGACCCCCACAACCTAACCCTGGGAAGATGGGTAGGGAACAGTGAGAGGGTGGTAGTGTCGGAGGGTTACGGTCCCTGTGGGGTTGAAGAACTGAGTAGGTCAAGGAAGGATTACCTTTAAGTACAAGTTCATGAACAGTCACGGTGTCTAGATCTTTTCTGGAATATAAAGGCCATGAGGTTGATGAGTGGCATTTGAAATCACAAGGCCCCAAGAGCCCACTGCAGTGATAGCTGGGTTTGCAAAGATCCAAGCTTCTCTCTCAGGGGAGCTGAGACCTGACAGATCTCAACATCGGCTGCAGTCTCCTTTGCTGGAACTGCTAATGGCAGACAGCCCTCAGGATGCCAGTGTCCTCAAATGTCTTTGGAACCGTCTCTCTAAAAACAGCTGTTTTAGAGTTCCCGTCGTGGCTCAGTGGTTAACGAATCCGACTAGGAACCATGAGGTTGTGGGTTCGATCCCTGGCCTCGTTCAGTGGGTTAAGGATCTGGTGTTGCCATTTGCTGTGGTGTAGGTTGCAGACATGGCTCGGATCCCGCGTTGCTGTGGCTGTGGCATCGACCGGCAGCTACAGCTGCTGTTAGACCCCTAGCCTGGGAACCTCCATATGCCACTAGTGCGGCCCTAGATAAGGCAAAAAGACAATAAAAAACAAAAATAAAAATAAACAAAAAACAGTTGTTTTTCACCAGGTCATGCCCTCCTCCCGGGGCAGCCAACATCCAATGACTCGTCAAAGTGAGGGGATAAAGGCTTGCCCCCCTCATCCCAAGTTGGGACACCTCTCAAGGGACATCCCAACTCCAGAGCTCCTCCTGGGGTCAGCCACAGCCTTCTCGGAAACTACACAGCAGCCCGATCAGTTCTCCCTCTGCCCAGCCCCACGCCCTTCCCTTCCAGCCGATGGGTGCTGCCCCCGAGGACACTGTAATTTACAAGATTCCCACACCGGTCTCCCTCCACCCGAGAATCTGCTTCCCAGGGAGCCCAGCCTCCCCACAGTCCCCCACAGTCATGGTCAGGGAAACGGGGCCGCTTTTCAGCCACTCACCAGACTTGGGGTTGCAGAGCACCGGGGGGCTGCTGCTGAGCGTGGGGCTGCTACTGAAGTAGCCACTGCTGCCGCAGCTGCTCATGCTGCTCCTCCGCACGGCAGACACGATCTTGATCTCCTTGCTGGGGCTGACTGCGGGCCGAGAACACTCACAGTTAGCAGGGGTGGCGGTCGTGGTTCCCTAGAGCACGCGCGCTTTCGGCTGCCAGTGCCAGAATGAAGCACTCTGGCCTTGGAGTCGGAAAAGCGAGGGCTGCTTTATTTTTATTTATTTTTTGGCTGTGCCCATGGCACATGGAAATTCCTGGGCCGGGGACTGAACCCACAACACAGCAGCGACTGAGCTACTGCAGTGACAGTGACGGATCCTTAACCCATCGCGCCACAAGAAAACTCTGGAAAAGCAAGGGTTGGAGTGGCCCCTCGCCACTTATGAACAGCACAGCCCGGGGCCACGCCTACCGATTTTCTGAGCTTCAGTTTCCCCAACTGTGAAGTGGGAGTGATGTCATCTCATAGGATTGGTGCAGGCAGCGGACGATGGAATATGTGTGAAAGTACTCAGCTACATAAAATATTATTTGAAGAACTACTGAGCCCATGCTAAACATCCTTGGAAGGATCTAAATTAAGTACTGGCGAGATACCTAATGAATTAACAGTGATAATGACTGCCTCCTGATTGAATATTAAGATTACTAATCACCCAAAGACATAGAAGGTGATTAAAACGTGGAGCACAAAATTCCAGCTTTGAAGGTGCATGGGGGCACTGGCTTCAATGACCTCATCTCTTTCTCTCTGCCAGGGAGTTGGCTGGCTCTCTTTGGGGGAGGAGAGCAAGGTATATGATCCAATGAAAGAAGCCAGGGAGAGTATTCCACCGGGTGCCTGGCACATGGGAAGCAGGAAGTCGATGCTGGCTTTTATGGTGACCAGGGTTACCTCCTTCTCATCATCATCACTTGCTCAGGTCTATAGGCCCCACTGAAGATGAGGTAAACCCTAGTACCGACAAGGACATGGACTGTGCCTCTGCATTCGCAGGAGACTACAACCCTACAGTGACACGGCTGTGTGCATCTAAGCACCCTCAGCTAGTGCTTCCTTTCCCAGAGCAGCGCTTGGTTCGTTTTCTCCTCCATCCCAGCTGCATCTGCAGAACCCAGGATGTGGAAGGTTGGGGAGGAGACGGCATTGTATAAACACTGGAGTGAGACAGGTCTAGTGCTCTGTCTATCACTTTCTAGCTGTGTGGCCTTGGGTAAGCCACTCAACTGCTTCACGCCTCAGTTTCTTCATCCATAAAGTGGAGATCAGCAAAGTTTTTCCTCATAGAGTAATAGTGAGAATTAATGAGGAAGTTCAGGCAACCGAGCCTGACTCTGTGCCAGGGGTGCAGAAATCCTCAGTACATCTTGTTGTAAGCTTTCTTATTGTCACCCTCTATTCATAACCAAGACACACATTTTCATTTTCAGGTCATGCCCAGAACTGCTGAACGTTAGGCCAATCAGTTTCTTGAGTCAATGTCATGTTTTTGAGGGGTGGAAGATAACCGGTTAAGCACCTCATGCTCTTACACAGAATGACACATTAAGTTAACCTTTTCTAGATGAAGGGGATTATCTCCGTGAACATCAGTCATCATTTCTGTCTGGGTTCATTGTCAATATGGGACTGTCTGACCTTATGTATAATGTCCTAGGCTACTGTGCCTTCTGCGCTCCTGTGTCTGCTTTCCATGGTTTTAATTGTTCAGTGTGATAAATTGATAATCAGTTGCCTTTTAGTTGTACATGCCCTCAGAAGTCTTTTCCATCCTTAAAGCACATAGCTTCACAATATTGTGATTTAGAAAACTGGATACTTAATAATACCTAAGACTTGCTTATAAATGAAAAGTGAGAGCTTGAGTGGTCTTCTATAATTCAAATACAAAATGTTATAAAACAGACTCCACAGCATCTAAGCTGATTGCCCAGGAATAACCAGTGTGTGTGTGTGTGTGTGTGCGCGCGCGCGCGCGTGCGCGCGCATGTTTTCTCTTTTTGGGCAGGGGATGGGGGGAGAGGTATACTTCGTGGTTATAAATAAATAAGAATTTGCCGGAGAACAGAATTTCACCAAGATGAAGTTACTACTATGCTATTTCTCGAACGACAGATACGTGAGATCAAACAATGGAACGGACATACCTGACATAAAACTGGTAGATTTCCGATTGTCGTGGCTCTGCTTCCTCAGGCAGAAGGGGCTGTCATGCGTCTCCTGGGAGGAGGGGGATTTCTCATTGAGCAGCTCCATCAGTCTTCGCCTCCGCCGGAAGTTCATTCTGAACTGGTAGAGAAGATTGCTGTCCACAAATGGGTGCTTGCTGGACACTGGGGAGAAGAAACAAAGATGAGGGCTGGTTGGCGTCCTGGCCACTGAGGATGGTAGCCAGAAGACTCCAACCAACAGGGACAAGAGTCAAGAAAGAGTTTAGTTCTACAGATATCGTAGAAGCTTATACAGTGCACACATGGTCCCAATCTTTCCATGTGTCATGCACTCTAAACCTTTTCTTTTTTTGGACATGCCTGCAGCATGTGGACGTGCCAGGGCCAGGGATCAAACCCAAGCCACTGCAGTGACAATGCCCGATCCTCTACCCACTGCACCATAAGGGAACTCCTAAACATTTTCTAACCAGATCCTCTGGGGAAACTTTGCCTGATCTCACCCCCAATCTAAGTTAGACTCCTCCTGGTATTGTCCTGGCTCCCTCCCAATGAAAGAAGCCAGGGAGAGTATTCCACTGGGTGCCTGGCACATGGGAAGCAGGAAATCAATGCTGGCTTTTATGGTGACCAGGGTTTCCTCCATCAGAGCGCTTGTCACACACATTCTCATTGTCCCTTCACTTTTCTGCCTTTCCCACTAAAGTCTAGGCTCCTTGAACCAGTGATCATGGCTTCATTCAGTCATGTGTCCCCAATGTCCAGCACCTCGCTGGTTGCATAGCAACATGGCCATTCATTTTTTAACTTTTTATTTTACAATAATTATAGCCTCACAGAGAGTTGCAAAAATAATGCAGAGACCACATAGTATGTGATTCCATTCATCTGAAATATACAGAATTAGGAAATCCAAAGAGACAGAGTAGATTGGTGGTTGCCAAGGGCTGGTGGGGGTCTAAGGAGTAGGGGGTGTTAACTAAAGTGTGGGATTCCTTTCAGAGGTGATGAAAATAGTCTAAAATTGACTGTGGTGACATATCAGTGGATACACTAAAAACCAATTAATATGAGTGAACGGCATGGTTATATGAACTATATCTCAGTAAAGCTGCTGAAAAAAATCAACAGGAACAAGAAACAGTATGTTTGTAACTTCAGTTTTATACTCTTGAGTTCATGAATTGTGGAGCTCTGGAACAGGCAAGACACCAGGCTACAAAAGTCATTTTCCTAGGTCTTTTTGGTCTCTGGGAAGTAACCAGGAATTCTGCAAACTGGCCAGCATTATGCTGAAGTCTCAACCCTCCAAAATTCAAAACAACTGAGACTTGATACACACACACACACATATATACACACACACACGTACATATACAAATAGCACATGAAAATGCAAATTAAAATCACAATAATGGAAGTTCCCATCGTGGTTCAGTGGAAATGAATCTGACCAGCATCCATAAGGACGCAGGTTCAATCCCTAGCCTCGCTCAGTGGATTAAGGATCTGGCATTGCTGTGAGCTGTGGTGTAGGTCACAGATACAGCCTGGATCTGGCATTGCTGTGGCTGTGGCATAGGTCGGCAGCTGCAGCTCCAATTCGAACCCTAGCCTGGGAACCTCCATATGCTATGGGTACGGCCCTAAAAAGGAAAAAAAAAATCACAATGATGTCATATCACATCCACTAGAATCACTAAAACAAAAAAGAGTGACAGCATCAACTGCTGATGAGGGTATGGAGCCGCTGGAACTCTCACTTTGCTTCTGGGAATATAAAATCATAAAACTAGGTTGGAGAAGAATCGGAAAGATCTTAGAAAGTTATATAAGTATCTACCCAACGCCTCCACAATTCTTAGGAATCCATCCACCACAAATGAAAACCTACATCCCGCCAAATGTTCACTGCAGCCTTATTCATAATAACTGAAACCTGGGAACAACATGGCCATCAACAAGAGAATGGATAAATCAACTGTATTATATTCAAACAACAAAACACTACTCAGCCATAAGAAGGAATGAGCTGCTGACATATAAATAATGTGGGATTAATACCAAAAGGATTATGCTGAATGAGAAAAGCAGACATAAAAACATACTGAGTGATTCCATTTACATGAGGTTCAAGTATAGACGAAATTCACATATAATGACAGAAATCAGAAAGGGGACAGGGAGAGGATTGCCTGGAAAGGAGTAGTGGGAAATTTTCTGGGGTGATTAAAATGTTCTCGGTCTTGTTTTCAGATGAACATGTAGATTGTTAAAATGCATCAAACTAAACATTTAAGATCTGTATATTTCACTGAAGGTTAAGTATATGTCCATCAATAAAAAGGAGACAATATAACAGCAAATCTTATAAATGGACTGGAAGACTAGGAACAACAGAGTCTTAACACCGTAAATCTAGTAGAAAAGAACAGTGTAGCACACTGCCAATATAAGATGCTGCCTAATGCGAAGGCCCAAGTAGTTACATGGATATTAACCACTGGGTATATGGTCATTCTCAAAAAGGAGTAGTCCTATTCTACCTATCCGAGTTGTGAAATGTAGGGTTTTAATCCAATTTTTCTCTCTGGTCTTTTTCAACTAGATTGTTATCTCTGCACTAACAGAAATTTCTTTCCTACTGTTTGATAATTAAAGGAAATCAGAACTCCTGCAGCTCTGAAGGAAATTGAAGGCTTTTTTCTTTTTTTTTTTTCGCTTTTGATTTCAGCAAGACAGGTCAAGACATGGTTTTATTTTAGAAATTCTACATGCATTTTGTAACAGCTTTATGGAGATATAATTCATATATACAACAGAATTCACCCATTTAGTTTGCACAGTTCTATATATATTCTAGTCAAGAATATATTCAGAGCTGTGCCTCCCATTACCATAATTTTAAAATATTTCCACACCCCCAAAAAAAGCCAACACTCCTTAGCCATCACTTCCAACTGCCCATAACCCTTGATCCTAGCCAAACACTAACCAACTGTCTCTACAGATTTGATTATGTGAAGCATTTCATATAAATAAGAGCCATGGGACTAAGAAGATGTATATATACACAATGGAATACTACTCAGTCATAAAAAAGAACAAAATAATGCCATTTGCAGTGATATGGATGGAACTAGAGACTTTCATACTAAGTGAAGTAAGTCAAAAGAGATAAATACCATATAATATCATCTATATCTGGAATCTAATATAAGGCACAAATGAACTTAGCATGCAATGAAAAGCTAAGGTTCTAGGAGTTCCCATCATGCCTTAGGGGAAATGAATCTAACTAGTATTCATGAGGACACAGGTTTGGTCCTTGGCCTCAAATAGTGGGTTAAGTATCTGGTGTTACCATGAGCTGTGGTTTAAGTTGCAGATGCAGTTTGGATCCCGTGTTGCTGTAGCTATAGCTGTTGGTATAAGCCAGCAGCTACAGCTCTGATTATACCCCTGCCTGGAAACTTCCATATGCCACAGATATGGCCCTAGAAAGACAAAAAAAAAAAAAAAAAAGGGAAGAAAAGATAAGGTTCTAGAATTAGCCGACCTCAGTTTTGCTCCCAGTTCTGCTACCTTTACAAGCTGAGTGATCTGGTCAAATTACTAAATTTAAGCCTCACATGTTTTGCTGTGAAGAAGAAAGGGACAACTAATAAGAGATATGGCATGGTATCTGACATAGTGCCGTAAGAGTTCTTTTTCTGAGACCCCTAAATACTCACGTCAGCCTTTGGTCATTTAAGTTCTTACACAGAACCCATTTCTTCTATCTTTTCTGCCTTTCCTTTTTTTTTTTTTAAGCTTTTTAGGGCCACACCTGCGGCATGGGAAGTTCCTAGATAAGGGGTCAAATGGAGCTACAGCTGCTGGCCTTCGCCACAGCCACAGCAACGTGAGATCTGAGCTTCATCTGTGACCCACACCACAGCTCATGGCAACACCAGATCCTTAACCCACTGAGCGGGGTCAGGGATTGAACCTGCATCCTCATGGATCCTAGTTGGGTTCGTTAACCACTGAGCCAGGAAGGGAACTCCCATGTCCTTCTTTTAAAGAACACTTTGCCCAGCTCCTATGAGCAGTTCTATCACCTTTCACTTGTGAAAAATAAGAAATCTTAACCAGATATCCAGTTCAAGTTTGCCGAGTATCCACTGGAAGATATTTAAACCTCAGAAAGCAAAGAAAAGCAATACATAAAGGAAAGAGTTAAGAGACAGGAAGCTTTAAAAATTAGATTAAGAAAGCCAAAGATTTCTTTTTTATACCAATAAATTACATTATGTAGTCTCAAGAAAGACAAATGGCTAAATGACATACAGTCTATATTCCAGAGAAAGAAATGGTTCCTTCTGTACTTTAACATGACATTTTCCATATTAAATACAAAGATCACCTGCTATGTAAACAAGTTGCTCTTTGTTAAACACAGAAAAAATAACCTAAGATTGGGGGGGGGGTGGAATTCAAGAGTAGGAAAGAAGAATCAAGAAGGAAAAACTGATCAGTGCCTCTAAATCTTGAGGTCACTCCGATCCTTCATTTCTTAGATCCCAATGTTATTCAGGACCTTTATATTATAGTCAATGTTACAACATATATTATTTAACAAATTTCGCTCTTTGCTCCTTGAGAGTGTGTGTGTGTGTGTGTGTGTGTGTGTATGTATACGTGTGAGTATATTTATATATATATATTTTACGTGCACAGCAGCACTGTTTGCACCTACACAAATTTGGAAGCAGTATTAATGTCTAGCAATAGAGGAACAGTCGACTGAATTGCTCCTTGAGAAAAATAATCTCTAAACAAGAGGAAGTAAAAAGAGACAATGCTCAAAGCCTATACCCAGTATGTAATATTCTAGCTATGCTTTTATCACGACTGTAATTGAAAACTGACAATTTTCTACTCATCCAATTTGTAATTTCTGGGACTTACCAAGCATTCCTTTTTGCATTGGTGGAATTCTCTAGGGGCTTGGCTTGGCTTGGCTAAGTATTAAGTGAGACATAAAACAGGAGGAAAAGCAGGCATAGCCAGAAAGCTGAAGCAATATAAATACAGGACGATCCTATTGCTTAGGAAAGCGGGGGCTCTAGAAGCACTAATCTCCCAATGTTGATATTCGGTAAAAGGAGACAGATCCCTATTCATTTTCAGAAAGTGTGAGGGAAATGTCACCGAGTCCATTAAAGAATAGACTGACATAGTTCAGATATGTTCTTTTGGTGGGTAATGTGGCTGCATTTTTCCCCTTACAAATGATTAGGTTGATTTTAGCAACAAAGGAATCTTTAAAGGCTGGTTATCTGAAAGAAGGAAAATTGGCTTCTATTCCATTCGCATATATTTTAAGGATGAATATAAAAACTTATCACCTTAAGCCCTTTAAGTTCAGCTGAATATAAAAGACATTCCAGGCTGCTTATCTATTTGGAGGGAGGAGGATCGCATAACTTTCATCCATCCTTGAAATACTGGCTGGCAAACAACATAACACAACAGACAACAGGCGTCATGAAATAAGTAACCCAATCCAGCAGGGCGATAAGAAGGCAAGAAGGTGGGGGCTCAGGGGGAGGAGGGGGTGGAAAGCATGTGCAGACATCAGCTGTTGCCTGGATAACACTTCATCAGACTTTTGAAAAGTTTTAGAATGTAGCAGAGTAAACAGGGGCCTTGGATGGGAAAAAGGGTAATGACTATTATGAGGAAGAAGAAAGACCAGCAAAGGATGAGGCTGAGGGAGCCATGACTACAACTGCAAAGCGGTACAGGTGGGTGAAGCTCACCACTTTACCCAGCGTACAGCACTGGGTGGGATCATTCTGGGCCATTAAGGACGTCACTCTATCCTACCACTCGTTCCATTTCCCCCAGCTTTCTTCTTTATTCTACTGGTACCTATATCTATCTCATTTTAAGAGGACCATTTAGCTTCTTCTTCCTTTTTTTTTGTCTTTTGTCTTTTTAGGTGCACACCCACCATATATGGAGGTTCCCAGGCCAGGGGTCTAATCCAAGCTGTTGCTGCCGGCTTAGGCCAGAGCCACAGCAATGCCAGCTCCCAGCCACATCTGCGACCTTCACCACAGCTCATGGTAATGCCAGATCCTTAATCCACTGAGTGAGGCCAGGGATCGAACCCGCATGGTTCCTAGTCGGATTCATTTCCACTGTGCCACGATGGTAACTCCCATTTAGTTTCTACAGAGAAGGCTTAAGACTATAGATCAGAGTTCCTGTTGCGGTTCAGCTGGTTAAGAACCTGACATACTATCTGGCCTTGCTCAGTGGGTTAAGGATCTGGTGTTGTCCCCAAACTTCCTTGTAGATTGCAGACGCGGGCCTGATCCTGCATTGCTGTGGCTGTGGGTAAGCTGGCAGCTGCAGCTCCGATTCGACCCCTAGCCTGGGAAGTTAAAATTGCTGTAGGTGCAGCTGTTAAAGAAAAACAAAAAACAACAAAAAAAAGGCAGTACAGACAAACATGAAGGATTAAGAGGTGGCAGACCTAGTCCTGAGATTTAGTGTTTCTAAAAGGCAAATACATTTTTTTTTGTTGTTGTTTTTCTAGGGCCACACCTGAGGCATATGGAGGTTCCCAGGCTAGAGGTCCAATTGGAATTTGCCACCAGCCTAAGCCAGGGGCACAGCAACGTGGGATCCGAGCCACGTCTGCAACCTATACCACAGCTCCTGGCAACACCAGATCCTTAACCCACTGAACGAGGTCAGGGATCGAACCTGCATCCTCAAGGATGCCAGTCAGGTTCGTTAACTGCTGAGCCACAACAGGAACTCTGTAAAAGGCAAATAAATTCTGCCTGTGAAAATGCTGCACCTTCCCTGCCAACAAAAGCTTTCAGTTGTTTCACACGTCTGGCAATGGATTTGCACTCTTCTTGTCTCACTGCTCCTGCTAGATCCCAGTCCTGCAGAAACCAAGCATTTCATGTCACCTGGTATGCTGCATATTTAAAAAATCGTCAAGACTAAAAAAATATTAACATTCTATTTTTTAAATCATGTGCTTGTTGGAAAACATGCATTGAATGTTAATTACAACAGAAGATGAAAGTTATTCTTCAAAGAAAGTCTAAGCTTTACTTAAGACCACCACTACCATTCCAAACCGCCTGAAAGGGACGCAGGAGTTGAGAGAGCTGTTTTCCAAAGCAGCACAAGTCCTTGATTCGAGAAGGTTAAGTAATTGTGTTTAAGTGTCTATGCCACACAAGGACAGTTAAGTGCCCGGGATACAAAACTCTTCAAAAGGCAATAACAACAGTGAGTCAGAGAATGAAAATAATTACTTCCTGAGCACTGACAACATTAAGAAGAGGATGTGAAAGCAGGAAATTGATTTTAGGGCATAAAGTCCTCTTGACTGATATTACTAAAACAAAACGCTTCATGATACACAAAGCTAGGACCCAATTACACTTATTCAATTGATTTAAGGGAGGATAGGGGTTGGGAAAGAGGATAGGGCTAGGGGTTGAGAAAAAAGGTTCCAAGTAACTTTAGTAAAGGTGGCAGAAAAGACGACAATCAAAACATGACATTGTGATTATACACGTTTCTGCTGCTTCTGTGTCTTACCGCCAGGAAAGTAAAGGTAATAAACAGATGGAAGGTCAAATTATATTTTATTTTTCTCTACATCTTTAAATAATGGTTGGGTGCATTCCAAAGACTAGAACCTTGTATTGTTAGTGATAAAATTCAGAACAAAGTGTACGTTTCTCAAAGATGAGATTGTTTTTCAGGGACTAATTCATAGTGCACTAATTCAAGTGCAGAGAAGGTCTGAAAACAAATTTATTTTGTCTGACAAATGGAATCCTTCCCACACGTAATTCAGTGAAAGAAATCTGTAGCTCTGTTCTAGATTGTTTGGAATTGTTGGCATAAATCCAAGGAATTTTAGTGTTGATTTATTTTAAAATGAATATGTTCAGAAGTTCCCATCGTGGTTCAGTGGTTAACGAATCAGACTAGCATCCATGAGGAGCGAGGCAGGTTAGATCCCTGGCCTTGCTCAGTGTTGCTGGATGTGGTATAGGTTGCAGATGAGGCTCGGATCCTGGGATCCTGTGTTGCTGTGGCTGTGGTGTAGGCCAGCAGCTACAGCTTCGATTCGACCCTTAGCCTGGGAACCTCCATATACTGCTGGTGCACTCTGACAAAAAAGAAAAAAAAAGAAAAAAAGTCTATGTTCAGCATAGAGTATGTATGAGATAGTGTTAATGAGATCCTGCTAGATAGCATGGGGAACTAAATCTAGTTACTTATGAAGGAACATGATAGAGGACAGTGTGAAAAAAAGAATATATATATATGTGTGACTGGGTCACTATACTGCACAGTAGAAATTGACAGAACACTGTAAACCAATAAAATGGAAAAAATAAAAATCATTTAAAATTAAAAAAGATATTAAGATCTGCAATAGAAGCCATTAAACTTAAATTAATCTCTACCTACCAAAGCATCTGATGATAAGGATGGATTGATGATAACAATAATGATATAACAATCAGCTAACATTTATTGATTGATACAATGTGCCAGGCACTGTGCTTATTTCATAAGCACATGGCATCATTGTATCATTCAGTTCTCAAAGCAGCACTCTGAGGGAGCTATTATAATTATTACTTGGCAGATGAGATGACACAAGGTCAACTTGCCCAGGGTCCCACAGTCGCGAACTGGAAGATCCAAGACAGAGGCATGGCAGATTAACTCTGGAATCCCACCCCTCAATCTCCTCACTAGACTGCCCCCACCTCATAATAATGCCAAACAAGGAGGCAGATAAGCTTTACAAACACAAGAAAAGAGTCTGCTTTTCTCTCACTCATTTCCGTCGCCAGGTTACAGAAGACAATTTGGCTGGGCATGTTTTCTACAACATTCTCCACCAGGGCAAAATGCTAATCACCCTAGAAATGCTTATTATAAGGACAGAGCAACAGCATGATAAACACCCCCTGCCTTCAGGTGGCCCCGGGTTGAACATCAGCTTCACTCTTTTCTAAGTAACTTAGCTTCCCTGAACTTCAATATTATTCATCTGTACGATGAGCTGAAGGAGTAATGAAACAAGGGAAGTAAAAGGCTAACTGGAGATTCTGGTCCATAGAGGCATTCAGTTAATGTCAGCCGTCTGTGGGCTTCCAATTTCAGGCCCATTCATGTAACAGGGCCCAAAAGACATCTTTCCCAGGCATAACCCTTTTCAGACTTCACGCAGGTAGGGGAAGTGTCCGGAAGCAATTCTAGGTGGTCTGGGGGGAAAGGGGGCATCCAGATAAATTCAGCAGGGCCAGCAACACCGAGAAGGATACCCAGCGTGATGCTGGAGGGATTAGGACGGTCCTACCCAGGAACCACTGGGTATGAAAGCCCACCAAAGCCTTCTTACTCCCGGAAAGCACTTTCTAACCACTTCCAGAAAGGTGCATATAACCCGTGGGTCCTTCATTATACTGTCATTTGTCAGGTGTTCCTTTTGAAACTAGAGAGACTAGGATCCTTGAAGGAGGAAGAAGTAGACATTCAGAAAAAGGAAGACGTCGGTGGTGAGATTAGTAGGTTTTTTTTTTTAATGTTTTCATACAATTTCTCTATTGTTTATATTTGTACTCATCTTTTCTTAACAAAAAAGGGAGATAGAAAATATAAGAAAAACCTCACCAATTTTTTCCAATAAACTTTCTAATGTGGAATAATCTTAGATTTACAAAAAAAGCTGCAAACATGGTACAGACAGTTCCCATGTACCCTTCACCCAGCACCCCTCGATGCTACTGTAACCATGGTACATTGGTCAAAATGAAGATGTTAACATTGGTACACCTGCCTGCTTTCAAATTTAGCTTAGAGCTACCAGGAACTGAGCGTGTTGAGACAGGAAGAAAATTGTTCCTTGGAAGCCCACATTTCAGAGGGAAGGTCGCTTAGTTACTTAATGCAAAAGGCACTTGTCCTCGTAGCCGACCATGCTAGCTGCCTGTCCAAAACCCATTCTCCCTTTCTTCCTCCTTTATCATCTGTACGGGGCAGCTGTGCGCCGGCCTAACAGTATTAGATTCACTAATTGCCTTCCAGCATGGAGTGACCATGTGACTCGGTTCTGGCCGACGTGAGGTAGGGAGAAATCCCTGAGAAAGGCCACTCTTTCCATATAAAAAGGAACCTCTTGGTTCAAGCAGGCATCACTATAGTTTCTCTTATTCCTAGCAAAATACAACCCTGTTATTGTTCCAAATTCAGACTGGAGATAGGAAATCAAAAGCTTAAAAAACAAACACTATGTATTTGCTTTGCAGCCCACACCTTGTAACAAACTATGCTTGACTCAGAAGCCAAGGGTGATTAGACATAAAGTTATACAGGTCTAAGACACGCCTTAGCTCTGATGCCCTGGTGATAGACCTGGTTATAGACAGTCCCTGAGACTCAATTTTTCCATCTGTGGAAAAGAAATGACAGTAACTTCTTTTATCTAAAGCAAGTGAATTAATAAACACATGGGAAGCCACAGCTTTCCGAGAGACAGGGTTACAATGATGCTCAGGCACCGTTAGTAAATAATATTGCTCTGCTGTCAGCAAAAATCCAAAGGATCCCATAACAAAGCCTAGGAATTTAAGAAAGTGCTCCTGAATTCTGGGTCGTATATTGGACAAGCCGATTCTGAGCAAAAAGAGAACTGCTAAGTTCAGATCTAGCCCAAATAAGCGTAGTCGACAATTTCTGATTTGTGGAAATATTAAAAAAAATCGGAGGAGAGTGAGTCCCCTGGTGGGTTAAGGATATGGTGTTGCCACTGCTGTGGCGTGGGTTCGATCCCTGGCCCGGAACTTGCACGCGTCGTGAGTGTGGCCAAAACAAAAACAACAATGATGGTGACGACAACAACAAAAATCAGAGGACAAAGAAAACATGAATGTGATACCAAGGTTCTTCCTTGATACAAACTTTCAGATATTTTAGTTGTCAGGGAACAAAGACCTCTGAGCTAAGGGGCTGAAAAATGAAATACACACTCACCAGGACACCACCCTGCCCTGTGCTGGTTTTTAAAAGGTCTAGAGCTGTGCTCTCCAGACTGGCTGACACGCACCTGAAATGTGGCACATCTGAAATGAGATGATCTGTAAGGGTAAAGTATGTACTGGATTTGGAAGGCGGGATGAAAAGAAGAATGTAAAAGAGCTGACTGCTATTTTCCATACTGAGTATGTTCTGAAATAACGTTTTAGAGACCAGGAGTTAAAATATATTGTCAAGGTTAACTGCACCTGTTTCTTTCTCCTTCTCTCACTGTGGCTATTAGAAAATTTTAAATTACACATGGAATTAAAATGATAGTACTGGGAATTCCTTTGTGCCACAATGGTTAAGAATTCAGTGTTATTACTGCAGCAGCTCAGGTCACTGCTGTGACATAGGTGCAGTCCTGGCCCGGGAACTTTTGTACGCTGCAGGCATGGCCAAAAATGAAAAAAAAAAAAAAAGGGTAGTATCTTATAAAGTATTGAATATTGACTTAAGATGGTAACACGGTGAGAAGGTGGAATAGTATTCAACTTTTACTTAATCAGCATCAGATCCCTTAATTATTTGTCAAAACTGGTAGTATATATTAGTTTCAAAACAACTACAAAATGTATTGCCCAAAGACTGGTGTAATTTAAAGATTTTTTTACTATAAGTCTAATATTATATTACAGTTGCTGAAAGATTAATTAGGTTAAACCAAAAAAGAAAAGAAAAATTTATTTTATTTATTAGGGCTGCACCTGTGGCATATGGAAGTTCCCGGGCTAGGGGCTGAATTGGAGCTGCAGTTGCCGGCCTACGCCACAGCGACAGCCACAGCAATACCAGATCCAAGTCACACTGCAGCTCACGGCAATGCCAGATCCTTAACCCACTGAGCAAGGCCAGGGATTGAATCCGCATCTTCAAGGACACTATGTCAGGTTCTCAACCCACTGATCCATGACGGGAACTCCCAGAAAATAAAATTTTAAATTACATTGCCCAAATAGATGGCATTTGAGGTTCACATCCTATTTCCATTGGTCCAGAGGCTGGTATACTATAGGAAGACGCCAGCTAACCTACAAACGGGTTCATCCCTTTAAGTGTAGCACTTTGAGAGCCATTTATCCTAGAAGATAACTCTTATCCTGAGCTTCTGATAGCTAAACAGTCAAGAGCTGTTATGGCTCTCTGGTTTGGTCCCCCCCTCACCACAACCACCACCACCACCCCCTGCCCCCAACACACTATTTGCCCCCTCCTATTTCCTTTATTTTGATGAGGAAGTACTCACTTCCACAGCAACTGTGCAAGAAGAGACAGAAATGATTTTGCCAGTGGCCAAACCAATACCGATCCCCCTCCGCTGGCCTGGTGGCTTTGGTCATTTCCAGTCAGACTAAATCCTGGGCCACAGCTGAGGGAGTAGCTAAAATGAAATGGGAAGCATATAGATCCTTGGAGTTCCCATCATGGTGCAGCGGAAACGAATCCGACTAGGAACCATGAGGTTGCGGGTTCGATCTCTGGCATTGCTCCGTGGGTTAACGATCCGGCGTTGCCATGAGCTGTGATGTAGGTTGCAGGCTCGGATCTGGCATTGCTGTGGCTCTGGCATAGGCCGGCAGCAACAGCTCCGATTAGACCCCTAGCCTGGTGACCTCCATATGCCGCAGATGCAGCCCTAAAAAGACCAAAAAAAAAAAAATAGAATATAGACCCTGATGGAGTTAAGTTGTGGCTCAACAGCAGTAAAGCCGAATAGTATCCATGAGGACGTGGGTTTGATCCCCAGCCTTGCTCAGTGGGTGGAGGATCTGGCATTGCCGTGAGCTGTGGTGTAGGTTGCAAATGCGGCTCAGATCCCACAGCATTGCTGTGGCTGTAGCATAGGTCAGTAGCTACAGCTCTGATTTGACCCCTAGCCTAGGAACTTCCATATGCTATGGCCCTAAAAAAGGCAAAAAAAAAAAAAAAAGGAATATAATATGCAGGCCCTACTTGGGTGAAAGGAGAGAGGAAAGGGGTGTAGGGTCCCTGCTGGGTCAAATGTCATTATCGGACAGAGAAGAAAGTGAAGAACATCTTTTCAGAATAAAGCCAGGTAAATGCTAGAGCCTTAAAAAATTCATGTTGACTTTAAAAAATAACATATATAACAATTTTACCAAAAGATTACCGTCAAAATTATTTTAAAATTGGTTATGAATATTAAGGAACACATTTTTCCAGTTGTAATCAGTGTGTGTGTGTGTGTGTGTGTGTGTGTGTGTGTGTGTGATCGCTTCTTAAATTTTTACTTAATACTGTTCCAGAGTCACACTGATCAGAGCTTACATACGTTCAGTTCTACACCTACTAATCACTCTGTGCTATCAACAGACTTTAGCCCCTTTACCTATTCCTGGCTGAAGACAGAAGGAGGGCGCAGGGCGAAGGCAGAGAAAAAGAAGCATTTCCAAAGAGTTACAGGCCTGAGCACAAAAGGCAACCTGGACACTGTGTGAACAGGCGTATCAGCTAAGAGACACTGAGTTAACGTGGGTGGCTAAGAATCTCGAACCAGAAATGGCTGTTGGAAGAATTTCTAGAGCGCCATGGGAGACCGCAGCGTGGCAAAGGTGACACGGCGGTGGGAATAATCATCCTAACGGCCCCAGGAGAGCCTGGGTCCCGCCTGGGAATCCCCGCCCAAACTCCGCAGCCTTCAGGCTTAGAAAGGTGCTTCCTAAGACTGATACAGGGTCAGAGCTAGAAAAAAGATCTGCTTCTGATGGGAAAGAGAATGGAGGCAGTCCTTTCCTTAAAGGAGAGCCTCAATTTTTTTACCCCACCCCCCAGCTCCCACCTCCCTTTGAGGGCTGTGGTCAAGCTCACGTCCATCAGTAACCAGACTGAACACCACAGTGCTTCCCACCAGGACAGAGGGAAGGGCCACACCAGAATCCGCAGTCTCAATTGTCTTTTCCACATGGGAGATCATAATATGCGGTTCTTTCAATACACTGGAGACTTCAGCCTACACAGTCCTCCAAACATGGCCACCGAAACTCAGCTGAGTCTTGATACTAACACATAAGGCCAGGCTACTACAGGGGATTGCGTATTTCCATACACTGCAACCGCACAGAGATTGTGGGCTTGTGTTTTAAGGCTTCCTCGTGCGGCTGTAACATCATCACATTTGAGCAAACTGAGAAGTACATACCGCAGGGGACACTGGCTGAGAGCAGTCAGGAGCCAGGCAGGCGTCAGTAGGGCCCTAGGTTTCAGAGCGAAGTCTGTATCTAAAAAGTCACTTTCTGTACACCCGACAACAGCCATACTGATGTGAAATAAGGAGAGAGATTTACAGTTTCGACACTGTTCACAAAAGACCTCTGTTCTTTGTGCATAACACCCTTCTTTTGGAAGATTATGTAAGATGAGGCATTGCTCACTCCTTTCATACTTTCTAAAAGTCAAGGCTTAGGGCAGCTACAGACCTGTTGTCCTTCAACAAAACCAATACTATATTGTATGCCCAAGTACCAGTCCTGGACTTTACCAAGGAAACTTGTTCCCTTATATTTACACTGCAACAGCACTCTGGCGGTGTCCACTTTGCTTTCTGCTTTGGATTCAGCTAGAATCAAAAGTAAAACGGAGCCAAAGCCCATCAGAGGGCACAGTAGGAAAATTCCCAGAAATTCTAAATTGAGAAAGGAAAAAGTTACGGTAGCTAACGCCTGCTGATAAAGATGGCACCTGAAATATTAATTGTTGAAAGCAGATTGAGAAAATACTATACCCACTCTTTATTTTCTTCTACTCAGAGTTTAACACTTAGGAGCTAAGAATGATTATACTCATGGCAAATGCCTCAACACTGTCATTGAAAACAACAGGGATAATAATTATCAACTGAATTGATTTGAGGGGAGGATTAAAGGAACTAGTAGCTGTAAAGAACAGGCTGTCACTTTTGCCTGCCCAGCACTCACTTCGTTAAGGTAACAGAATTTTTTTTTGTTTTGTTTTGTTTTTGGTGGAACAATGTTCCCGGCCCTCCTCCTTACCCACCACTTCCTGAGTCTGTCAATCAAAGGCCCTGCCTATCAAGGGGATCAAGAGGTGGGCATGTGATCTAGGCTCAGCCAATCAGAGTTGCTCTCTAGCTTGGTCTCTGGAGAGAGGGAGGGCACAGGGCAGAAAATGGCCAGTGCTGATTTCTCAGCTGTACATAGCTGGCAGGGACTGCCCTTCAGTCAGTAGTTCCTGACAGCTGGGCCACCAAGAGCTGCTCTGATTCTTCTCCCAGCAGCCTGTTTTCTCAGTGTTTTAACTATCGACTGGCTCTGCCACATATCTGAAGCAGATGATGACCAAGGCAGTTTATATTCAAAGAACCCTAGCTGGTATAAACATGCAGCACTGTGCCTGGCAAAGGGCAAATCCTCAAAAAGTGGTCATGACAGTCATTCATTCGTTCAACACATTTTTTTTTTTTTTACAGAGAAGCTAATAAATAAATGTCAAGCCATGGGGGATACAGAGACGAGAAAACAGATTTTCTGTCCTCAAAACACTTACATTCCAGCTAACTGTACAGAAAGACTAAGAAATACTGGGAAAAAAATCTTCATTTTGTTGGTGGCAAGGAGTTATCAAAAACAAAAAGTAAGAGAACATGTGTAGAATAGTCTTGAAGGAGTGGATGCAAGGGTGGCAAGTGAGGGTAGGTTGCCCCTGACCAAGGCTCTCCCCTTGTCCAGACTTCAGTCATATTCCTCTGAATCCCTAGTTCAGCCAGCCCTTGACCTTGGCCCTTATACTGTGGTAAGAGAACTTTAAAAAAAAACTCATAATAATGATATGGTTTTTAGGTACAAGGGTGCCCATCCCCCACTCAGTGAGTCTGTCGGTCAAAGGGCCTGCTGATCCAGGCCAGGAGATGGACATGAGGAGCTCCCATCATGGCCCAGCAGAAACGAATCCGACTAGGAACCATGAGGTTGCAGGTTTGATCCCTGGCCTCGCTCACTGGGTTAAGGATCCACCACTGCTGTGAGCTGCGGCGTAAGTCACATATGCGGCTTGGACCTGCCATTGTTGTGGCTGTGGCTGGTAGCTGTAGCTCTGCCTGGACACCTAGCCTGGGAACCTCCATAAGCTGCAGTTGTGGCCCTAAAAAAAGCAATAAAATAAATTAAAAAAATAAAATAAGAGGTGGGCATGATTCAGCCAGATTTGACCTACCAGCCCAGCGTCAGCAAAGAGTCCTGCTAAGTCAGGATGCCCCCACTGCACTTGTGATATCTGATCAGGCTTGATCAAGTTCCTCATCCTCCATCTTTGACATCTAAGTCCCCGACCTTGGAATCCACTTGCCTTGGCGTCTCTCATTAACAAATTTCCATCCACTGGCCCCCTCGCCCTGCTCCACGGCAATAAATCCCCACTTGCCCCTGTTGTATCTGGAGTTGAGGCCCATCTCCCTCCCCCGCTACAATATTCCTATTGCAACAATCTCCCCTCACCCTTTTTAAAATGAAGTATAATTGATTTACAGTGTTGTGCCAGTTGCTGCTGTACAGCAAAGTGACCCAGTCATACACACACACACACACGTAAATATATATATTCCCTTTCCTGTATTATCTTCCATAATGGTTTATCCCAAGAGACTGGATATAGTTCCCTGTGCTGTACAGCAGGACCTCATTGCTTATAGTTTTAAGACTGTAATAGTCTTAAATAAAGTCATCCTTACTGTTTTCTATAATAATGTCAGAATAACTTGTTTTCCATAATATCACATGGTCTTGAGCAAGTTGCAAACTTGCCTTTAGCCTCAATCATCAGTGCCTTTTTTCTTCCTTCCTCCCAACCTTCCATCCCTCTGTCTTTTCTTTTCCCTTTTTTTTTGGCCATACCTGCAGCATGCAGAAGTTCCTGGGGCAGGGGACTGAACCTGCACCACAGCAGTAACCTGAGCCACAACAACGACAATGCCAGATCCTTAACCCACTTAGCCACCAGGGAACTCCCCCCATCTCTCTTTTTCTCTGGCTAGGCTATTTCAGGCTCGGGTTGAACTCTTTAGTGCTTTTAATTACTGAGAAGATGAGATTAATTCCTGTCTGGATCTAGCATCTAGCTTGCCTTGCAGAAAGTCCTATGTTCTCTCTTCAGGCTACCAGAGAGAATCTCAGCTACCGTCTTCCACTGGAGAAGGTGATCACCAAACTACCCTGCAGCAGCTGGGAGGATTAAAAATACAATTTATAGAAAACTGCTTTGTGTTTTGCAAAATGTTATATAAATGTATTTTTAAAACCAAAGGAAAAGAAAGAGGGCTTGATGAAGTGTTGAAATTGTTCAAGTGCTCTGACTAAATCTTTAAAAGAGGAAATTACACGCCTGGACACAGCAGCGGTAGCCTGATTATCCAGGGTCAGCTGCTGCAGCTGTGAGCAACTTACCCACGTGACTCCCTGCTTTCTCTCTCCCTCCATTTAAGGATAAGATTGCTGGATAGCAGCTCAAGCAGTTGAGGGAGATATTTATGTGAGTCAAGAAAAGTGTTCATTGCATTTGCAAAGGTCACACAAAAATCTCAAGGTACTAGGTCATTGTTGGCAAAAAGGGAATTTTGTCTATTTTATGAGCTAACAATATTACAGTTGTGCTATCTGACAGGCTGTGTGAGCTGATGCAATAAAGGTTGAGAATTCTTTTTTCCTAATCTAGTGGCTTAATAAGCAACCAATCTTCTTTTGTGATTAAGAGCCAGATTGCCTTGATGTGAATCTTTTTTTTATCTTTTAAGGCTGCACTTGAGACATATGGAGGTTCCCAGGCTAGGGGTCGAATCAGAGCTGCAGCTGCCAGCCTATGCCACAGTCACAGCAATGCAGGATCTGAGTCGCGTCTGTGACCTACACCACAGCTCACGGCAATGCTAAATCCTTAACCCACTGAGCAAGGGCAGAGATGGAACCAGCATCCTCACGGATATGAGTTGGGTTCGTTAACCACTGAACCACGATGGGAGCTCCTTGATGTGAATCTCGAATCTCCCATTTACCAGCTCTTGTCTTCAGCAAGTTACCCAACCTCATTTGAAAAGGAGAATTATTATGATACCTGACTCAGATACTGAGAGGTAAAAGAAGTAAAGGAGCAGAGTGACTGGAGCAGTGTCTGGCATATAGTAGGGACTCTATACCTTTTAGCTGTTATTTAGAATTGATCAGATCCAGTATAATACCGGGCAGTTGAGGGCCATAGGATGGAGACTCTGCTAAAAGCTTTTGCCCACTGCTCTCATTTAATTCTCCCAGCAGCTCTGCATGGGAAAGAGTTGCCAAAGCAGCCCCGGAACAGAAAGGCCTCCTTGTGGGGCTGTCCCATGGCTGGCCTCTGGGAACCTGGCTTTTGGAAGGCACCCTATGGTACTATCTGATAAGGCAACTGCTTACCTGGGCACCGAGTTCTTCTGCACTAGCCTGCCTACTTGCACAAACACTGTGACTGATGAAGAACGCATGCTTGCCTTCTGAGCGTTTGGAAGGCTGGTGGTGTAGCTGCCCAGGCAGGCAGTGTCTCTTGAAGAGCAGTCCTCGGTAAAACCTGGCCCTCTGAGTTTCCAGTGGGCTTCCCCGGACAGAGCTATTCCCCACGTGTTACTGCTGCTGGAGGAAGGAACCAGTTCTGCGTAGCCCCGGGAGAGAGAACAGAGGATGCCTACACCTGGATTTTCCCAGACAACACCCAGTGTGTCTTTTTTCCCTTGCTGATCCTTCTCTGTGTCTTTTCACCATAAAAAAAAATCTTGGCCACAAGTCCAATCATATGGTGGGTCTTTCTAGCACACGGGAGTAGTCCCAGTATTTCAAAAAGCAAAAACCCAACCAACCAAGTCAAACTCCCAAAGGTATAATATGACTCTAATTTCATAAATGTAAAAACCTGGAATGGAGGAGTTGAGACGCTGACAAGCTCATGCAGTGGGTGAAGGATGCAAATCCTGCTGGCCTCCCTCCAAAGGCCATGTTCGCTTTACAGTGCCAGGCAGCTGCCCCCGATTACATAGATCCTGGGCCAAAGGAAACTTCTTTCTAAGGCACGGTGCCTAGTAGCTTCTGGTTAGCTATGCAATCTTGGGAAAACATCTTAAAGGCTTTGAATTCCAGGCTTCTTCACTGTAAAGCTGTAATAATAACATCAATGGCATAGGGTTGCTGTGAGGATTTAATAGGATTATATATATGATACATGCCATATATGTGGAGCATGTACAGATTACATACACAATATATTAAAATCTATAAAGTATATTGGGAGTTCCTGTCATGGCGCAGCAGTTCACGAATCCGACTAGGAACCATGAGGTGGCAGGTTTGATCCCTGGCCTTGCTCAGTGGGTTAAGGATCCAGCATTGCCGTGAGCTGTGGTGTAGGTCGCACACGCGGCTTGGATCCTGCGTTGCTGTGGCTGTGGTGTAGGCTGGCGGCTACAGCTCTGATTTGAGCCCTAGCCTGGCAACCTCCATATGCCGCGGGTGCGACCCTAAAAAGCAAAGCAAAAAAAAAAGGAAACCTATAAAGTATTTAGCCCAGTGCCTGGCACATGGTAAATCTCTATAAATTAAAAAGATAGATAGGTATGAACATACACGCTCAACATACATACATTTGTATAAATACGTACATATATATGCATGTATATATATACACATACATACACATTTGCATACAAGTTAATTACTCAGCTACCAAGTTCTGCCTTGATTATAGAGCACCATTCACCATTCACCATTCATAAATGAAGCTGGCTAGTGTTTCATAAGTGGACCTGATTTTTATGCCTACTGTTTTCAAGCTAGGGGATGACTTTTACCCGGAAATCTCTTGCTCAAAGCCTAAAGGCTTTTTAATGTTTAACCTGCGAAATTAATTATTAGCTGGACAATTCAGAGCTTTGCTAAAGAGACCAGCTGGTATTTACCATTAATCCTCACATACATATCTGTGGTGGCCTTATTTTCCTAACTCAAAGTTAGAAACTGATCTCGTGATGAGTTGCTGTGCTGGGAAATGCGAACTCCCTTGGAAACTCTGACTTCTGTGGACAGAGAACGTTCAGTCTCCTAAAACCACGGAAAACAAACTTCTGTGGTTAAGATCTGCTATCAATAATACCTTATTTTATCCTTTATGTCGCAATGTTTTGGCATTTGTGTTTACAGCATTACAAAATTACACTGTAACTGAAATAGAATTATTCACTCTTTGGAAATCATTTGGAAACAATTCGTGGCACCCTCTATCTTCTCTTTGAAGTTGAGATGTATAGTATCGGTCAGTAAATAGTAGTATAAGGCTGGTTTTTTCTAGAATTTGGTGTCACCAAGTTTTCTGTCTGGAGCAAAGATGACAGAACTAACTAATCCAAACACACCATTTTTCACTGTGGAAAGACCCAATCACTCCAACCAATTCTGAGTTCACACTTATGGTGAATAATATCCATTTGGACATCACTACCTGAGCAGAACGCTGATAAATTACTTAAACCACTGGTGCCTGGGTTTCCTTATCTGTAAAATGGAGGTATCAAAAATTCTTGCCCTAGAGTTAACGATACTATATGGTACACTTAAGAATTTGGTAAGAGGGAGTTCCCGTCGTGGCTCAGCGGTTAACAAATCCGACTAGGAACCATAAGGTTGCGCGTTCAACCCCTGGCCTGGCTCAGTGGGTTAATGATCCGGCGTTGCCGTAAGCTGTGGTGTAGGCTGCAGATGCGGCTCAGATCTGGCGTTGCAGTGGCTCTGGCACAGGCCGGCAGCAACAGCTCCGATTCAGCCCCTAGCCTGGGAACCTCCATATGCCACAGATGCGGCCCTAAAAAGCAAAAAAAAAAAAAAGGAATTTGGTAAGAGAGTTGATCGCATGTTAGGTGTACTTACCACAAAAAGATAAATTTAACAACAGCAATTAGAATATCTGTCCCCTAGGGTTTAAGAGCTTTCAATAAGTTGCTATGGGTAAAATCACTAGAACAGTGCCTGGCACATGGTGTAAAATAAATAAACGAATAAATAAAATACAGCATACATCTTCTACTGTTCTCTAATTGCTTCTATACCCATTCTATAATCTCAACAAGACTATCACCTGTTTAAGGTCATTTTAGAATTGGCACTGGAATTTTAGAGTTCTGCCCACCTTTCAAACCTCAGTAGAGTCCAGCCGCAGACAGAGTAGGACATTAATGAAGAGTTGTGAGCTCAGTCATGACAGTATCACATAGGAGAAAACAGCCCAAAATACACTGCGTGGCTTGAACGCCTCTCAGACCAACGGTTCTAGAGCAGTGGCTTTCAAAATATTTGACCCCATTGTTTACAGTAACAATTTTCATGCTGCAAACCATGACACATGCGATGATGTCCATGTTTATGCTGTCTATATCCAACTGAAGTAAACATTTTGCAAAACAGTCCTTAGCCTTACTGTATAAAATATGCTCTTATACTTTCTATTCTAGTTAAATCCAGTTCGGCGCATCTCCAACTTTAAAGTGAGTTTAGATCACATGGGGGTTATACTAAAATGCAGATCAAACACAATGAGACTTGGGCAGGATCGGAGATTCCGCCTTTTGACCATGTTCCTAGGTGACACTGTGAGTCCATGGACCACTTCAAGTGGTAAGAGTCTAGTTTATACTAAAAAATTGATTGAGGAGTTCCTGCTGTGGAGCAACAAGATCAGAGAGTCTCTGCAGCACCAGGATGCAGGTTCCATTCCCGGCCCGGCACAGCGGGCTAAAGGATCTGGTGTTGCCACAGCTGCAGCATAAGTCGCAATTGTGACTTGGATCTGATCCCAGGAATATGATCCATATGCCGCAGGGCAGCCAGAAAAAAAAAAAAAAAAAAAAGAAAAGGAAAAAAAAAAATTGACTGAATACATACTAAGAGCAGGGCAGTGAACCAAGAACTTTATACCGAGCACATTTATTCCCATCATCACCCTGTGCATGTGTGCCCACTTTACAGATGAGAGAAGAGAGCAGCTAATAACTAGTAAAGCTGGGATTCCAGAGCCTACGTTCTTGTGACAGCCAACCTCACAAGAGCTGAGATGGCTCCAGTGTGATCCTTGCCTCCTAGATTCACACTTTGTAGAGTGCGCTCTCGTGCTGAACAGGACCGACCTGGTAACCAAAGGGTACTGAGGAAATGACTCTGTGTGACCGCCAAGGCTCAGTTAAAAGACACTGTGGCTTCTGTCTTGCATTCTCCTGGACCCCTCCCTCTGGAAGAAGCCCAGTTGCCATGTGACGAGAATTCTCAAGCAGCCTTCTGAAGAAATCCATATAGCAATGGACAGAAGCTTCCTGCCAACAGCCAACACCAACTTGGTAGGCCCCTACCAGAGCCACTGTGGAAGCAAATCCTCCAGGCTGTCAAGCCTTCAGCTGACTGTCACCCCAGCCAATGTCTTGACTGCAACCTCATAAGAGACCTCCAAGCCAAGCCACCCACTAAGCTTCTCCCAGATTCCTGACCCACAGAAACCGTGTGAGATAATAAACATTTATTATTTCTTCTGCAGCAATAGATAATGGATGTAGTTCTTAATATGTTGCATTGCATTACTATGATGCAACCCTTAAAAAAAAGGAATCTTTGAAGGGCTTTTGGGTACTTCTTCACTGGGGCAGCCTGAACCATGGTTCAGCAAATTTTCATTCTCCCGACCTAACCAGCCTTGCGAGCGCCATCTACTTCCCCTCCAAACTTGAGCAGATGACCTGCTGTAGCCAGCTGGATATGAGAGCTGTTATGTACAATCACACCCAAGCAGAAGTTTCTGGAGGCACTACAAAAATCTGCCTGTCGGAGTTCTCCTGTGGCACAGTGGATTAAGGATCTGGCACTGTCACTGCGGTGGATTGGGTCGCTGCTGTGGCTCAAGCTCAATCCTTGGCCTAAGACTTCCATATGCCATGGATGCGGCCAAAAAAAAAAAAAAAAAATGCATATATTCCAAAGACTGGGTGCTCCTTTAGTCTGAGTCCCAGAATGAGAAGGCATAAAACACACACCTGAACTTGACCTTGGCTTGGAGATAAGCCAAGTTGGGCCCAAGCAGAGGTACCGTTGACTTACAGAGCCACGAGTGAGAAATAAAAGCCTGTGGTTGTAAGCACGAGATTTTAGGGGTTGGCAAAAGCCGATCCATGCCTCACCGTGCTGTATGATGCCATGCTCCATAAGCCGCTGGCAAAGCTGCTCTGCCTCCTTCCTCGTGGTGGCCTCACCCTCCTGAACCAGCCAATCCAGGAATTCCGATGCCATGAAGGTACGCTCATACTTGACCCCTTCCTCTTCCCTGGGCTGCAGGAGTGTGTTTTCAGGACTCATCAGCCTGGGAGGAAGAAAGGAAAAATAAATAAACAAACTTACACTTACCAGGGGGCAGAGAGAGGGAGGAGGAGAAAGCTAGGGGTAGGGGGCTGAGAGGTACAAACCACTATGTGTAAAATTAACATGTTACAAGGATATACGGTGCAGCAGAGGGACTACAGTTAATAGTTTATAATAACTTTTTAATTTTATTAAAAATTATTTTTGAAGTTCCCATTGTGGCTCAGCAGAAATGAATCCAACTAGTATCCATGAGGACTCGGGTTTGATCCCTGGCCTCACTCAGTGGGTTGAGGATCCAGCATTGTCATGAGCTGTGGTGTAGGTCACAGACGCAGCTCAGATCCTGCACTGCTGTGGCTGTGGCGTAGGCCGGCAGCTGCAGCTCCGATTCCACTCTTAGCCTGGGAACTTCCATATGCCACGGGTATGGCCCTAAAAAGCAAAAATAATAATAGTAATGACATTATAAATCAACTCTACTCCAATTTAAAAAAAAAAAGAAAGAGGAGTTCTCTGGTGGCTCAGTGGGTTAAGGATCCATCATTGTCACTGCTGTGGCACGGGTTCGATCTCTGGCCTGGGAACTTTGTATGCCGCAGGAGCAGCCACATTTTTTTTTTTTTTTGAAAAAGAAAAAGAAACCTACATGAAAGGAAAATCCCTCATCTGAAATCCCATATCTTAGGTTTCTGCAAAGTCTAACCACAGGGTTGTCAGACAACGTGGCTGTCACGTGCTGCCCCAAATGTAATTGTTAAGAGAAGGATCTGCTTCAGAAGTGAACAAGATGCATTTTCTCCTGGTAGTCAGAAAAAAACTGAAACTGCAATCCCAAACTCTAGCATTAGCAAACCAATGGTACTGGTATTCAGTTACTGACCAAACCCTACCCTCCCTTTCTAAGAGAGTCTCATATTTCTTTCCTAAAGCATTATTCCCTTTTCCAAATCATTCTGCTAATAAGACTACTTGCCATGGATCGCCTGTGTCTTCCCCAAATTCATATATTGAAACACTAAAGCCCAACGTGATAATGATAGGAACAGAGTAAGACAGTTACACAGGTAATTGCAGAAAGCCCAGTAAGGGACCACAGACAGAGAGGGAAATCTAGGGAACTTTGGGAGCCCACTGTAAGTTAATAATTGCTCAAGACCCCGTCAGAACACGGTGGAATGAAGCAGGCTTGCTTAATGATAAAACCATAAGTAACAGCATGAGATATGCTTTTCATTCAGTGAAAGATAAAAGAGAGGCCTGCACTCAAATTCAGCAAGATAATGATCCTTAGGATCAAGGACAGGAATTTAAGGAAAAGATAACATTCCAAAGTAGTAGATCCTCATTATATGGAAACCTGAGATGACTCAGCATATTTTAAGGCCCTTCTGCTGATCTGAATAAGCACCGGGACAGTTCCAGTCTGACCTCATAGGGTCAAATATTCTCTTACCTGATACAAAGGGGGAGCTAATGACGTAAGCCTGAGGACGAAGGCAGTCTTTTCCCACTCCCCAGTTTCCTTGGATTATAAAAATGTAGCCCACCTAATCCTCGTGGCAAAGCCCCCCTCCTGCCTGCTCATATTCCTCACAAGCATCCTATCTTAATAAATCTATTTCTTACCTATCACTCTATGTCTTTCCTTCTGCACCGAGACACAAAGAACTGAACCTCAGCAAGTCCAGACACCAGGTGAGTGATACAAATTAAAAAACCATGGTTCAAGTCCCAGTCTGGGTTCTGGCTGGGTTCAGGTCAGAGGTGCTTTCAGTTTTACCCTCGTTCCTGTGTTTTCTCAGTGGCCTTTGTGTTGCTCCTTCTGCTTCCCTGGACTCTAAAGGCTGGGAATCCTTTGAGATCCATTTCCCCAAATATCTTTTTCTACTCTCGGAAGTTCTTTTATTCCCCACGGCTTCAATTACCGTCCATGCTCCAAGGATTCCCAAATTTTTATCGCTAGCCCAGGGCTATATTCCCAAGCCCAGACCTTTGTACCTACATGGACATCTCAGAGACATAACAAAATCAACAAACCCAACACTTAACTCAGGTTCTACAGACCAGGCAGACAGCTCTCACAAATGTCTAGGTCTTCCCATCTCTGGTGCCACCACTGCCTTGGCCCCAAATACCAACACTCTTAACCTAGATAATTATAGTGGTTTTTGAACCGGACTATTCTCTGCATCCACTCTTGTTCTCAACCCAACTTCAAGCACCTAAGGCCAGACACAGCAATTAAAATGATCTTTTGAAAACTCAGACCTGATGATGTCCTGCCCCTCTTGAAGATATGCTTTAATGTCTTCTGTTTTTAAGCTAAAGACAAAAATCCTTCATATGGCCTATAATGCATGCTTGACTCTGCTCTCTTGGGACCACTCTCACCTCTGACCCCGTGTGCTCTAGAGATGCTGGCCTTCTTTCAGTTCAAACATATCGAGCCCCATTGAAACTGAGCAGGGCCTTGTGGGGTTCCTGGGCACAAAAGCCTCTATACTGTGAAATGAAGTGTGGCACTTGCCATCAGCTCTACATGGAGTAAAACACGAGCCACTGCAGCTGCTGACCCACGGCGTCCTGTGAGTGGAGCTCAGGGTGGAGGCCAGGAGTGAGACACTCTGCACTCTGGGAAAACTGGAAGAACAGGTCTTTGGATAGTTAGAAATATTTTTGGGAGAAGATTTTAGGAGCCCAATTCTTGCATCTCCTCATATCTAGAAAAACAGTGAAATTCTTCAATGATGACTGATGTATGTGACTAGTAATAACCTACATAAGACCAGAAGCAAACTTCTGTAAAATGTGTGAAGGGCTGCATGCACCTCCCCACTTCGCCTTTATGACATATATATATATATATATATATATATTTTTTTTTTTTTTGGCCTTCTTAGGACCACTCCCTTGGCATTTGGAGGTTCCCAGGCTAGGAGTCGAATTGGAGCTGTAGCTGCCGGCCCACGGCACAGCCACAGCAATGTGGTATCTGAGCCGCATCTGCTACCACAGCTCATGGCAATGCCGGATCCTTAACCCACTGAGCGAGGCCAGGGATCTAACCTGTGTCCTCTTTGATGCTAGTTAGATTCATTTGCAGAGAGCCACAACAGGAACTCCTATGACTTCTTATCTTGATATTCCCCCCTTTCCTCTTCGGAGCACTATTTCAGAGCCATAGTTAAATGGACTGTAGGTAAATGGACAAAAGATGTCACTGTCATCTATGCGAACAGCCACTCCCAAGGGCAAGAAACAAAACTCAGGCAAGAAACCAAGATGACTGGCCCTCAGTTGAGATGTCTATCAAAGAAGTGATTCCAGTAAGCCCAGACCTATAGCTCTTCCCATAGAAACTGGTTTTCTGTAAATCCGGTTATCTGCATACCTTTTGTTCCCACTGTCTTTCCTTTGTTGCAAAAACTCACATATCCTAACTCCCCCCTCGCCTCCTTGGAGCAGTTTCTCAGGGCTACCTGAGATGCTGTCTCCTGGGCTTAGGTCCTAATTTTACCTCAAAGAAAACTTTAACTTTCAGCTTTCAGGCTGTATTTTTTTAGTCGACAGTATCTTTCATTTCTTGTTTTTAGGGAAAAAGCTTCAGCCTCCATGAACTTCTCTGAGTTCCAAAGGACAGGTTCAGCAGTTGCTTATCGGGAAAGGGAGGAGATGCAGAGACAAGGGAGGAGCAGTCAAGCAACAACAGTGCAGCCTGGGGACAGGGTCCTGGTTCCCCGGCAGGAGAGACACATAACAGATCTTCAAGCTCTTCTGCAGAACTGAAACCCCCAACAAATGAAAGATGTTAACTAACTGCTGAAACAGTCTTCATTCCAGAAAGGAGGAGCACCAGAACCAGTCCAGGGACCACGCAACATTAGCTTTGAAGAATGCAAGCTTGCACCGACCCTGATCTTTATCTGCAACCCTATCTTCCACTTCCAAACTATAAGACCATCTCCTACGCGCTCCCAAAGGAGGACACAGTCCTTAAGGCATTAGCCTGCTGTAGCCTTCTTTGCCTGGCAAAGCAATAAAAGCTATCTTTTTCTCCTTCACCCAAAATTCTGTTTCCGCACTTCTATTCAGCACTGGTGGACAGAGGCTGAGTTTTAGCAATACTGTTTACCATAGGGCCTTTGAATATGTCATTTTCTTTTCTTTTTTTTGTCTTTTTGTCTTTTTCTAGGGCTGCATCCACAGCATATGGAGGTTCCCAGGCTAGGGGTCTAACAGGAGCTGTGGCTGCTGGCCTACACCACAGCCACAGCAACGCCGGATCCTTAACCCACTGAGCAAGGCCAGGGATCGAACCCGCAACCTCGTGGTTCCTAGTCGGATTTGTTAACCACTGAGCCATGACAGGAACTCCTGAATATGTCATTTTCAAAGCTGAAATGCTTGCCTCCAATTTTCTCCACTGTTCCCTCTACTGCTCAAACCTACTGGACTCTTTATCCTTGGTATTTCAGTTACTGTCAGGTCTCCATTAAGCCATCTTGATAGGGATGGAGTAGGCACCACTAGTTTTAGAAGTTCCAATAAAAAGACCACAGGTAACGAAGAAAATTTAGGGGACATGGGGAGATCACTATAAGTAAATAAATTGCTCAAAAAGCTATCAGAACAAGGCAGGCTTGCTTGACTAGTGGAAGTGTGAGAACTGCCTCAGGTCCTTGGGTGGGCGATGGGATGAGGCCTGCATTCCAACTCAGACCAAGAGTTTGAGGACCGCCCTTCTGCTGATTTGAATACACACCTTACCAGACACCGGGGAGGAGCTGCAACTCCCAGAAAGGAAGAGGCAGGCTTTTCCAACCCCCACTCCTCTTGGAGGATAAAACTGTAGCCCAAGGGACCCTCGGGGCAGAGCTTCCTTGCCTGCCCACTTGCATCTCTCACAAGCGTCCTATCCTAATGAATCTATTTCTTGCCTATCACTTTGTCTCTCGCTGAATTCCTTCTGGGCAGAGACATGAAGAACCTGAACCTCTGTGAGTCCAGACACAGGGTGAGTGATTCTGATTTAACCGTGGGTTTAAGTCCCAATCTGGGTTGAGGCTGGGTTCGAGTCCCGGCATGTGGGTTAAAGTCCCAATCTGTGTTCTGGCTAGGTTCAGGCCGTTAGCGCTGTCAGCTTCACATGTATTCCATGAAAACTTGTTCCGTGAAAAACAGAACCTCATAAAATGCCACAACATTGTGTTATCTTCCTTTAAAACTGTTCCTGATGAGTTCTTGTCTTCTTTGACCGTCTGTTTGCCTCTTTTAAAAATCTTCATGTTGGAGTTCCCATTGCAGCTCAGCGGAAATGAATCCAATTAGTATCCATGAAGATGCGGGTTCAATCCCTGGCCTTGCTCAGTGGGTTAAGGATCTGGCATTGCTGCGAGCTGAAGTGTCAGTCACAGACTCAGCTTGGGTCCTGAGTGGCTGTGGCTATGGAGCAGGCTTGCCACTGCAGCTCCGATTTGATCCCTAGCCTGGGAATTTCCATATGCCATGGGTGCAGCCCTAAGAAGACAAAAAAAAAAAAAAAAAGTTTCTTCCCTATTGATATTCTCCATTTAAGATACAGACATAGACTCCTGGACTTCAACTCTGTGTCTAACCACCCTGTCCCTTCCAGCTCAGCAATTTTCTTTTCAGGGTGTGGGGAGGACAAGTGGATAGGAGTTTATTTGTGTCACTTCTTAAAACCAGAAACAGGACCTTCCAGCTCTCCAGAGCTCCTGTTAAGTAGCTGGTGGCCTCTGGACAAGTAGCTGGTTAGCGGCTGCTGCCAATGTGAGTTGAGAAAAGGGAGCAGTTGGCAGGCCTGCCTGGACTGGCTCAGCTGGCCATTTATAACAGGCCCCAAACCCTTAGTTCTTCCTTATTTCATTTCCCCTTAAAATCAAGCACTATTCCTATCCAGGTTCTACTCTTGATGACAAAGCCCTGTCTGGGATTTGATTTTAGTATCAATATGCAGCACAGCGTTGATGCAATAATTTGACTTAATATTTGGTCCAATGATATTTTGCTATGTAACAAGATACCCCAAAACTTGGTAGCTTAAAACAACCACCTTTTATGGTGATATACCTTTTTTTTTTTTAGGACCACAGGTGCAGCATATGGAAGTTCCCAGGCTAGGGGTCAAATCGGGGCTTGTAGCTGCTGGCCTGTGCCACCGCCACAGGCATGCCACATCTGAGCTCTGTCTTCAATCTACACCACAGCTCTCGGCAAGTCCAGATCCTTAACCCTCTGAACGAGGGCAGGGATTGAACCCACATTCTCATGGATACTAGTCGAGTTCCTTACCACTGAGCCACAAGGGGAACTCCTACAGTAGAATTCTTAACCTACTACGTACGCCATAGCAGGAACTACTGCCAGGACTTGATTTTATAATTCTATTAATATACATTAAGATATTAATAATAATGCAAAGGATATTATTAAGATATAGTCTGCTTACCAGACAACTAGCCCATTTAACATGTAAAATTCAATGGTTTTCAGTATATACATTTCAGTACATACATGGATTGTACAACCATCACTACAATCCATATTAAAACAATTTATCACCACAAAGGAAAACTTGCACCATTAATAATCACCCCCTGCCCTAGGCAAAGACCAGTCTGCCTCCTATATCCATGAATTGGCCTCTTACAGATAGTTCATATAAACAATCATACAATATGTGGTCCTGTGTGACTTGTTTCTTTCATTTACTATGTTGTCAACATTCACCATGTTGTAGCACATAGTATTTCATTCCTTTTTATTGTCAAATAATATTCCTTTATACGAATATGCCACATTAAGTTTATCCATTCATCAGCTGATGAACATTTGGGCTGTTTCCATTGGGGGTTTGTTGTTGTTGTTGTTACTTTGAGAATTCATAAACAAGTTTTTTCATGGACATATGTTTTCTTTTCTCTTGGCTGTTCATCAAGGAGTAGAATTGTTGGATCATATGGTAACTCTTTTTAACCTTTTGAGAAACTGCCAGACTGTTTTCCAAAGTGTCTGAGCTACTTTACATTCCTACCAGTAAAGTACGAGAGCTCCAGTTTCTCCATGTCCTCTGCAACACTTGCTGTCAGCTGCTCTTTTCTACTAGGATCCTCCTAGTGAGTGTGAAGAGCTATCTCACTGTCGTTTTGAGTTGCATTTCCCTGATAGTTAATGACACTGAGCATGTCTTTATGTGTTTATTGTCCCCTTATATATCTTCTCTGGAGAAATGTCTGTTCTGGTCCTTTTAAAGATTAGGTTACTTGCCTTTTTATTATTGAACTTTAAATGTTCTTTATATACTCTTTGATCCAAGTCCTTAATCACAAATGATTTGTAGATATTTTTTCCTATTCTATGGGTTGTTTTTACACTTTCTACTTCTCCTTTTCTCTTTTTTTATTTTATTTTTTTTTGCCACAGGGTACAGAGGCTTGATGTGGGATCTCAGTTCCCAGACCAGGGCTTGAACCCCCGCCACAGCAGTGAAAGCCCTGAGTCCTAACCTCTAGACCACCAGAGAATTGCTTTTTCTCACTTTCTTGATGGTACTGTTTGTAACCCCAAAGTTTTTAACTTTATGGAGTCCAATTTATCCATCTTTCTCTTTTGTTCCTTGTGCTTTTGGTGTCATGTGTCAGAAACACTGCCTAATACAAGCCCATGAAAATTCACTCCTATGATTTCTTATAAGAATTTCATAGTTTCAGTTCTTACACTTAATTCTATAATCCATTTCAAGTTAAATATTTTTAAGGCATGAGGCAAGGGTCAAACTCTGTTTATTTGCATGTGGCTATCCAGCTGTCCCAGCACCATTTGTTGAAAAGACTATTTATCCTCTACTGAATTATCTTTTTGACTCTTGTCCAAAACCAATCAGCCATGCCAGGCCTTCTTAATGCCTAGGCTCCAAAGTTCCAGAACTGCCCTGAATTGTATTTCTTTAAAAGCATGAGATTAAAGACAAATGTAGCTTCAAATCCTAACTCTGCACACCTGTTTGACATGATTCTACTTCCTCAAGTGTAAACTGGGGATAATGACAGTGTTTACTGAGGAGCTGTTGTTCAGCTTCCATGTGATAAAACATCAAATGCTTCAATCACAGTGCCGAGAACTTAAACACTGAATACATTTTAGCTGTAATGATGAGGATAAGGATTCTGATGACAAAAGTTTTCTAGACGGAGCCATTACTTGATAAGATCAAACCCCTTTCTTCTTCCCTTTCTTTTTTTTGGCTGCACCCACAGCATGTGGAAACTCCCGGGCCAAGGACGGAAACCATGCCTCATCAGCAACCAAGCTACTGCATAGATGATACCGGATCCACAGCAGAAACTCCTCAAACCCTTTTCTGTGGTAAAATGAATTAAGATTCTATGGGTATTAATTCCATCTTAATTAGTAATGAGAAATGGGAATGGTGCTCTGAAACTCTTTTATAGAATTCATCTTTAGTCAAAATGGTCCTGTGCAGGCCTATAATCATGACATAAAGGAGTTCCCTGATGACTCAGCAGGTTAAAGACCCAGCATTGCCACAGCTGTAGCTCTGGTTGCACAGGTTTGATCCCTGGCCTGGGATCTTCCATATGCCATGGATGTAGCCAAAAAAACCAAAGCCAAAACCAAAATATTAATAACAACAGGAGTTCCTGTCAGGGCTCAGCAGTTAACAAACCTGACTAGCATCCATGAGGACTCGGCTTCAATCCCTGGCTTCGCTCAGTGGGTTAAGGATCTGTGGTGTAGGTCGCAGACACGGCTTGGATCCCATGTTGCTGTGACTGTGGTTTAGGCTGGCGGCTACAGCTCTGATTGGACCCCTAGCCTGGGAACCTCCATATGCCATGGGTGCGGCCCTAAAAATAATAATAAAATAAAATAACAAGAAAGCCGCACACCTTATAAGGCGTGAGGCATTAACGATACTCACCTCCTGAAAGTTCACACCGGGTTTTGATTGTGCACATAACTGAGTTCAACTTTCCTGGATATATATCTGAGTCACAGTTCCCAGACTCACTGTAACCCAGGGGGAAGGCAGCATCACAATAGAAGGAACTGCCACATTTAGGGGCCAGCACAGGAATAGAAAGAAGCTGATAGCAATCTCCTCGTGTGTTGGGGAAAAAAAAAAATTCAAAAGAATTGAGAAGGTCCTATAGAACGTGGGAACATATGTGAATGGTGTACGTGAATGCAAGCTAGGCAGGGAGCTAAGATGACCCACGGGCTGTTGGCCCAAACGATGCTCTAGAATTAGAGAGCTTTAAAAAAAAAAAAAAATCGTGTGGTAATATAATGATAAATGATTTTGAAAAGTAAAGCATAAATCTATATAGAGGAAAACCATGAAAAATTAAAAATTCATTCATCCAAATATTAATGGAGTTTCCCTGTGGCTCAGCAGGTAAGGATTCAGCGTTGCCACTTCAGCAGCTCAGGTTGCTGTTATGGCAGAGGTTCAGTCCCTGGCCCAGGAACTTTCACAGGTCTTGGGCACAGCCAAAACAAACAAACAAACCAAAAAAAACCACAAATATTAAGAGTTACTTACCTCTTTTCTTTTTAACAGAATTCTATTACTCAAATTATTCCCCAGAGAGAACACACTATGTTTGTCAGTGGGGGGAAATATTAGCAATAAAGAAGTTATATTAAGGTTAAGTTTATATTTAACCAGCTGACTTGTTCCTGACAAAATGTTTACTACCCAACATACTAAAGTTGCTCCCAACATATGAACTATATATTTAGATGTGTGCTTCCAATATACAGTTTCAGTGTATAACACTGACCTGTGTGATAAGCAGGAAAGTATGAATTATGCAGAAATTCTTCTGTGAGTACTGATATTTTTGAGTACTACATTATTATCTCTCAAACAGATTGATGCAGATAAATTGACACAATTTGTATAATAATTATGTTCGGAACTAGTAAACAGAAAGCTGCCTGGTTAATATTTGCCAGTAAAAAGTACATACTAGAAAAGGTGAGGGAAAAGGAAGCAAAACAGCACCTTGCTCTTTGCCAACAAATATTTGCCACCTTTGTCCACCTGTCTTCACAATATACGCGGAACAGAACATTCTCTTTCTTATCTTTTTCCTGACTCATGCTGTTCCCTCACGTCTTCTCTCCTTCCTTTCCCTAGAGAAATCCAAACTATTCTTCAAAAAAAAAAGGTGCTCACTGTGCAGTGACGCAGGGAACCTGGCTTCAGTGACAAATGAGGTCTAAAATCTAGTAGCCACTCCTCACGGGCAGTCCCTGTGCAGAGAGGGACTGTAGGAGCCTGAAGGAGAAGGCAAGAGGGTGTCTGTTCCTCATTTGCACAAACGTGCTAAGTAAGATAGTGGGGCTCTGCATAAAGGCTTCCGTACCAACCTCTCTTTGAAAATATCTCAACAACTAAAAAATCAGTTCATAGAGTTCTCTCCCTTTTTTGAACTTGAAGTCAGTACCAAAGTTTTGTCTATATTCTTAATTTTCAATGCACCATTTTTACCCCTTCAGCTAAACTAGACACTTCTGAAGGACCGACACCACGTCTTCAGTGCTTTTATTTCTTGGAAAACCCAGCCCAAGGAGACAGTATACATGAGATGCTTAACAAATATGGGTTCATCGAATGACTGAAAACTAAGAATACCACCACAACAGTAACCCAGAGTGTTGTCTTTGAAAGATAAAATCCCTTCTTCTTTGCTCACTATTTTAAATTTGCTGGGGAAAAAAAAAAAAAGGAAGAACTTTTTTAGTGTTGGTTTTATGCTCTAAAGAGACTGATATTCTGGACCCTAAGTTGTAATTTTCACATTCCCCATGGTTTGTAGTGTCGTCGTATTAAACATTTCAGCTGTTGTTACTGAACCTGAATCAGCTTTAGACAGAAGCCGAGTGTATATTCTAAGGCCATGGCTGTCCTAAAAGGCTACATTCAGCTATGGTTTCATAACCATAAAATTACACGAGAAGGAGAGAAACCAAGCACTTTGACACAATTCAAAACCATTCAAACCTCTGTAATAAGCCTTTTCAAATACCTGTCATGGGAAGCTGGGTTCTCAAACATGCTATAAAGGCTTCTTTTAAAGGAATGGTTATTATTTATTTTGGATCCTTTCATAAGTATTAGAAAACAGAAGGATTTGCTGCTAAAAGCAAAGAAAAAAAGGGACGTAAAGAAGGTTAGAAGAGGTACGATGAAGTAATTAAGGAAAAGTAAAGATAATACCAACTAGAGAAAATAAAATGAATGTATTTTAAAGGCATAAGACAAAATGATTTAAAAAAACAACACAGAGTTCCCATCATGGCTCAGTGGAAACAAATCTGACTAGTATCCACAAGGATGCAGGTTCGATACCTGGCCTCACTCACTGGGTTAAGGTCCAGCGTTGCCGTGAGCTGTGGTGTAGGTCGCAGACACGGCTTGGATTTGGCATTGCTGTGGCTGTGGCATAGGCCAGCAGCTACAGCTCCAATCTGACACCTAGCCAGGAAACCTCCATATGCCACAAGTGCAACCCTAAAAAGACATACATACATACATACATAAATAAAACTGAACACAATGACAAGTACGGATTTCTTTTCTGTAGGTTAACGAGAACCACTCTGCCCTACATATCTGTAGACGTTACATGAAAGAGAATGGGAAACAGCTTCCCCTCTACTTTTTTAACCAAGGTCTTACATTTACAATCATAAACCTCCCTCTTGACACACATAGCAGAGGATACCCTGCCCTGCGTCAGCCGCTGGAATACAAGGAATAAGTCAACATTTCTACTCTGGAAGATCAAGAAGAGGCAAGGTCACCAAACTTCTTGAAAGCTTGAAACTGCTCTCGTACACTTCGGTCTTGCCCACCTGCTGGACACCAGCAGGGAGTCATTAGTGGCAAAGGACTGATTGCTAACCTCAGTCACGTCTCAGTCATTGGCTCAGAAATGAGACAGAGAAACACTCAGCAAGCTGGTACCGTGTCCACCTCTTAACATGGACTAGAGGGAAGGGCATGGCCGTGAAAGTGAAATGTGGTGGCGAGGGTGACTTCACAGTCTTTTCAAATCTATCTGTCCTAGGGCAGGTAGGAAACACAAAACAGTACCCCACGGCCACACCAAAGGAATCTAGGACTGATCTGGTTGGTTTTCTTCTCTGCTCTTGCCTATGAGCACAAAGCGCTCCAAACAGACAGCGGCAATGGGAGGGGCCCCGGGTCTGAATCTCTGAACCGTGATTTCCAAGCTGTGGTTAGGTTCTATGATCCTGAGTTTCTTTCCGTATGTGATGAAGATAATAATGCTAATCTCAACGGGGCTGTGAAAATGACAGCTAATCCCTACAAAGCATCTAGCCTATTGCCTGACACAAAGCAGCAGCCAACAAATGATACCCACAGGCACGCACGTGTGCGCATGCTCTCTCAAACACACACACACACACACACACACACACTCACACACAACACCCCTGAGAGCTGCCCCTTAGCAACTCGTGTCAATCCTTATCAGGTTGGACAACAATCCCGACCAGCCAGAGGAACTAATTCCAAGAGCCTGAGGGAAAGATATGGCATTCAGGTGACAGGTGCAACATAGGAAAGACAAAGCCAAATTACTTAAAAAGGAAATTTTACATTCTAGGGAATACTAACATCGATGCAAAAGCTACTTTTACTTAGGATATGAAATCATGCTAGAATACAGAGGACATTTAAAAAATACACATAACTTGGGTGGTTCCTTAAGTGTGTTGGGTTTGTGAGCATTGAGCTGCACACTTACAATATGTGTACTGCAGAGATACTATACTTCAATACATTTAACTCTGTACTTGCAGCTATATATCTTTATTATATATACATATATATAATAAAGTTAAAATGCTATCTGGATTTTCTTTCTTTCTGGTCTGAAAGACTCTTTTGTTAGAGGCTCTGAAATTAATAAATGCTTCCTGCCAGTTTGGTGCTTTTTCCATTTGGTACAACAATGCCATTGCTTACACCCCCCAGCTCTGTGTGAAGAAACTATAATGAGGTAGGGATGTTTTCATTTAGTAAACAAAGCAAGAAAAAGAACACAGCAACTACATCTCTTGGAATCACCTCTGCATTTAAAGACGAAGCCACCTACCCAATGAGCCTCCACACAAAACTTCTAATAAAGGAAGAATACCCTCCGACCTTAGAAAGCCCCAGCCAAGTTTTCCACTGGTGTCATCCCTAGAAGGTCCACTTCTACTTTGCTCCAACAAGTGCCTCTCCTCTCAGGAGGTCCTGCCTCCTCTTCTACTGTGTGTGTGTTCTCCTTCCCCTTGGCTATAGACAGTTTGGCATAGCCTCAGCCTGCCCCACCTCCTCCATCCTTCACTTTAGAATCTCAACGCTTAAAAACAAACAAAAGCCACTTCCTCTAGAAGGCTCTGAGTTCTTAATCCCTTCCAGATGGAAGAAACTGACATCTGATGTCAACTAGAGTCACTGTGTTTTTCAAAGCACGCTGGATTCAAAGAATGCTGGGAACAGTATTCAGTTTCTTCTACAGGTTCACTCAAGTTTTAATTGTTAATGCCATTTGTGGCAAAGTGAAGAGCCTGAACTTTTGGGCAGGATCACTCTTTAGCAACTGAATGGGTAACGAATGCCAATTAGCCCATCTCAAATTTGCTTTCCTTCCCTGTAAAACTGATGGCGAAAAATCTCTCCCTTTTAGAGGTACAGGAAGAAGTAAATAATGTGTGGAAAATACTTAAGATGATGCCTAATCCACAGAAGTCAATGATAAACAATGGCTATAATTATTATTCTTACCCTTTGAATGTTTATGATCAGAACCACAATGAGTAAATACGAACAGAATGATTTTAGAATAACAAACATCTACTACTGGTTTCCATCCAATTTGAACATTCTAAGGTTAGGAGAGAAAGGGGCTGCCCAATGACTTCTTTCCTAAATAAGGATGACCATGCACTCATTTATCTAGTCATCTTTTCATTAAACATTTAATTGATACATGCTATGTGCTGGACATGGAGGCTTCTAAGCTATGTACAACCTCAAGCTGAAGAGACGAAAATACCAAGCACAGTCACCTTGGAGAAGTGGCTGCTATGGTTGCTGGGCTAGAACTCAGGCTGATACAGGAGCAGAAAAGGAGCCAAAGAAATTTATTACAATCCAATCATCCTCCATACTCATACAACAAGGAGAGTACCCTGTGCAGCTCTAACCATCCCATTAACCACAGTACATGCTCAGAAAAAAAAAAAAAAAAAAACAGAAAGAGCACGTGAACTTTCCACTGATAGATTAGGGGCAATTGTGCATGTCCACCCAAGGAGACAGGAGACAGCTCATTTCAGTTTCCAGGGGGGGTCTCCCAGGCTCTGTCACAATCAGGGTGCCAGCAGGAAATTACAAAATTGCACAGATGGGCTAATAAAGAGGTAGTTTAGCGTAAAATAAACACTCAAGTTATGGGCAGGGATAAGGGAAATGAAAAGAGCGAGTGAAGGTTCCAGACTAGCAGACTATGGTGATCATTAACAACCCCGCATCTCGGGACTACAGAGAGAGGGAAGTTTCCAGAGTCCAAAGGGGACAGATGTTAAGGAAAGGGCTGCCTGATGAGCTGAGACCGAAATAGCAGGGAGGGAACAGAGAAACAAGTACCATGCCCTCACTCTCCTCCCTTCTAACGGCTTCCTTCTAGTGCTGCCCATTGAACCAGCCAATGGCAGATGGAGCCTGTGACACAGGCCATGTCAGTCAGCCTCCTGGGGCACGTGGCAGGCTGGGTATCTCACCAAGCAGAATATAATTCTGCACATATCAACACGTGTTTTTTAATGCAACTTGAGTCACACAAGGATACTCTGGACTCTATGCATTTTTCCTTACATGTGAGCCACATAACATGTCCTGCAGGAGGTGAGACTTCACTGAACTTTATCTCATTCAGTCCTTACAGCAAGTTGAGTGAGTTATGCCTGTTCTTCCAATTTTACCGATGAAAAACAGACTCAAGGTTGAATGTTTCAGTAAGTGGCAGGGGAAGAAATCGTGCTTCTCCCACCCCAGAAATCTTAAATGGTTCTTCCATTCTACCAAGCTGAAAAGTAACTACAGAGATTGACTGGCAAAAATCAATGTTACAGAGACTTGGTTTGCAGCCCTGCAATTACCAAAGATTAGGAAAACTTGGCAGAAATACCCGGCCATGAATCTCCAGCAATGAATCAAGTTTACTGTTGAAGCAACAACACGTGCCTACCTTTAAATCATTTCTTTTTCCTTTTTTTTTTCTCTTCCCTTTTGTGGCCACACTTACAGCATGTGGGTGTTCCTGGGCCAAGGACTGAATCCGAGTCACAGCTTCGGCAACGCCAGATCCTTAATCCACTGTGCTAGGCTGGGGATTGAACCCAAGTGTCCTTAGCAACCCGAGCTGCTGCAGTGGGATCCTTAACCCACTTCGCCACAGCAGGAACTCCTCAAGGCATTTCTGAATAATCAACCGGGGCTAGAAATCTGTAGATGACAATTCAGGGCTGATGACTTCTGACAAGCACAGCTGGCCTGCCACCCGTGCTGCATGTTAACAAAGCTCTAATATCGTGACCACATACTGTGTAAGAGGGGAGGTGTGGCACTGCTGAGAAGCAAGGAAGAAGAATGTGATTTCCAAAATCAGACCCAAGGACTTGGTAGAAACCAGGAGATGCACATTTTTTTCACACCCATTAAAAATCTATCAAAAACCAATGCATATTGTTTATGTACCATTATTTAGTGACATTCATTACTGCTACAGCCTTGGATTGAAGCTGCAGGCTGAAAAATAGTTACATGTGGGCTCAGGTACTCTGGAGCTGGAGACCAGGGTTCATGCCCCACCGCGATTTCTGGCTATGTGAGAGTAAACAAATTAGTTAACCAGTCTAGCCTCAATTTCCTTACCTGTGAATGGGAGAATAACATATTTTATTTCATTGGTACAGAATGACGCTTTAATAAGGAAACACATGCAGAATGCCCAGTATATGATAAGCATCAATAATGTCCTATGTGTGCTCCTTTCATCATTATCGTCAGCATCTTCAGGCCTCCTCCACCATCTCTTCAACTCCTCTCATCATCTTTTCAAGACTGTTTTTTGCATAGGCATTCCCATCATGGCTAACGAACCCAACTAGTATCCATGAGGATGTGTGTTCAATCCCTGGCCTTGACAGTGGGTTAAGGATCCGGCATTGCCTGAGCTGTGGTGTAGGTCACAGACTCGGCTCAGATCCAGTGTTGTGGCACAGGCTGGCAGCTACAGCTCCGATTAGACCCCTAGCCTGGGAACCTCCATATGCCTCAGGTGCAGCCCTAAAAAGACCAAAAAAAAAAAAGAATGTTTGCATAAAGAACAGACCTGGAAGGGAAAGATGAGGCCTCCTTCTGGGCCAGAAAGCAGCTTTGCTTGAGGACCACTACAAATGGTTTCTCAAGGCTGGGGGGGTCCCCTCTTCTGTAACCCGGCCCTGGCAGGTGGCATTTACCCCTCTTTGTGCTATTCCTTGGGACTTAAGACTCTGGGGAACTGTCAAGAAAATGACGACACCCTGGCTACCGCTACTGCTAAGAGTAATAAACTGTCCTTTGTCCCCAGCCCCGGGGTCTCCTGCCAGCATCCACGAAACGGTGGCAGGCAAACTTGTTAGCTCAAGTAAGATAAAATCTTAAAAACTTTTGACAGTTCTCTGACATTATCAAAATCATGCCCCTTCACCCAGATTAAACAGTCGCAAAAGGTAACGTTTAACCCACTTACACTAGAATCTTAGGATACTCTTCAAATAACTCAAGGGGCAGGAAACATTTACTCCAAGATTCCATGGAATCACTAATGAACTGGGCGGCACAAGCAAAATGTGAGAAGTTGCATGTCACCTATTAGAAAGTATTTTTATTAGAGTGTGCAATTAAGACATATTTTGCAGGTTAACACGACTCGATTTGCAGAACTCATAATCTCCATTTGGAAAGCACTTCTACACCACAAATGCAACAGAATACGAAACAAAAACTTGGAGCCTCCCCCCTTTTTTAACGGAGCTCCCTGTTTCCAGGTTAAAACAACCATTAAACCACTCCCCAGCTCCTGTGCCCCATCTCTACAATGGGATTCCTTGTGCCTCCAGGGTATAACGGAAGGAGCGCTACAGAGGATCAAGTATGTTAATGGACAAGACACTGTAAACTCTATAAAGAGGCAAGACAAGGTACACCTCTGACTCCTGTTGCTTATCGCGAAAAGCAAGCTTTCTTTAGCTTTTTCATGGTACCGGCTGAGCAGCTTGTAGCAATCACAGCATGTGCAGTCCTTTGTTCGTTCAACAAATATTTATTGTGCCAGCCACTGGGAGGGAACAGGAAAAAGATCTCAGGGGCACACGGTAGAGAAATCTCTGATAAGATAAAACACACAAAAGGGGTTTTACCCTTTGTACATGGTTTCTCCCTTCCATTCTCCTCAGTCCTATGGAAGAGAAACGATAAAGGAAGCAGTGGGAACTCAACAGACTCGAATGGCACAAGCAGGCACTTCAACTCTTCAATCAGGTCTACATGCCTAAGCAGAATGAACAGGCCACTAGTGGCTGGAGAGAGAAACAGATGATGAGAAAACTAAGACCCTTTGGATGAAAACTTAATGTCTTTATGAACCAGACCTAGAAGGGACAGAACTCCCAATTAAGACTGAGGTTTAGGAATTCCTGCTGTGGCTCAGTGGGTTAAGAATCCAACTGCAGCATCTTGCATTGCTGCAGGGGCATGGGTTTGACCCCTGGCCCCACACAGTGGGTTAAAGGATCTGGCATTGCTGTAGTTGCAGTGTAGGTTGCAGTTGTGGCTTGGATTCAATCCCTGGCCCAGGAACTTCCATAAGCTGAGGGTGTAACCATAAAATTAAAAAAAACAAAAAGGACCAAGGTTCAATTAAATTGGAAAAGTCTCCTCTCCTCTATGTCTGAAGATGAAATCAAGGCTAGTTTAAAATGTTGTTTCAACTATTAGTTTTAGTAAGAGTAATCAAAATTGTACCCCAAACTCATATTCTCTTTTAGAGCTAATTCTATTTATCCCTTAGAGAGCACTTGGTAATCCTAAATTCAAATTTTTTCTTAAATAGAGCTGTTGTGCCAACTGCTGCAAGACGATGAAGTTGTGTAGTTTGGAACATGCATCCAAAATACCTTCGACCAGAACATCCTGTCGTGGATCAGCAGTATCAAACCATGAAGGAAGCGGGTTCGATCCCTGGCTTTGCTCAATGGGTTGGGAATCCGGCGTTGCCGTGAGCTGTAGTGTAGGTCGCAGACTCAGCCCAGATCTTGCATTGATGTATGTGTGGTGTAGGCTGGCAGCTCCAGCTCTGATTCGACCCATAGCCTAGGAACTTCCATATGCTGCACATGCAGCTTTAAAAAAAAAGGGAAAAAAAGGCAAAAACCACCATCTAAAGGCAATGGACATAGATTTGATGTTGTTCTTTTAAGCTGGTGATGTTATCCTGCTTACAAAGTTTCCCCTTTTTTTGCCTTTTTTTAGAGCTGCACCCGCAGCATATGGAAGTTCCCAGGCTAGGGGTCAAATTGGAGCTACAGTTGCCAGCCTACACCACAGCCACAGCAATGCCAGATACCAGCCGAGTCTGCAACCTATGCCACAGCTCGGGGCAACGCCGGATCCTTAACCCACTGAGCAAGGCCAGGGATCAAACCCTCATCCTCACGGATCCTCGTCAGTTTCACTAACTGCTGACCTACAAAGGGAACTCCTAGTAGGTGCTATCTTAAAGTAATATGATAAAACAAAAATATCCTTTGCTTCTATTCTTATTTACTACTCTAATAGCAGCAGCTAAGATTTCTTGGGATCTCAGTCTATGGCAAGCATGGGGCTTACACTGCACAGAACGGATTTCATCCAATTAGCACTTTACAGAATGGATTTCATCCAATCCTTCCAACAGCCTTCCCCAGTGGGTTCCCCCCTTATCTCCCTTTAAGACTGCAAATCAGAGAGGTTCAAAGCCTCCTCAAGGTCACAGAGCAAGCAAGGTATGAGGACCGGGACTATGTTACCCTAAAACAATACCCCCTGCCACTTACTATGAGAAAGGATCCATGTCACCAGCTCCCCTATAACCTTCCTTACACTGGGACAACCTGAAAAGGCCAGCTTCTGCCCCTTAACTAGCATTCATTCAAGTACCTCCAAGTTAAGGTAACTGAAATGACATAGACACTAAGAAGCAGCAGAGTTACTGAACTGCAGTCCTGAGACACGGATTTGCCCTGCCAAAGAGCAGACTGAGAAACACCGCCAGTGGTTAGACAGCCAGCATGTCCCCAAACCAGCATGTTTCAGCAAAACCCCAGTCAGAAACCACCGAGTTTCACAAAGGCCTATTAATAACACAGTACAAACAAGCCAGAAGAGAGCGAAAAGGAAACACTGACAATACAGCCAGGCCCTTGAGAGCTGGTGGGAGGTTTTGGCGAGCATGGCCTGCACACCTGCCACCCTAGGTCAGGGGTCTCCTGTCTGCGTCGAGCTGTAGCCCCAGCACGCAGAGGTGACTTAACTGCTCTGGACCCCAGATGCCCCTCCTTCTGGGGTCAAGGATGTAATGACCCATCTATTTTATATTATTATTTCCTATGCTATTATTACTATTATTATTTGTTATTATTACTCTATTGAGGAGGTTCAGATAAAACAACCTGATGGCAGTGCTTTGGGAAGCTTAATTTATAAATAGAAGTTGTTTTTTTTTATCATATTTAGAGGACACTACATAGATTTACCATGAAGGAGAATTATTTTATGTTCCCCTTTCCAATGTCTACTTTGAAATTCTGGGATATTTTCCATAAATTTTACAGAAAATTCCATAGCAAGGTATTCACAAACCCCTTGTTACATTTTTCAAGTAAACATTGGTTTCATTCATTTAATCTCTATTAAAGGAGACAGAAAAGATTCATTAATAGCCTAGTAGCCTAGTAGCAATAAATTTGGGCTCTAGACTTTGGTTCAAATACCAGCTATTTTTTTTTGCTTTTTTGTTTCTGTGTTTTTGTTTTTGTTTTTAACTAATAAGGTGATTTTGTGGAAATCTCTCCATAAAATAGGGACATCTAACTAGGGGTTGTTGTGATGATTAAACGAAATAGATTAGCCGGGATGCCTGATACATAGTCATAGTTAGCGATCAGCAAATATTATCTACTGTTATTATTTTAAAAGGAAAACAACTAAAGGGACATATTTTGTAAGACCTTCTTTCGCATATGTCAGAGATATCCTAAACAAGAGTTCTGGCTAAATAATTTGGGGGGGGGTGCTGTCAATTCCTTTTTTTTTTTCCATTGTTGGCTGCTCCCAAGATATATGGAAGTTCCTGGGCCGGGGATTGAACTCACGCCACTGCAGAGACAATGCTGGATCTTTAAACCTGTGCTCCACAGAAGGAACTCTGCCAATTCTAAAATAAATAAATTTCTTAAAAAGATGAGCTATGAATAAAACAAATTATTCTTTTTCTTTTCTTTACCTTTTTTTCTTTTTAACAGCACATGGAAGTTCCCAGGCCAGCAACTGAATCTGAGCCACAGTTGCAACCTATGCTGCAGCATCGGCAACCCACTGCACTGGGCCAGGGATCAAATCCACACCTCTGAAGCAACCAAAGCCGCTGCAGTCAGATTCTCAACCCACAGTGCCAAGTGAAAACTCCAAAACCAACTATTCATCTTTTTGTTTGTTTTTTCAGGGCTACACCGGTGGCATATGGAGGTTCCCAGGCCAGGGGTCAAATCTGAGTTACAGCTGCTGGCCTACACCACAGTCTCAGCAACGCCAGATCCAAGCTGCATCTGTGACCTACACCACAGCTCATGGCAATGCTAGATCCTTAATCTACTGAGCAAGGTCAGGGATAGAACCCATGTCTTCAAGGCCATGATGGGAACTCCCAACTACTGATTTTTTTTTTTTTTTTGTCTTTTTGGGTCAGCACCTTTGGCATATGGAGGTTCCCAGGCTAGGGGTCAAATCAGAGCTACAGCTGCCGGCCTATGCCACAGCCACAGCAATGCCAAATCCAAGCCATGTCTGCAACCTACACCACAGCTCACAGCAATGCCAGATCCTTAACCCACTGAGCAAGGTCAGGGATCGAACCTGCAACCTCATGGTTCCCAGTCAGATTTGTTTCCTCTGCGCCACGACGGGAACTCCCAACTACTCAATTTTTAAAGTATCCAATACTTGCAAAATAATAGTATATGTTGAGATTCGTCGAAAAGATGGCCAGTGAAACAAAGATAATGCATTAAAAATAGGTTAAAAAATAGGTAATAAAACAGATCAACTAGATAAACTCAACTAAAAAATTCCAAGTGCCCCAAAGTGTGTCCCACACCTGTTGTAGCAACCAAAAGTAGGGGCCAAGATTCGCAAGGCAGAAGTTAGGTCATGTAAGGTAAAGTACTTATTAAATTACTTCTCCTAGCGCTAACTTTACAAGCAGTGTGAAGCAATACGTTGACTTGGAATTGAGACACTGAACACTAGTGAGTAGAAAGCCAACCGCACACAGACAAGTGTCAAGCCATACTGATCAACTCGTCCAGGGATCAAAAAGTTTATCCATCCTTTCCAGCAAATATTTACCATCCACATTTGGCCAGACTCCTGTGAAACCATAAGAAAGACAGAGATGAAGCAGTTCCTCCCTCTAGTCTAATGCCATAAACATACAGAGACAAAATCTGAATCCAGCTCGTTCATGAGGCAAACACAGTAGCAGCATCTAGCTCAGTCCGAGGGGTTATGGAAAGGTTCTCTGAAAAGGTTAGACTGACCTGAAGCCAGGAAGAGTCAAAGTGAGCTAGAGAAAGGGCTGAGCGTGGTGGGAAGAGACTTCTAGACAGAGGGAACAGCATATGAAAAAAGCACATCAGGTCACCACCTTGCCACTCCCTATTCTCCCATGGCCTCCCATCACAATTAAGATAAAAACTTCAATATCATGGCGGTGAAGGCCCTATATGATTTGGCCCCCATTCATCTCCTACTACCTCCCCCTTTACTTCCTGCCCTCTGGACACTGTGGTCTCCTTACTGCCCTAAAATGTGGGAGACCACTGAACAGCTGAACTCTACAGAAGGCAAATGTCTGCTGACTCAAAGTTCTAAAGTACAGGGTCTCCTTCAAAGGCATTCTGCATAAACTATGCTATTCTATATGCAGCTGCACTATATGCCGCTAGAGCTATGCACCAATGCTAATAGTTTCCTTTAGTATTCTCTAAAAGGTAGCCTTGTCATTGCCTATGCCTACTCCTGCCCACTAATCTACATAGGTACCTTCCTTAATAAAAGTGGGCTAAAGCCCAGGGCCTTTTTTCTGTGGGAACAGAGTGCCTCCTGGTCCCCCACTTTCTAAATGTAAAAGAGTCTTGTGTTTTGTTATACCGCGCCATCCCTCTTCCAGGATCCTCCTTTGCTCTGCAGTGCTGGTCACAGCACTAAAATATACACAGCACAGTCCTGCCTCAAGTCTTTATCCTTGCTGTGGCTTCTGCCTGGGATGCTGTTCCAGCAGATGCACAAGGCTCAAGCCTTTATCCTTGCTGTGCCCTCTGCCTGGGATGCTGTTCCAGCAGATACACAAGGTTCAAGCCTTTATCCTTGCTGTGCTCTCTGCCTGGGATGCTGTTCCAGCAGATGAATAAGGCTCCTTTATTCAGATGCTACCTCTTCAGGGACAGCCTCCCTGTACCCCCATCTAAAATACCTTGCCAGCTTCAGTAAATCTATTTTTCTATCACTGAAAATCACCTTTACCAAACACATGCTTCTTCATGTGTTACCCCTTTAATTAGAATGCAAGCCTTATAAAGGCAGGGGCTTTGTCTGTCTTTGGTTCAAGGCACATTTCCAGTGCCTATAACTGTACCTGGAAGGCGGTGAGGGCTCAATAAAGATCTTCTGGATAATTAATGAATTAATAAATGTCCCGATAGCAGAGAGGAGACTTGGAAGATCCAGAGCCACGTGGTTTAGCATGAATAGCTCGCAGGATGTAGGGGAAGACACAACAGAAGGTGACGCTGGAGGTTTCTCTAGACAGTCTGAACAACTTTCTTCAACTTTTTTCATCATACCCATCCCATCAGTAAGAAACGTTCTCTATCAGACATTCCAATTATTGATAATCTCTGTTCCCAGAACATGGCTACTCAGATCCCAAGAGATAATCTGTAGCTATAGAGGAGTGTTCCAGGACCCCTGGCTTCCTTCCAAGGAAATGACATGTATGTGGAAGTTCTCAGGCCAGGGATCAGACCTGAGTCGCTGCAGTGACAACATCAGATCCTTACCCTGTTGTCCCATAAGAGAACTCCCTGCTTTTGACAACATAAAATGTTATAGGTATGAAGCGACTGTTAGCATAATCCAAATATTTAACACTTGGTAGAATTTTCCAAAAGGAACTAAAGAAGTAAAAGAAAGCAGCGACAAAACACATGCATAGGCTCATGTATACAAATGTAAGTGTTGACAGATCATTTTCATTCAAATTCAAGTGAGGGAGATGAAGGGTTTTGTACACATCGAGATAGAAAGTAAGTTTGATCAGAGAACTAGAGAACTAGGACATATCAGACATTATGTGGTTGGACAATACCAGCTCCAGAAACAGAAATGAACAGAACTGGGATAGAGGCAGAACACAGGAGAGACAGAATAGAGGGTGGTTGTCAATATCATGTTAATATCATCAAAAAAAAAAAAAAAGGCTATCCTGCCTGGGGTCTGACAACACACCAGGGTGACTGAAATAAGTATTTAAGTACTTGATATAATTTATTATTTTTTATTTTTTGTTTCTCTTTTTAGGGCCCTACCTTTCTAGACCACTCTCTCTCTCTCTCTCTTTTTTTTTTTTCTGTTTTCTTTTTATGGCTGCACCTTAGGGTCTGGCACTGCCACAGCTGTGGCATGGGTTGCTGTGGTGGCAATATGGAAGTTCCCAGGCGAGGGGTTGAATCCGAGCTGCAGCTGCAGGCCCACACCACAGCCACATCAATTCCAGTTCCAAGCCATGTCTGCGACCTATGCCACAGCTTGAGGCAACGCCCCATTCTTAACCCACTGAGCGAGGCCAGGGATCGAACCTACATCCTCATGGATACTAGTGAGGTTCTTAACCCACTGAGCCACAACGGGAACTCCAGTTTATTCTTTCAATTCCCACAACAGCAGGAGGCTGATGCTATCACCCACTCTCATATCACAGAAGAGGACGCTGAGGTTTACAGAGGTAGAAGGACTAGAATTCAAACATCGTTGGGTTCCTAACCATCGTGCCACTTAATCTGACCTGAGAAGTGCCTCTGCCCCACGTATCAACCCACTTACAGAGTAGGCTCTTCTATGTGCTAAACGTTTTGAAAGGGTAATTGCAGTTAAGAAACAGGTGTCACTACCCCTGCACTCTTTCCTCTAATGGTTGCCCTGAAAAACAAGGAAGGTAGGCTAGGAAAGGGATGGCAGAAATAGCAGATCAGCTCAGAGACAAACCTAAGAGACTCAAGATCCACCAACCAAATACTCTGGGGCTACAGTACACCCATCTCTCACAAGGAGCTGAGAGAGAATTCCTCTCAGACCATCCTGCTATCAGACTTCTCTCACTACTCATCTGTTGACCTGATCTTGAACTTCCCCCATACCTGACACTGCTTCTAGCCATGAACAAGACCAAGCCTCCATGTTAAACACCAGTATTTAAAAAGAGAACAGGCGACTGCATCACTTGATGGCAAAGATCAAGTGCCAAACTTTTGTTTTTACTTCTGGAGTCGTGTTAACTTGACTTAAATATAGAAAATACTATTTAAATAAATTCTTTACTAGGAATCTTATGACATCATCTTGATTTCTGGCAAAGAGAAAAGTGAGTGACTGAGTTTTCTCAGATCAAAAGGAACAGTTATGTAACCATCCCACATAGAGGAGCCAGGCTGAAGTCAAAACGATAAAAGACTGAAATAGCCCTGTTTCTCTCTACAAGAACACAGTGGGGGAGTTCACGTGCAACATACTTCTCATACAGCCTCTGTCCTCTCATGAAGGCCTTCACTTCATTGTCCAGTGGGAAGGTACCGTCGTCCTTTCTAAAGCGGTAGAAGAGTTTGACATCCTTGAATTCCTTATGCTCATCGCACACTGAAAGATAATATAAAGAGAGAGGTAAATAAGAAAAAACTCAATTACTCAAATGAAGGAAGACACTAATTCAGATTTGCTCTACTACCTAATTTTTCCAGCACTCGACTACAAGGTTTCATACATGTAAGGTAGTTTGCATAGTACCTGGCACAGAAAAGCGCTCAGTTTTATTAACTATCATCATCATCCTTATCATCATCATCTATTAAAAGAGACAAAATTCAATTCATCATTCTTTCCACAAACTCTTCTTGAGCATGATATTGAAGCAGTCAGCAGCCTCATAAAGGGTGAATCTAACAACATAAAGAGAAATCTCAACATGTAATTAAAATATGGTGCGGCATTTCCACTGTAGCACAGCAGGTTAAGGGTTTGGCACTGCCACAGCTGTGGGGTGCATTGCCGTGGTGACTAGGATTTGACCCCTGGCCCAGGAACTTCCACATGCTGCGTGTGTGGCCACAAAAAAAAAAAAAAAATAGTATGAAAGGCTGTGAGGAGGTGAGGAGACACTGCAGTGGGAGCCCAAACGAGGAACACCAATATACCAGCTTTGGGAAATGCATGCTTTTCAGAAGAGTTTGAATATGAGTGGAGGCCTGCAGAATGAGCAAATGTGTATATGTAAGGGCATTCCAGCCCAAGAGAATAACAGCATGAAAACGTCTTGCCCAGGGTTTGAGATTTCAAGGAGGCATTTTCATGAATGTTCATTGAACCACTAGGAGTAACAGCAAAATCTTGGAAACAGCCTAAATGTCCATCAGTAGGAGAATGGATAAAGGTGTGATGGCAAAATGATACATGGCATACATGGCAGTGAAAATGAGCAAACAGGATACACTGGGAGGGGAGGAAGAGGGATAAATTAGGAGGTTGGGATTAACACAGACACACTACTACATATAAAAGAGGTAAACTACTGCACAGCACAGGGAAATCTACTCAATATTCTGTAATAATCGACATGGGGAAGGAATCTGAAAAAGAATGTACATGTGTGTATGTATAAGTGACTCACTTTGCTGTACACTTGAAACTAACACAACATTGTAAGTCAACGACACCCCAAATTAAAAAAAAAAGATACACTGTCACTGTGAGTGAATCCCTCAAAGAGCATGTTGATCAAATTGCAAATGAATAAACATGCATCTCTATGATGATGTAAAACATTTAAAATGATAACGTTACTTTGCTAAGAGACGCATATACAGCAAGGAAAAAGTACAAGGAAATCCATGGAAATGCCTCTTGAAGAAGGAAAGGAATGTAATTACGGAGAAGTACACAAGAGAGGTGTTTTATTTCTTAAATGGATGGGTCCATATCTGAAACAGAACGTGGAGTCCTTCGTTTCATCTCAGGTTGCCTTGGCTGGCGCCCCCTCACTCACCATGATGAATGATGCCTCGGTCTGCTAATTTCTGCATGAGCTTAATTGCCGTCTCTCGGTCAGAAGCCTCTTTGTGTTCGATCAGCCAGTCAATCAGTTCTTTTGCGACAAAACAGTTGGGGTAGGTTTTGAGATGATGTCGCCTGTCCTTGATCACCTTTTCTTCATGCAGCCTGAGCCTGGAAAGAAAATTGGGCAATCACTTTAGGAATTTTGATGACAAAATAAGGTCAAGAAAGTAGGCCCTGACCCGCTATGAGTCGTGTCCTTGTAAGACGTGGAGATTAGGACACAGACAGGCACAGAGGAAAGACTACGTGAAGACACAGGAGGAAGGCGGCTGTCCACAAACCAAGGAGAGAGGCCTCCGAAAAACCCTCCCCCCACTTTGATCTCAGATTTTAAGCCCCCAGAACTGTGACAAAGTAGATTTCTGTTGTTTAAGCCACTTGGTCCATAATACTTGGTTATGGCAGCCTGAGCTAAGACGACCACTGACTGCTGAAGACTAGAGGCTCCTGAGTGGTCTGGGGACAAAGGGCTCAGATGGAACAGCAACAGGGGGAAGGGAAAGGAGAAGAGAGAAGAGAGTCCTATGAGCTATAAAATGCATAGAAGGAAAAGAACCGTTTCAATGGGGTCCCTACTATATACTCAGCGTTGTACTATTTTCACACAAGCCGGCTTAACTAACTGCTATGGCCCGAATGTTTGCATCCTACCCAAATTCATACATTGAAGTACTAAACCCCAAAATGCCAGTTATGTGGACAGCCAGGAACACAGAACTAGGACTTGAAGTCTAGGCTCTAGTCCTGACACCACCAGTAATTCCAGATGATCAAACTTCTGAGCATCCCGGGTCCCCACTGGTAAAATGAGGCTAACGGTGCCACCCCGATGACCTTAGCCTGTGGTCGCAAAGCTCATTAACAAGGATAAAAATAGCCCATGAGCCCTTACTATGGGCTAGGCACCGTTTTGACTGCTTTATTGGCATTAGTCCTCATGACAACCCCCAAAGCAGGTAATATAAAAACCACAAATGACACCAACGTAGACTTGTCATTATTCATAAAAAGTAAATGAGCCCTATTAAAAAAAAAACACATTCACATCGGTATGCTAAAGTCATCACATGAATCCTTCTAATTAATTCAGTGACAATGACACTGAGTAATTTGTTTAACATGCTCAAAGTGGCAGAATGCAAAACATTAATTCTTAGATGGGATGTCTGTCAGGAATCTAAGAATAATGAAGACCAATTTATTTAGAAATTGAAATGAGGGATAAGCTACTATATAATTCCGTGGAGGAGGAATATATTATGAGCTAAGAGAGAAGTCTCAGCACCTGTAAACTTTCCAACTTAAAAAAAAAAATGTATTAGGTAATATTTATGTTTAAATACTACAGAAGAGAACCTTTCAGTCACTATCCTTTCATGAACCCTGAGTTTGGGCCTAATTCTTAAGCATGCTTGGTTCCCATGGAATCCCACCCTGTACAGTAGGAAGAAGCACCAAGCACCACCCTAGAAGCCTCGCCAGAGCATAGTACATTTCCATGTTTAGAAAACTGAGCAGAAATACGATGTGGTAGAAAGAACTTTGGGTCAGAGATGGCCTGGAACTTGATCTTTTTAGACACCAGGGGTTAAAAACGTTCAATTAACTGTGCTGCCATTTTTTTTCCTTTGACAGCAATAAAGATGCTGAGCCTGGGGCTGAGAGCCACACTTTTAAACAGGGCATGTTGCCTGGACATGTCAGTCACCTTGTCTGCCATGCCCAACGTCCCCTTCCATTCAACACTGTCTTCCATACCTGACCCATGCCAGGCAGGGTTCAAACACGTGGTGCCTGTTTTCTTTGCATAGGGTGGGAGGGGCGGGGTGGGGCGGGAAACCTGACTGGAAGAACCTTGACTTACAAGGGTCCCTGCACACGCAGTTCAAAGCAGGGGACCAGGGCCACAAGATTCTACCCAACGCAAGGATCAGGAATTAGCTAAGCCAAGCAGAAGGGCTCCATCCAAGATTTACACTAGAGCCGACATTTTCAAACCCTGTTTGTGCTGGGACGCTTCCCTTCACATGGAAGTCACCTAGAAGTCACGGAATAGAACAGCAACGTGGAGTGCCCCGGGCAACAAGGGCTGCGGTTCCCGAGTCCAGAGTATTTCCCGGTTGTCCCATTGGTTTTCCTATGTACACCCTCCACATCCCCCACAGAGTCTCCATGGAATTTTTTAGAACACAGGTTAAAAATCCTCTGGAATTCCAATCCGGAAGGAGAGGGGAGTGAGGCAAGCCAGCTCAGCAAAGCTGGGGAAAGAGCCCTGAAGCCACAAATGAGAGATGGCAAGACATACCTGTCCCTGGAGCACCTTGGTTCTTTTTTCTTGTTTGTTTTTTAGGGCCACACCTGCAGCATATGGAAGTTCCCAGGCTAGGGGTCAAATCGGAGCTGTAGCTGCCGGCCTACACCACAGCCACAGTAATACTGGATCCCCGACCCACTGAGCGAGTCCAGGGATTGAACCTGCATCCTCATGGATACTAATCGGATTCGTTTCCGCTGTGCCACAACGGGAACTTTTCACCTTGGTTTTTTAGAGTTTTCCTGTTCTTCTTCCAAGCTCCATACACCCTAATAATAACCAGAACAGAACCAACCCCTTCAAGTGGCTGTAAAAGCCTGGCTGCCCAGATCCAAAGAAACCTCACCCACCCGCGCTCTAGGGAGCCCTTCGCCCTGACCCCAGGCCCCCTCCCAAGCTTGCTCACTGCTCCCTCCCAACCACAACAGGCCTGTCTCATAGTCTGGAAATACCAGACTCCTCTCCATCCTGAGAAGATGCCGTAACCCTCCACGCCTCTGCTGGAGACGGAGACCCCTCTGCTCAGAACGCTCCTCCTCCTGCCTGCCTGCAATAATTCAAAAACAAATTCTTCTTCCTCCTCAGCTTAAAAGGCACATCCACTGTGAACGTTTTCCCAGCCTTCCAAAGTCAGAAAGCGAGCTTCCCCTCTTCCTCAGCTCTCCCACACATTTTACTGCCACTAGGAAAGCATTCAGCCCACGGTATCCCAATCAGATGAAGTGGGGGATAATAAGGGATAGTTACTTATTTTTGGAAGCCTAGTGCCTCGCACATAGTAGGGACACAGATTCCCCACAGATGTGAAAAGTCAGTTAGTGTCCATGAGGCACTCAGCCTTCAGGGGCACAGGGCAGGCTCGACTTCTGAACAGTATAGTCCTAATCAATCCACATGGAACCACCGGCAAGAGTAAGCACCAAGGTTTTAGCTACATTTTCAACACCCCTGGCTGAAGAATTTCAACACAGAAACCACCTGCGCATCATTCATTTCAGACAGCTGGTTCCCAGGCTTTAGATTCAAGGTGATTCTGTAATATTCTATTCCTGGCCCGCTAACCAGCTGCTAAAATTGCATCAGACAATTTCCTCTTCCAGCCCGAGGAGAACAAACACGACTGAGTGCAGGGTGTTAATAATCCCTATGAAATCACCGTCCGTCGGATAAGAAATGCAGAAAAGCGTTTTCAAAAAAACAGCTCGTAGAACACTGCGGCAGGTTGCGGGCCTATGGGAACAAAAGGGGGCCAGAAACCACATATTCTCATTGAAAAACAGTGTCATAAATCTCAGACGAAGTAAACAGTTTAATTAAAAAAACACAGCAAGTCGAACAGTAGGGTTGACAGTGTGAGTCTTGTGATTTGGGCAATAGCACTGACATAGATGTGCTTTAAACCAAAGCTATTGTCCCTTCCAGATGTTCAGCAATGGCCAATGTCTGGCCCTGGGGATTGGGGAACTCAGAGAAAATCATTCCTACTCACCCACCCTTGAAAGGCCCCTAGTATAAAAGGAGGAAAAAAAAGACAAGAACAAATGAAACCTTACACATTGCAGTTCCTTTTCATGTTTGGATTTATTTTATAATTAACATTTCAAATTATCAAACCTCAAATTATCAAATTTCAAATTATCAAATGCACCCTCCTGGTAGATCAAAAAAATGTTCAAATACATAGAACACGAAGCTGGGTATCTGGTGATGAACTCACGATTGTTAAAGCCAGGAGACAGGTGCATGGGGGTTTGCTTCACTATGGTATCTACTTTGGGATGGGTCTGAAATTTTCCTTGACCCCTACTTTTCCAAGGAAGCCAGTGTGAATGGTTGTGTACGTATTCTTGGAAAAATCTATTTACGTCCACATGAATGGCTATATATATTTTTATGAGAAATAGGATCATAGTAGATATTCCATGTAGTCTTGCTTCAAGAATATGCTTGAATTCTCCTGACTTGATGAGAACAGAATACAGACAGTGATAGGAAGGAGAGTATAGAACTGGTTAATGTTTTTGTTGTTGTTGTTTGCTTTTCAGGGCTGCACCTGTGGCATATTGGAAGTTTCCAGGCTAGGGGCCGAATTGGAGCTGCAGCTGCCAGCCTACCCCACAGCCTGGGCAACATCAGATCCTTAACCCACTGAGTGAGGCCAGGGATTGAACCGGAATCCTCATGGATACTAGTCGGGTTCATAACCCGCTGAGCCACAATAGGAACTCCAGAACTGGTTAATGTGAACGGAGTACACGTGATTCTGGAGAGCCCGAACAAAGCGGTCATTCCAGGAAACCACAGCCCGCATTCCCATTTTCTCGCTGATAGTACAGCCTCGTCGTACTGGAAGTCTTGTGCATGTGCAAGGTTTGCATGCATGCCTGGGTGAGCACGTGTGCACACATGTACACATACACACACACACAGCAGAACACTGCAGTAATCACCTTTGACACCGGCAATGTCAAAATTCCCATCAGAGAGACTCCTTTTCAGGAGGGCAGTAAGCAATGGCACTAAGAATCCGCAACAAAGTCGGAGCCATAAGTACCTTCCAGGTCTCAAGTCAGGTCAGTGCTTGTAAGACGTGTGTCCTGTCACTGCAATGAGTTGAGATGGTAAACATATCCAAGAAGGAAGCATGCTAGATTCCAAGTCCTGTACATCATGCGCTGTCTTTGAAATCACGATGAAGGAGCATCAGTAGAAATAATAACAATGATACTTTACCTCTGAACAGAGCCGTACGCTCTCGGAACTGAGCCTAATGATATCCCTGTGAATCAGGCAGGCACTGTCACACCCATGCGGCAGATAAAGAAGCTCCGAAAAATTACATGATGTACTCAGGTCACATTTTTAAAAAAAGAATAGGGTTAGGATTTGCACCCAGATCTTCTGATATCTATGTTTAGAGAGCTTTCCGTGCCATCAAACTTTAAATAGAAGCACCTGTCTTCTGCCAATTTTATGCTTATGTAGGCTAAGAAGGAGAAAACATTTTATTACGCTAACATGCCACGGTAAGGTGAAAATTTATGCAGTTTATATACATTACACAGCTACTGCTACCATATACATAACAGCTGGGGATCACAGAAGTGCCGGCAAAAGCGGTCATCACACTGTCTTCATGTTTGCACTGAGCCAATGTTGCATAATTAAGATGACACTCCTCGGGGGGCCGGAAATGGACGTGGTGAGTTATAGCATCCCAGAGTGTCAGCCTCAGCTCACGTGGGACATACGACAAACACCTGATGTGTGCATAAAAGCTCGTGAGGCCCTTTTAAATCTCTCATCTCATCCTTGAGATAAGAGGTAAACATGGGGTCAAGACAGGAAGGTCCCTAAGTCAGCTTTCCTTATCTCATTAGACCTGAGATCTTCACTGAATTCTTCCTACACGTGGTCCTTTTTCTAAGTCTCACTGTTCCAAGGAACAAACAACAATGGCATCAACATCTCCTGCTCTGATGGCTTCCTCTGGTGATTCAGAAGATAGGTGCTCTTCCAGCTTGCAAAACTCTTTTCCAAGAAGCTCCGAGATTTTTTCCCAAACAGGTCATTATTTGTTTACACACCATACCCCTATATCCAGCAGAAACAGGCTGCTAATTGCATTTTTTGTAGGTCGAGAAACTAGCCCCGAATGGTTCCCAGAACTGGCTGAGGACACAGGGTGACTCACAAGACCAGCACCTGCGATAGAGTCAACTGATTCTTGTTTTGGTAAAGGACTGGGCGACACTCGTACTCCACAGTGGCTGCTTCAGGCCCTGGCCCCCCGGCCCGGGTATGTCTTTTTGTAATGAGTGGAGGCTGATGCCTCATGACTCCTCCCTCCAAAAACAAAGAGGTGTGCTCCTCACTCAGAATAGCAGTTCTCAAACTGAGGCCCAAATTACATCCCTCTCTTTACCCCTGGTCCCCAAGACCTGGCACAGGGCCAATAAATGGTACTAGTCAGGTGACAATACGTGGGGAATAAGAAAGTATAGCTTTCAGGTAGGAAGAGGGACCCAGCTGCATTAGCAAATCCCCTTCCTTCACTCCTCATCTGCGATTCATCATTCATGTACAGCCGGGCTGTGGGACCAGACCAACTGGGGTTCAAATCCAGGTAACATCTATTATTTGCTATGGATATTGGACAAAGCATTCAACTTCTCAGTGCCTCAACTTTCTCATCTGTAAAGTGGGAATAGTAATATAATAACATATGTCTCGTGCTGTGAGAATTAGATGAGAGATTCTTTTCTTTTCTTTTTTTTTTTAGGTTCCCAGGCCAGGGGTCGAATGGGAGCTACAGCTGACAGCCTACCCTACCCCAAGCCACAGCAACACCAGATCCGAGCCACATCTGCGACCTACACCACAGCTCATGGCAACGCCGGATCCTTAACCCACTGAGTGAGGCCAGGGATCAAACCTGCAACCTCATGGTTCCTAGTCGGATTCGTTTCTGCTGCACCACAACGGGAAATCCTAGATAAGAGATTCTATTTAAAGCATTTAGCACATAGTAAGCTCTCAATAAATATCAACGCTTACTGGTGTTATTATTATTAAGTAATATATAATTGTCAGATTTTGCCAGAAGCATACTCAAAATGCCACTGAATATGCATTTCAGTTGCTCTTTAGAACCAATGCAGTCCTCAGTTACTGACCACTGTTTCCTAATGTGAATGCAGGACTTGGCACCAAATTTGCTTCATGTCTCTGAGAGTTACTCTCAGAACAACTGGGGTGAGCAACTAATGGAGAGAATTGTTTGTTCTTCTTTGTTAAGTACCTTCTCCGTAGGAAAAAGCAGAGAAAACCAAAGATGAGAGAGTGTTCAGTCATTTCCCTGAAAATATATCGAAGCCTTGCTTCTGTGGGGTTTGTCAGAACCTATCCCATCCCTTCCACGGTGTCAACCAAAGTGAAAACTAAAATCACTGCTCACTGGAAAGAACCTCCAGTTATCTAGTTCAAGCACTCCCCTCCCCACCCATCTCACTGTTTCACAGACGGCAAAACAGAGAAACTAGTAGGTGACTGGCCTATGTTTTCCCTGATGCAACATCAATCTTGGCCTCCTGACTCTGACCAGACTATCTGCCGAACTTCACCATGGGACAGCCTAGAAACAGGCTGTTGCTAATCTAGCCCTTCAGCAAGGAGCCCTTTTATCGCTGATGAGAAAACAGGCCTGGACTCTGTCTGTAGCCGCTTTGCAAGTCATCTTTGGTAACACCCAGACCATAGTCACGCTTGAAAGACCCTGCATTCCAACAAAATATTTAATGTTGGAAACTGAAAACTTCTTCTCTGAGAAGAAACAGTCTCAGGGCCAATTTTAGACAAAGAAAAAAAAAATACGTAGAAAGATAAAGTACAAAAGACCATGAACTAGTAACTAAGATATTGTTCGACCTATACCCCTGCCCCACAGTGGTGCATGAAAAGTATGTGCCAAGGGATGTGTAGCCTGAGGCAGAGATTCAAGATAGAGAAGGTGAGAGCAGAGGTGCTTAAGGACAACTGCTTTAAGATCACCTGGAGGTAGGTGTGCCCATTGTGGCTGAGTGAGTTAAAGACCTGATGTCTCCCTGAGGATGTGGGTTCGGTTCCTGGCCTCACTCAGTGGGTTAAGGATCTGGTGTTGCTGTGGCGTAGGCCTCAGCTGCAGCTCTGGGAACTTCCATATGCTGCAGGTATGGGTGTTTTTAAAAAAAAAAACAAAACTCACCTGGAGGCTTTGTTGACCCAAGATGGCTGCCCCCCCCACCGAAGTTTCTAATTCAGTAGGTCTGGAGGTCAGCCCAAGAATCAGCATTTCTAATGAATGCCCAGGTGACGCTGATGCTGCTCATCATGGAGCATACTCTGTGAACCGCTGCGCTGGAGTGAAACAGAACCAACGTTCTGCTAAGGGATAAAAAAGGAGAAAAGGGGGATGGGCAGGGAGGAGAGGGGCTTATGAGCTGAGTGCTGGCCAAGCATGCGGGGGGAGAGGCAGGGTGTGGTCAAAGTAAGCCATGCTTTCAGGGCACTGGAGTGCCTTCCTCGGGGAATCAGGGCTCACATCTTGTCAACACCTTAGAAGGCTGACAAATGAGCGAACTCCAGGGCCAGCCTTCGATGTGCTCTTTAGGGCCCCTCGTTCCTTTACACGTATCTGACTACCTGCTCGCTGATGCTCATTCCTCTTTGAGGAGACACAAAGCCTTCCATCCTTCCATCCAATGAGAAGGTATGAATGTTTGGGGTTTTTTTAGGACCAGGTCTTTGGCTGAGGAACAAGGGAAAAGCTCATATTAACTGTAACCAGTTAAGCAGCAAGTATAGATGACAGTATCGAATCGGTCCCCATTCGGATGGGGAGGAAGTTTGGGAAGGTACGTGATTTCCAGGGAAGAAAAAGAAAGAGCTGGTCCCACTGGTGGAGAAGGATGCGTGGGGCAAAAGCCGGGCTCAGAAGCAGGACTTGGTCCCAGTGTGGGTGGTTCCGCAGAAGCCAGGTACTGTGTTTTCTGGGAGGACTCAGGCCACCTGAACCGTAGTGTGTGCAGTGTCTGCCAAGGTAACGAGTTTGTGGAGGGCTCTTAATTAGAACCTCTTCCCTAATCTGGAAAATGAGGAAGTCAACTAGATTTAGCTCTAAACTCCCTTTTAACTCTAACCTCTCTGTTCAGCCTTTTTTTTTTCTTTTTTAGGGCCACACACGTGGCATACGGAAGTTCCCAGGCTAGGGGTCGAATAGGAGCTACAGCTGCTGGCCTACACCACAGCTCTCAGCAATGCAGGTTCCTTAGATCACCAAGCGAGGTCAAGCATCTTCATGGATCCTAGTTTGGTTCGTTAACCATTGAGCCACAAAAGGAACTCCAAACTTCTCTGCTTTTGTTTTTTAATGGAAACCCTGAAAAGCCTCCAGAGTAATCCTCACTTGAGAGATCAAAACAGAACAGCCCATTTGGGGCACATTTTGTACTGAAAAGATCTGCCACAAACCACAAGGCCAGGGAGCACAAAACAGCAATTTTCATTTCCTTTTGGCTTCCAACAAGGATGCACGTACCAAAGCAAATCCTGTGCTAAGCATGCTGTCCAAACACCGGCAAGGGTTAGGATCATCTATTTTCAGCTCACAGGACAGATGCTGAAGCTGTCCAAATGCCACAGGCTTTGGGTGTGTGTATGTGCGTGTGTGTGTGCGTATATCAGTTTCTCGGGTTTAAAAATACTTCAGGAGTCCTCAAAAGTGCTATCAGGGACATCGGAGGCTACAGTGGAAGCTGCTTTCCAATAAGGGACTTGTAAAAGGTTTCTCAACCAACACACATTTATTGAGCTCCAACTGCATACCAGGCATAGCTTAAATGACTACTCAGAGCAGACTAGTTTCAGTGGTTTGAGGGCCATCTAACTGAAAGAGGTGATGTTTCTTCAAAATGAAAAGATGCTGTATTCTAGGTATATAGGAAACACACATACCAAAGTCTCCATAATATGTTAAAACAATCTATCCAACAGTGTTTTCCTTTCCTCTACTTCCTGTTTTAGCAAATGCATCACCTTCGTTTCTCCCTCTGCCCCTAGATGTATGCTTTTCCTTGTTCGGGATACGCTCCTCCTCTTTTCTTATTCCTCCTTTAAAGTCTAGCTTAACTCAGCCTTCTCCACGATGTCTTCTCTCATCCAGCCAGACACGATCTGCTTTCCCTGACTCCTCTGTGATATATTTACTATGATGCTTATGTTTACCCATATATGATTTTGTTTTACTTTACTCCTTTTTTTTCTTCCTTTTTTTTAAGGGCCACACCAGCGGCATACAGAAGTTCTCAGACTAGAGGTTGAATCGGAGTTACAGCCGCTGGCCTACGCCACAGCCAGCCACAGCCACACCAGATCCGAGCCACATCTCTGACCTACACCATAGCTCACGGCAACGCCAGATCCTTTAGCCACTGAGAAAGGCCAGGGATCGAACCTGTGTCCTCGTGGATACTTGTCAGATTCGTTTCCTCTACGCCACAACAGGAACTCCTTACTTTACTCTTATCTGAATTCTCTCAACTATAGTAAAAATTGTGTGAATAAAGAACTATCGTCTTTCATATTTCCCAAAGTATCTGGGACAGGGCTAATGGTGATACTCTGCTAGCGTGAAACTCCGGGTTTTCATCTTTATTTCCTTTTTCTTAATCTTTAAAAAAAATTTTTGTTTTCATGGCTACACCCACAACACATGGAAGTCCCTGGGCCAGAGACTGAATCCGAGCCGCAGCTGCGACCTGCCCTCAGCTGCGGCAACGCAGGCTCCTTTAACTCACGGTGCCAGGCCAAGGGTCAAACTCACACATCACCTCTGCAGCAACCCAAGCTGCTGCAGTTGGATTTTTAACCCCCTGTGCCACAGCAAGAACTCTCTGTCTTTATTTTCAAAAGAAAAACCGGAGCAGAGTACAGAACGCATAACTGGAGTGTCCAGTCTTGGGCCGTTTGGTGGCTATAGACCCAGCCAGTGCCGTCCTGGGCAGCACTTCCAAGTGCTCCTGACATTGCTTTCCCATCACTATGAAGGCGTATTTGGACCACTTGTGGGTGTTCGGTTCCCCTTGGGTAAGAAATGTTAAGTAATTCTTCCGTTAGAAAGAACCCATGCTACTCTTCAGAGAATGTGTACACAGCAGGGGTTGGTAGCTGTTTATATCATTGGTTGCATCTGCAGTGTTATTTGCGTACTGATGCTTTTCAGAGGTCCTCCATTACTTTATAAGCACCCCGAAGACTCCAGTTTCTATGCAACTCCTTATTTTGCTATGGTGAATGGGCAGGTATTTAAACCCTATTGATGACTATGCAAAGGATCTGAAAACTCACCAAACTCTATTTAGGGCCCCACATGCTGACCTGGTTCCAAACACCCGAGGCTACTTATGAAATAAACCAAAGGCAGTATCTTCTAAAGATAGCTAGATACCTAAAGACCTTGTTAGCAATCAGACATATTCTCCTGACAGCTGACATCTGAACTGTAGTGGCATTTCCATAGATAAAAAGTCACAGTATTATTTAGGCTAACAGAGCAAGGTAGCGAAGTCCAAACTGGACTCTTCTGAAATCATTAAGATTTCCGAAGGCCTCTGAAAGACCATTTCTATCTTAAAGCTACCACCCTACTGCACCTGTTTCTAATATAGTTCCATCCCAGTATTTGCTTTATTGTGTGCAAGATTTTAGGAAGCAAAGCCAACATAACAAATCCTCACTCTTGTTAACAAGAAGTAGATGATACTTGTGTTCAGTGAACTGGTGAGGTTTTTTTTTTCCCCTTTTCTTTTCAGGCTGCACCTGTGGCATATGGAAGTTCCTGGGCTGCAGCAGCTGGCATATGCCACAGCCACACCAGATCAGAGCCACATCCTCCACCAATACCTCAGCTTGCGGTAACGCCATATCCTTAACCCAGTGAGTGAGGCCAGGGATCAAACCCACATCCTCACAGACATTATGTCGAATTCTTAGCCCACTGAGCCACAATGGAAACTCTGAACAGGTGGTTTTTAAATGAGGCCCTGGAATCTTTAAGCCCAGGGTCTGTTCCTTTGGGACCCTGATTTACAGAGATTGACATCTGTCCTATGCTTATCTGTTGAGTTAACTATCCAGTTTGTTCCTTGTGGAAACTTACAATGTCCTACAAATAAGTCCCTATTTATCAGACTTGTAACTCTCCACAAGGTGAAGGGACAAATATGTGACTTGATTAAATTGCTATTTGATTCGATAGCAACTCAAGTGCTTAATTTCCTTGTGTTAAGAGCAGAGTTGCAGACAGAAAGTGGAACCCGCCCAGAGTAAGAGGTGTTCATAGTAAAACAATGATGAAATGCATTTTAATAAAGGGATATAACCTAAACCAAGGAATAGGGGTTTGTGTTAGTTTGATATTAGAAAAACAATGGTCTGGATGTAATAAATACAATTAGTTGGTGAAAATAAACTATTGAAAAAATAAAATCAAGCAACATGTCTGTTCAGAGAATCACAATACTTTACAGTTTTTCCTGGATTAGTATGATGATTTCTGAAACTCATTTCCATAAAAAAGAATCTTCCTTCAGTCCTTCTCTAGTTTTTCTGATTTTGCTTGTATTTTTCTTTTTTGGCCACTCCTGGGGCATATGGAGTTCCCAGGCCAGGGCTCAGATGCCAGCCACAGTTGCAACCTATGCACAGCTATGGCAATGCAGTATCCTTAAACCACTGGCCAGGAAGGGGATCAAACCTGTGTCCAGTACTCCAGAGATGCGGCCAATCCCTTTGTGCCACAGCAGAACTCCAGTCTTTCTCTTGTTTTCTTTTTAAAAATTGTTGCTTTTATTTGCTGCAATGACCACATCATCCAGTTCTGTAAGTCTCCCCCAAACATCTAACATAAAGAATGGAGACGCTCCTACCCAAACCAAACTCAACCAAACTTTCCACCATGAATCACATACCAGTGACTAAAGTCCAGGTATCACATCAGATGTACAATTTCTTCCATTACATATGCTTGCAGTGTGGCTATCAGACCTGAGAATCAATTCTGTTTCTATAATGTCTTATACTGAGGACATTACTATACCTTTGAGTCCTATATTGTAGTAGATCCATTGAACTTCAATTAGTATTAGGTTTATTCTGCATTTCTTGAATACATAAGCTTAAGGTGTGGAGGTGACCATAAGAATGAAAAGAAAGGTTAATGTCTTTAAGAAATCTGTAGAGGAAAATGCAAATCCAGATAAGAAAGCACTTGACGATATGCATGTTTTCTTTATGTTCTTTACTCTTATTTTTATTTTTTTGCTTTTTAGGGCCACACCCATGGCATACAGAAATTCTCAGGCTAGGGGTCAAATTGGAGCTATAACTGCCAGCCAATGCCACAGCCATAGCAACTCGGGATCTGAGCTATGTCTGTGACCTATGCCACAGCTCATGGCAACACCAGATCCCCAACACGCTGAGCAAGGCCAGGGGTCAAACCCATATCCTCGTGGATACTAGTCGGATTTGTTTCTACTGCCCCACAACAGGAACTCCCTACTCGTATTTTATACCCCGCAGTACTTCCAAACATCATAGTTGATGCCATAACAAACATCAATACCTCTGATCCTTCTCTTGACTCTAGTTCAGGGAGCACCATGAGGACAAGGATGTTCATCCATGGCCTGCCCTGCGGTGCCACCAGAGCCTAGCATTTTCCCCAAACCCAACAGACACGAAGCATGGCAGACACACACTCTACCCATAAACACACATTCTCTCTCATCATCATTCTCTACTAAACTAATTCCTCTTCTCAAATACCTGTTCTCTAGAAATGATTCCCCACTTATTCCAGCCACCAGGTAATATTTTTAGTCTTCTTGGGTTAGGAGCTCCCATTTCCATGTCTTTACCCATGGTGCTCCCACTAATGGGAATTCTGTCTTCTTTCCTCGCAATTCTATAAAACCTACTCATCTTCCCTCGTGTCCCATGAAGCCATCCTCTTTTTTAGGTCACAGGGATTTCTCCTTTCTAAAACTGATGCTTTAATTCTCCAGAGTTCTTCACAATATTTTATTCAATGACCCTCCATTTTATTCATGGATTTTTTTTTTTTTTGTCTTTTTAGGGCTGCACCTGCAGCATATGGAGGTTCCTAGGCTAGGGATCTAACTGGAGCTGTTGCTGCCGGCCACAGCCACAGCCACAGCAATGCCAGATCCCAGCCACATCTGTGACCTACACCACAGCTCACGGCAACACTGGATCCTTAAGCTACTGAGCGAGGCCAGGGATTGAACCCGTAACCTCATGGCTCCTAGCTGGATTCATTTCTGCTGCACCATGATGGGAACTCCCTATTCATGGATTCTTATTTCTCTACCTAAAAAGTCATCTTCTTGGGGGGCAGGATTCATGCTGTTTGTTTATTTATTTATCTTTTTGCCTTATCTAGGGCTGCACCCACGGCATATGGAGTTCCCAGGCTAGGGGTCTAAAAGGAGCTGTAGCTGCCGACCTTCGCCACAGCCACAGCAATGCGGGATCCGAGCAGCGTTGCAACCTACACCACAGCTCATGGCAACGCCGGATCCTTAACCCAACTGAGCAAGGCCAGGAATCGAACCCGCAACCTCGTGGTTCCTAGTCGGATTCGTTAACTACTGAGCCACAACGGGAACTCCCATGCTGTTTGATAGCTTGTGCAATAAAAACAAAAGCTGGCCCCACAAGCTCTTGATAAATATATGTAGGCTGATTAATAACTAAAGGAAAATATTATTAGCAGTCATGTATTTAAGAACGTTTTCTGGGAGGAAAAGATGAAAAAGGATACATCTAGGCTTCTCTGAAATATGCAGAAGAAATCCATATTCTTCATATACCTTGAGGTATACAATCTTCATTTCTCATTGTAGTTGATTTACAATACTGTGTTAGTTTCTGGTGTATAGCAAAGTGATTCAGTTTACATACACACACTTTTTCATATTCTTCTCCATTGTGGTTTATTCAAGATACTGAATATAGTTCCCTATGCTATACAGCAAGACCTTGTTTTCTGCTTTATAAATAGTGGTTTGCATTTGCTAATGCTAAACTCTTAATTTATTTCTCCATCCATCCTATAATCTTAACTAATCTATAATAAAACATTAACTAAGCTTTTAAAAAAGTTCATGTACTCTGCCTTAAGTCTTGTTTAAATCCATCCACTAATTGCATGGCACTGTGACCGACCTTCTGTTTTGTTTGCTGCCACGTGAAAAAGACAGTCCTGTTGCGAGCACATCATAGACCCTTACTCTCAAAAGTCAAACAGAAAAATATGCTTCTGATGTTGTTATCATTCCCCATAAGAGCTATGGTGGGAGGAAGAATGGCTGTCATTCTCTCTGCCTGCTTACACAAGGGCTATTTACCATTTTGCTAGGTCTTTCATCAGTGCCAAGTGCTCCACAATATCACTTTTATTAGTCACTCACCGCCAGCACCATGTGATACCCGGGAATATCATTGCCCCCTGTTGGACAGGGCCAATGCCCTCGTGAGACACAGAGAAATCCTGTGAGGGACTTGCCCTCCCTAAGATAAACAGTGGGAATTAGAGCTTGAACTCAAAGCGCTGGTGTTCTGCTCAAGAGTCCCAGGAAAATCTACAAAGGTCTTCCTTCAGTAAAGCTAGGGAATGTTTGCCACCGGCTCATCATTTTAGGCTTATTCTCCAGCAGTACTGAAAAATCAGCTCAATCCAACAGATATTTATTGCGTGCCTAGAAACGCCAGACACAGTGCTAGATGTGGGAGATACAGCATTGAATCAGACAGACCTGGCCTCGCAGAGCTGAGAATCTAGACAGCGGTTTATAAACGGGGAACCTGGAAGTTCCCATTGTGGCTCAGTGGGTTAAATACCTGACAAGGTGTCTGTGAGGATGAGGGTTTGGTCCCTGGCCTCACTCAGTGGGTTAAGGATCCAGTATTGCAGTGAACTGTGGGATAGATCAAAAATGTGGCTTGGATCTGGCATTGCTGTGGCTGTGGCACAGGCTGGCAGATGCAGTGCTGATTTGACCCCTAGCCTGGGAACTTCCATATGCCTCAGGTGCAATCCTAAAAAAAAAAAAAAATGGAGGAACCTAAGAGAATCCTTTGGGATATGGCTAGAAAATATCTGAATGCCTGTAGTTTTTTAATCTCATCCTTTAAGGGATTTTTTACAATTTTATTTTGTGGGTGTTTATGATATACATAATGCACAGTGGTCCATATGTATAACAGACACTATGCTTATATGGGGGGAATCTATGTTCAAAATATTTGCACAGATATGGATGGGCAAGCAGGAGATTTGAAAACCATTGGACAGCAGGACTATTTGGACTTTCCTGAACATGCTATGCCATTCACAAATTAAAGTCTTTCTACCTGCTATTTTTCTCTAAAATGTACCTCCTCTCTTGTTGTTTTCTCTTATTTTTTGTTTGTTTTTGTTTGGCTGCACCTGTAGCATGCAGAAGTTCCCAGCCTAGGTTTCAAACCTGCGCCACAGTAGCGACAACGCCTGAGCCTTAAAACCTGATGAGCTACCAGTAAATTCTCTTTCCTGAGTGAACTCTTCCCAAACCCAGCTCAGCCTTCACCTGCTTAAGGAAGTCTTCCTTGTCCCCCCCCTTCCCCAGGCAGAATCTGTCACTTCTCTCTGGTGTCTCCCATTGTAACTTGGATGCCCCTCTACCACAAAAGTGACCATGCTGCATTGTAACTGCCTGTCCACATTCCTATCTCTGGCTCTAACAGGCTGGATCCTCTGGTCTGCGAGCTCCTTGAGGGCAGGGCTCCTGCAGTTCAGCTTTGGTTCTCAAGGGTTAGCGCTGGTACTTGGCACATAAGGGACTCTCACAGTGTATGTCAGAAATTTATTCACAACTTCTTTTTCTTTCTTATAATTTTATTGGAGAAGAGTTGCTTTTACAATGTTGTGTTAGTTTCGGGTGTATAGCAAAGTGACTCAGTTATACATACACACATATATGTTCTTTTCAGATTATTTTCCCATATAGATTATTACAGAATATTGAGTAGAGTTCCCTGTGCTATGCAGTAGCTCCTTGTTGACTATTTTATATTTAGTAGTATGTATATGTTAAAACCGCTAATTTATCTTCCGCCCCAACAACTCTTCCTTCCTTCCTTCCTCTCTCCCTTCTCCATCCCTCCCTTCCTTTCTTTTTTTTTGGCTGCACCTGCAGCATACAGAAGTTCCTGGGGTAGGGATTGAACCCATGCCACCGCAGTGACAACGCTGAGTCTGTACGCCCTAGGCCACCAGGGAAGTCCAACTTTTTCTTTTTAACTGCAGTTGACTTAAGACGAAGTTTCATGTGGGCAATCAGGGTGCATTTTACTTCCTCCTTTCTCCCCTTGTGGAGAAGCAGAGGTGCTGGGGAGGCGGGGAGGTGTGTTTATACTCAAGGTATCAGACTACAACCCCTAACACCCCGGTTAAGTAGAAAACGTAGAGAGAGGCGCTATGAGAAAGCAATACTTTTAAAATTTACCAGGAGTTCCCATTGTGGCTCAGCAGAAATGAATCTGACTAGCATCCATGAGGACACAGGTTCCATCCCCGGCCTCGCTCAGTGGGTTAAGGATCTGGTGTTGCTGTGAGCTGTGGTGTAGGCTGCAGATGCGCCTCTAATCTGGCGTGGCTGTGGCAGAGGCCAGCAGCTATAGTTCTGACTGCACCCCTAATATGGGAACCTCCCCAACCACTGAGCGAGGCCAGGGATGGCACCTGTGTCCTCATGGGTGTGGTCCTAAAAAGAAAATTAAAAGGCTGGGTTAGATAGATTATCACTAAGGTCCTGCCAACTTTAGTTCAACAACTTGATTATGCTGATGACATGAAGATGGTATGTCAACCAACCATGTTAGGGTTCATTCTTTGGGAAGACTTTCACTAAGGTGAGACTCAGAGCAATTACTTAGTTTTCTGGACATTGCCCAGTCAGCAAACAGTAACTGAACACCGAGTATACTTCAGGCACTATAATAACAAGTAAACAAGACTCACATGGATTCGCAGTGTGTAGTTTAGCAAACCTTGCTTTCCTTGTCCCCAACGTGTAAAGGTTCTTTCATGAAGTCTTTTAAAGCCCCTGAAATGTGATGATTCATTGTGAACTCCAAAGTGGCATGGCCCTCTCCATTTTATTTTCTGAAATTCCACTTGAACACATCACACTATAGAACTTAATATCAGCTATAAAAAAATCCCTCATTCAATTTAAGAGAGAGGCATTTTGAGATTTCAAATGTATTTCCTTCTCTTACCTCTTAGCACCGACCACTGCTTCAGTTGCCCTTGTTGGGGCATCAGCATCACAAAGAAATGCTCAGCATCACTGATGATTAGAGAAATGCAAATCAAAACTACTAGAGATACCACCTCACACCAGTCAGAATGGCCATCATTAACAAGTCCACAAACAACAAATGCTGGAGGGGGTGTGGAGAAAAGGGAACCCTCCTGCACTGTTGGTGGGAATGTAAGCTGGTACAACCACTATGGAAAACAGTATGGAGGTACCTTAGAAAACTACACATAGAACTACCATATGACCCAGCAATCCCACTCTTGGGCATATATCTGGACAAAACTTTCCTTGAAAAAGACACCTGCACACGCATGTTCATTGCAGCACTATTCACAATAGCCAAGACATGGAAACAACCCAAATGTCCATTGACAGATGATTGGATTAGGAAGATGTGGTACACATACACAATGGAATACTGCTCAGCCATAAAAAATAATAACATAATGTCATTTGCAGCAACATGGATGGAATTAGAGACCCTCATATTGAGTGAAGTAAGTCAGAAGGAGAAAGACAGATACCATATGATATCACTAATATCTGGAATATAATATACTGCACAAATGAACCTTTATGCAGAAAAGAAAATCAAGGACTTGGAGAACAGACCTGTGGTTGCCAAGAGGGTGGGGGAGGGAGTGGGATGGTAGGGGGGTCTGGGGTTAATAGCTGTAGACTGTTGCCTCTGGGCTGGAAAAGCAAGGAGATCCTACTGTATAGCACTGGGAACTATGTCTAACCACTTGTGATGAATCGATATATGTATGTGTAACCCTGTCACCACGCTGGGCAGCTGGGTATAATGGGGAAAAAAAAAAAAAAGCTGAGTTCGAATTTGGAATTGAAAATCCTACATCTGAGCTCTGCCTCCATCACTTAGTAACTGCATGTCCTTGGCCAAGTCACTTAACCTCTCGGAGCTTCATTTATTTTGTCACTTAACAAGTGTTTTTTCCATGTACCCACCTTTGAGGGGACATAACAATGAATAAGAAAGTATGACAGAACTTCAGCAAAGCACTTCCCCTTGAAATCTGGAATCCAAATTACCAAATTCCTCTTAGCTCACAGGTTAAGGATCAACATAACATTCAGAATCAATAAAAATGCTACATATACAATCTCTTTCTAAAGTAAAAGATGTGGCGTTCCCATTGTGGCACAGTAGAAATGAGTCTGACTAGTATTCTTGAGGATGTGGGTTCAATCCCTGGCCTCGCTCAGTGGGTCAGGGATCCAGCATTGCTGTGATGTGGTGTAGGTCGCAGATGCAGCTCAGATCCTGAGTTGCTGAGGCTGTGGCGTAGGCCAGCAACTGTAGCTGCAACTTGACCTCTGGCCTGGGAACTTCCCCATGCCACAGGTGCGGCCCCATAAATAAATAAAGAAGAGTAAGAAAAGGAAGGAAAGAAGGGCATGCTGCTTAAATGTTAGTGGGCATTTGTAATTTGTATCACATATACTTATCATAAAACTAAGATAAAGAAGAGAAAAATTGTTATACAATTGTGATAATAGAATTTCCTTATGTATTCATTCTACCCAGCAAGTGTTCTATGATTTTATAGACTAAAGGCTCACAGCATGACATCCTTACATTTTTTTCTGAAGACACTGGAACCATCAACTAATAGGTGCTGTGAATCCATGAGACTGTAATTATTGTATCTAACAGCATCTGTGAAAGCTAAAAATATTAATATGTTTGTATGTTGCCTAACCGGCATAATCAGCTGATTCTAAAGTGAGATTTTTATGTTTATACTTAAATATTTAGGAATTTTAACAGCACACTGAAGTGACAGACTAAAATATAAAGTGACAGACTAAAAATAAAAAAAGACCAAAAAAGTGTTAACTGGCTCATGATAGAATTGCATCAGTATCCTTGTTCATGAAAAGGTCTAAAACTGCACACAACCAAATGAACTCCATTAAATAAAACACTCTGCTTCTTATGCCCAGTGTAAACTCTAAACTATCAAGTTCAATTCCTAAAACCTCAGTTACCGATTTTTTTCAGGAGGAAAGGGAAGCAGGAAATTTCATGACCTAAAAACCAAAAGCAATTTCACGTTCCATAAGGGAGCAATCGACAAGCATGCATTTCTCTTCTACCCCATTTCTAGAACAGTGGAGATGCCACAGTGACAGAAACTGAGTAACATACAGCCCTTTATGTAACAAATGTGATTACAAGTCACTTTCATGTAGCAAAACCCATACAAATGTGAGGGGCCCTAAATGATTATTCTATTCCAAGCAGTATTAGTCTCTG